>JAKLLY010000005.1:0-328571 GCA_022813715.1 Cladosporium austrohemisphaericum
GTCTAAATAAGAGCCTAAGGACTAATAGAATTACTTTTCGAGTCTAGAGAGAGTTATAGCTAGTAATAGAAGATAATATTCTATAGCTATACTCTCTTTCTCTCGACCTAGGATATATACTAAAAGAATAGAAGATTATAAAGATTATTACAATTAGGAAGCCTAGGAAAGCAGACTATATAGTCCTAAAGGCCTTTAGGCCGATTTCGCTACTATAGACTTTTAGTAAAGATCTAGAGGCGATTATAGTAGTATAAATATATTACCTAATAAAGAAGCTTTATCTACTACTATCTAATTACTTTAGAGGAAGACTAAGAAGGTTAGCTAAATATATACTTAATATCCTAGTTAAATAGATATACTAAATATAGAAGAAATATAAGATTCTAACCTTAATCTCGTTCGATATTAAGAGAGCCTTTAATAGAGTCTAGCTAGATATACTCGTTCGAAGACTAAAGGACTACTAAGCGCTAGAGTAAGTAGTTTAGTAGATAGTAGATTTTCTATAAGAATAGGAAAGCAAAAGTTTTAATAGAGAAATATAAGTTAGAAGAGAAGATAATTAACTTCCTAGGTATATCTTAAGAGCCTCTATTATTACCGATTTTATATATCTAGTATAATATAGACCTAGTTAATAGAAAGATCGATACTAAGGGAGACGTCTTAGGATTTATCGACAACTTTAATATCTAGGTTATAGATATCGATAAAAAGGAAATAATAAAGCGTATTTAAGAAGAGATAATCCTATATATAGAATAGTAGGTAAAGGAAAGTAGAGCTATATTCGAGGAGAATAAGATATATCTAATTCACTTTATATAGAAGTAATAATAGAATAACTCTAGGCTAGTATTATTTAATAGGATTAGAATCCTTTTATAAAAATCGAATAAAGTCCTTAGATTAACCCTTAATAAGAAGTTAGAAATAGACGAGTATATCGCCTATACTATTTAAAAAGGAACGTAGATATGCTTATTACTATAGGCTATTAAAAGCATAAGGCCGATATAGCTATAGCAGCTATATCGTATATATATAGTCCTAATTATAGACTATACTACTTTATTATAGTATAGACCTAGTAAGCTAAGAGTAATTAGACTAATAAACGCGCTCGATAAGATATAAAGGCTAGATACTAAGATAATACTTAGAGCTTAAAAAATAGTAGTAATACTAGTCCTAGAGACTAAAGTCTCTCTCGAGCTAATAGTAGTATACTTACTATAGAAGATATATAAATATATAGTAAAGGCTTTATTACTACTAATAGATAATCTAGTAAGGCAAGCTATACTATATAATCTAAATATAGCAAGATAGAGATTACTATTAGATACTACGATCGTAGCCTTTAAAAGGTATCTTAAGCTAGAAGGATTAGTAATCCTACTAGGAGACCTAGTATAGTTATATCTATTCTAGTCTATCTATAGATAGAGAGTAGTTATTTAAAGAAAGAAGGAAGCGATATATAAAGTAGGATTAGTAGCTATAGCCTATATAATATATCTCTATATAGATATATCGGTTAGAAAATAGCTAGCTATAGTTATAGTGGTTTAAAGAATAGATATATAGATAAGAGTCGTTCGATAGAAAGTTATAGAATAGGTAAAAAGTGCTTAGTCCTAGTAATAGAGCTAGCTATAATCGCTATAGCGCTAGAGTATACTAGAGATTATATTTACTAGACTCTTATTATACTATTCTCTAATAGCTAGTAGACCTTAAAGGCTATATAAAGTAGTAGCATATATAGATCGAAGAGGATGCTTCTATAAAGGATCTTAGAAGCTCTAGCTAAGCTAGTAAAAAGATAGACCAATATTAGATTTAGATAGATACCTATATATAAAGGTATTATAGAGAATAAAGAAGTAGATAAGATAGCTTAGGAAGTATTAAGTTAAGGAGATAGACTAACGACGCTAGTACTAGAGAGGATATAGGAAGTCGAAAGTATTATCTACTTAATAAGTCGGACTAATAGTGATTATCCGACCCTATTTAACTCTATAGGACTTACTAGCTAGTATATCTAGAAGATAGATCGGGCTTTACTAGGGAAGTATATTCTTAGGCTATATAGGTCGCTAACCTTAGATAAAATAGTAATTCTTATATAAGTATAGATAGGATACTATCGCTTAAACTAGTACCTTATAAGAAGTAGCTTAGTTAATAATACTCTCTATAAGTATAAATAAGACGAAGAGACTATTTATTATATTATCTTATTATATCTAATTTAGTAAGAAGTAAGAAAGAAACTTTAGATAGTTACTAAAGAAAGGATAGATAATATTCTCTTTCTCCTAGATAGATAGAGAACTAAGAAAGATAGTAAAGGTTAGTTACTAGATAGTCTAAGAAAGAAGTAGATACTAGATAAGATATAGTTAAAGTAATAATAAGATTTCTTAAATAGATTAGAAGACTTATCTACTATCTATAGATAGTAGAGGCTAAGTAAGATTAGATAATCCTCCTATTAAATAAAGACGTTTAAATTAATTTTAGATTAGTAAGGTAACTCTCTAGAGACGGCTTATATAGTTACTATAAATAGCCTAATAGAATTAATCAAATTAAATCAAATCAAATTATACTAGTTAGGAAAACCGGCTTTAGAATTTAAGATAGAAGACGTTCCTAATCCTATTCTTAAATCGCTTCTAGATAAGCTTAGCTTTATAAGCCGCCTTATAAAACTAAGTAGGTCGCTTCTATTCTATATTACCTATCTATACTATATAGTTACTAAGATACGATATAAGTTAATTAGTATAGTAATTATTATTAAGAACGACTAGTATAGTTAGATATTAAGCGGTTATAGAATCCTCGATATATTTACTTATTATTACTAAGCTAACCGCTATTCTATATACTCTCGAATATACTCTCGAATATATAAGATAATATAACCTTTTCTAGAGCTCCTCGATTATAGTATTATTACTACTAGTATTATCTAGTATAAGGATATCTTCTCTTTAATATTATACTCTTAAAGATCTCTATTAAATAATATAACTTAGAGTTATACTAGTATAGCGATAGTAGATAAATGGTAGTACTATTTGTTATTATCCTATAATAAGACCTGCCTATATATAAGAAGGCTTAGAAGTTCTTCGACCGGCGTAGATTTACCTATATATATAAAAGCCTCTCTAACCTTATTAAGGGTCCCTTATTATCTAAGGTAAGGACGTGCACTTTAGTTAAGATATAGGTATTTAAGTCGAGGTAATACTACTTCGAGGGGGTATACTCTTATAATAGGTATAAGTACTAATAGCTTTATAGCGTATTTCGTAGGTAGCTCGAACGTAATGCTGTCTTGCGAGGTTCCTAGCGCACCTACGAAGTATCCTATTACTATAGACGCGGATCTCCTATCGCGGAAAGGGTTAGTATAGAGGGAAACATAAAAGCGTGCCACGGCGTAAAGTATGCGGGTTCCTTCTGTAGCAACCCGGGTGACCTGAATGGCCAATTACGCGTTTACGCGTTGGTTATATGCGCTTCGTCGTAGATCTCTCGGCCGATTGATACCTGCCGCGTCATGAGCAAAGGATAAGGGTTAGGTTGGTGCTCGCCTCCGACGTTAGTCATCCACGAAAGATCCTTCAAGTACATAACAGGCTCGCTAGAAGCATCATCCGTTGGCCGTAAATTGTGCCATAACGTTCTTTAAGCAAATGTGCTGTTCAGTTCTCTACCCTTTAAGAAGATCCCTACCCGCACAGGGTACCCTTTAGTGTTCCTACCATTAGCAAGCTTGAGACTGATTCCACGCGCGCCTGACGGCTAGACGTCTGGTGCGGCCCCCCACATACGGCCCACATGGGGCCAGCTCCTTAGCATTCGCTGTGACGGTGGCCTGGCTGAGCGCACCTGCTGCACATCTGCGGCTTCGTACACGGGAAGGCTTTGTGGGTGAAGGATCTTAGCGGTGCCATCTCATCCTAGGCGCCGTGCAAATGATCCTCCGACGTCATCGGACTTCTCCGATATACATGTGGACATCCGCAAGATCGCATAAACCATGAGAAGCGTTTCGACGATCGACTTGTCCATATTGTACCTCGATCTATGATATTATCCAGACTCCGCTGCATCCGTTCGGGATGTGGGCAAGACTCGCCACAACACCAGCGCCCATCGCCGGTCGATAGTCGCAAACCCTCCCGTCTACGACCGGCATCGAGGTTCCGAACAAACACGCAGCGCGTCCCTCGGCCGGGTAAGCCTGATTGGCACAGGGCATGCCAACAAATACAACCTCGCATTCCCCCACATGCATGCATGACACTGACTTTCCAGCTAGGCACAGCTTTGCGGATCGCAGCGAAAATCGACGTCCGGCGTTTGTGATGTCTTCTCTGACTTCCCACAGCACCACACTGGAAATCATCAGTCGTTTTCCCCCGCGCAGTCAACAGATCGGCACGTTCCCCACCGAGTCGCGTGACGTGGAAGAAATACGCGATTTCTCTCAACTCTCCGAGTCAGATGATTCTTGCCACGAATGAGGTACCTTGGTAGTTAGATCTAACGATTGGTGCTTATAGGGATGTACGCTAACAACAGCACTTCAGGACCACATGCACTTGGCCTGCATACTGCGGCCGGCGCATGCTTAGCATAGCTTGAACATCTTAGCCGGTCGTCAGGAAAGAGGGTGCGGAGATGGAAGAGAATGTCTGCAGATCATAGTAAGGATATTGTGGTTATAAAAGACGATGTCGCAGCCTGTTCTTAACCAATGTCAATTTTCACGAATCTCTCGTTGCTCTTGTTAGACGGATACCTCTAGTCAATCCTTCACTCTCCTCACAGCAGCTTTTCACGATGGACTTCAAACGGACCCCTCAGCTGGTCCTCAGCCTTGCGTTCTCAGCAACGCTCACGGCCGCTGGGCCTTGCGACATCTACGGTTCCGGCAACACACCATGCGTTGCTGCCCATAGCACTACCCGTGCTTTGTACGATAGCTACGATGGTCCTCTCTACCAGTTGACTCGCAGCTCCGACGGTCAGACCTCAGACATTAAGCCCAAG
This sequence comes from Cladosporium austrohemisphaericum, assembly GCA_022813715.1. Classification (NCBI taxonomy): domain Eukaryota; kingdom Fungi; phylum Ascomycota; class Dothideomycetes; order Cladosporiales; family Cladosporiaceae; genus Cladosporium; species Cladosporium austrohemisphaericum. The sequence goes on from JAKLLY010000005.1 coordinate 5,089, forward strand.
TCCGCGGGCAGCGTCGCCGATGCCTCCGCTCACGAATCCTTCTGCTCGACCACCGGCTGCACGATCACCACCATCTATGATCAATCCGGTCAAGGCAACAACCTCACACCGGCACCACCTGGCGGCGCCGCGTCAGGCACCGGACCAAACGGCTATGACCTTCCAGCTGACGCCGGAGCCGCACCAGTCACCTTGAACGGCGAGAAGGCCTACGGTGTCTTCATCTCTCCCGGCATGGGATACCGCAACGACGAGACGAAGGGCGTCGCTACCGGAGACGAGCCCGAAGGCATGTACGCCGTCATCGATGGCACGCACTACAACGACGCCTGCTGTTTCGACTATGGCAACGCCGAGACCAACAACAAGGACACCGGCAACGGTCACATGGAAACCATCTACTTCGGCACCAACACAGTCTGGGGTTCCGGCGCCGGTTCCGGCCCCTGGATCATGGCCGACCTCGAAAACGGCCTCTTCTCTGGCGAGAACCCGAAGCAGAACACCGCCGACCCGTCCATCAGTGACCGCTTCCTCACCGCCATCGTCAAGGGCGAGCCTAACTACTGGTCCATCCGCGGCGGCGACGCCACTTCTGGGTCGCTGTCGACGTTCTACGCGGGCGTCCGCCCGGACGAGAGTGGGTACAACCCGATGAGCAAGGAGGGCGCTATTATTCTGGGTATTGGTGGTGACAACAGCAACGGCGCCATGGGAACTTTTTACGAGGGCGTTATGACTTCCGGGTATCCGTCCGATGATACGGAGGATTCGGTACAGAAGAACATTGTTGCTGCGGGGTATGCTGCTTAGACTTTGGAGAGTGTTTTTGGGATGGCTAGATAACCCCCATTTTTATTGTTAGCTGTTGGCGCCAATGGAGCTCACTACCATGCGCAATCGCACACTGCTCTGTATCCCTTTTCTGCCAATCAGAGCCCGACAGCGTGAAAGCGGGTTCAGATTCTGCGGGACGGAACGCGATACTGCGCTTCCTGGCCGCCCTTGCCATTGACGAGGTGAAGGGTATTGAGGGAAGCTTATCATTGAACGCCAATGCTCTCAGGATTCATAAAGATCAGTCAACTTTTTTGTGATACAACTTACAGTACACAATGCGGAAGCCGGAATCATTGCGCATCTCGCAGACTTGCTCGATGAGTTCCGAGAGCGTTTCATAATCCATGGAACTCGATCGCCTTTCAGTTGGGCTTGTCGTCTTTGCATGTACGGCAAGAAGGTTCGAGACTCTACTACGTGCCTTGATTACATAGGTAGGACAGACGATAGCCAGTACGTATCGTACAAAGACATCAACAATTTTGGCAGTGGCATTTCAAAGACTTTGCGCGAGCTCAAGTCAGCAACGCACAATTGAAGCTTGAGGAACTGCTCATACTGCATGCAGACGAAAAGCGCGAGAAAATGGGCATTGCTTCTCAGATGCACCGTCTGGTCGACAACGCTGCAGAAAGTGCCTGCGTGTTACGATCCTAGACTGAGCCACGGGCACAGCCATGGCTGAGCTACGCTCATTGGTCCAGCCTGTTTGACCCCGTTCAGGTGTACCAGCAAGCGCTGGCATCACATGATGACTGTGAGCCAGCTAAAAGACTCAACTTCAGTCTCAGACTGAGTCTGAGCCCTTAACCTCAGTAGTGACTGAGAAACACTGATCACTGTATCTACAGTACGAATCTCCTTAGTTATAGGAACCCAAGATCACAGTTGTGTTCTTGTGTTCAACTCATTGTTCATAGTGACTGCTTAGTGTAAAACAATACCAAACTATTACTTCATCGCTCCATGTTTCTTCCGCCCTCTCCTCCGAGAACCAACCAGACTTCTCAGTCATCTGACTTCACACTCACGTGACGGTAGTCACTTAGATCAATGATCTGACAGGTATCATTCAAGCTGAATTGATTGATTGTGTTCATCTCTGGTACCAGGAGGAGAATGAGACAAGGATGCCTCTGCATTATCGGTTAGTTTTCGCTTTCGTGTTAACTCCGATGCCATATTCGCGGTTGATGCGTATCCTTTAATACATTTCATTGGCGAGAAGAAGATGAGAGGTAGGAATGGTAGAGGACCTTAGCCCTTCTCCAAATACCCAGGAGCCGAGCTTCGCAGCCAAGCCTATTAAAGCTCATGTAGATGCAGGGATCAGGTCACTCCGAGGCGTACCGTGTTCCATACCCAAGAAGCTGGGCGCACAGACGGAAGAGCGTGTAGGCAGCACATGCGTTATGAGCAAGCTAGGCACCTAGCACAGTGCCATTCGCATTTGAAGTGTGGTCCGCGCGCCAAGTGGCTCTGTCCGCCTTAGCGACGTATCAGGTCTTTTTGCGAGCGCCAAGCTTCAAAGCGAATGTGGTTGGATCTCTGGCACGGTCTTGCATATTAAAGGTTCGGCTGTAGAGGTAATGCGACGAGAGCGATAGTACCGCATGCGGAGTATTCGGTGGTGGCAAGAGCGATTCTTCGGCGAACTGTACGAGGGAGCCGCAAGGCCCAAGGCATCTCAAGGCCGATTTCGTATAGGAATAACATGTTGACAGTCGACGGTTTTCCGATACTTTCCAAAGAAGCCAGAATTTTAAAGGCTGACTAGGGCTGGAGTCGGAATATCCGTATGCGGTATATATGTGAGGATCACTATCGTGGTGGACTTCCGTTGCTGTTCCTTACAGGGTAATGTTGGCCGTGGGCTCGTGAATGTTGATGGTATGGTCGTCTTCAACGTTGTAAAACTCCTAGACTTTATCGCGAGTCATGGTCTCGAATTGAACATTATCCTCGATAAAGGAGCCTCTGCGCCACAGGTACATTCAGAAGTCTTACTTGCGGTTTCTTCCTCCCCAATAAGTGCATTTTCCATTCCATGAGTTGATCGTTTGTCATTTGGATGGGATCGTCCAGATGCAAAGCGTCATCACAAACTTCGAGCTCAAGAACAACTACTGCCCGGTCACCGCCCGTGCAAAGATTGAATTCAGGCGCGCCTCTACACGGCAATGTCCCTTCCCCCACGGGGAGTACAAATCTCGCTAGCTCCGGCCATACCATCTTTATTAAAGGAAACAGCCCAGGCAAGCCGTTCATGCAGAGTGAAGTTGTCAGATTAGTCATGCCCAGCCATGACTTGAGCCCAGAAGCGCCATCTCCTAAGCAGACCATTGCCATCGACGACGCCGCAGCCTCGAACAGCGAATTCGACACTGGTGTGCCCCAGTCTCTCGTGCATCTACCGACACACCTTATTCAATGGTGGTTCGCTTACATCTGCCCCGTCTGGTCAACGTTCGACTCCGAACTCAACTACAACCGTCAAATTGCGTCAACTACCTGGTCTACTTTTGCGACCGTCTTCAACGTCATGCGACACACGTCCGCTGCATAATACATGCATAGCACGCCTGGAATGAAGACCATACTACCGATGCTGACTTCACAAGCTACCGATAGTATCACACAAGAGATACATTGTGTCAAAGCCTCCCCGGGCCCCGATGTGACGATCGATTTGGTGTTTGCGGTTTTGGCACTGGGAACTTTGCTCCAATGGACGCAGCAGACTAACGACGCGTCATGGCTGAATGAGATCTGTGCACTTCTTTATCTGTGGAGGAGAAAGCTCTCCCCTTTGCACAGCCTTATACATGCCTATTTTAGCCAAGCCACTATCTACTGGAGGGTGTTGATGAGCCTCGTAATTGACGACATCAGCCATGAACCACTTGTCCACAGGCGCTATAAACACGAAAACGAGTCGATCGCAGTATTACAACTGGCAAAGACAGCTGCGCAACACTCCCACCACTTCGCCCAGATGTACTTCAAGATCTCGACGGAGCTCGACCAAGCTCCTGGTGTGGTGTATCGTCGGAGGTGATCGATGTCTTTGGTCATGTCCTGGCACTTTGTCGCGGAGCACGGAACCGGCAGAAGACAGGCAGGTTCACATTGCGCACCTCATGCGATACCATCTGTGACATAAAAGTGGCACAAGACCTCCACACGGAGTTGACCGCTCTCGACTTCGAGACGAATCTATTCTTCGAAGAACTCTTAGGCTTTATACTAGACATTAGAGGCGCCGCGACTGCTATAGCGTATTTGCTTCGAACGGTAAATACATACCGAAAAGCCTCTCTTCTCTAACTGTATCTTACTTTTGAAAATTTGGAAATCGATCTCTTTAGAGAAGCGAGGTTTGAGGATGCCACATAGAACCTCTCTATTGTTGGCTCTCAAGCCTAGGGGCTATGTGCACTCACTCTACAGATCGTTGCGAGTCTGTATGAAAACCCGGCTGACTCGGGTCGAGGTCTCTCCGTCCGATACTCTATCTCGAGGTGGCACCTGCTCTCGGAGATGTTGATGGTCCAAGTGATGCAACGGAGACCACCGGTACGCACAAGGCGTGGGCTATCTTTCCAGACGCCTCGAACGTTCCCGCAGCTTTTAGCTGTCTCATGAGTGATAGACATCTGGTCAAGGATCGGTAGCAGGGTTGAGGCAGACGCGAATGACTTGAGTCTACATTCCGAGTTTTACACTAACAGAAGTATCTAGTCCCATACTCAACAGTTGCGCAAAACACCTTCATCTGCACGCTGTGCGCTGTCGATATCTTCTTTGATGGAGTGATTGCCCGATACGTAGCACATCAGCAGCTCTATAGCTAGCTCAAATGCGACTTTCACAGTCTCAAAGTCTTCGTTGAAGTCGTCTACAAGCAGTACGCTGTCTTCCCGACCCGACCGATCGTCTAGTACAGCGAATAAATTCGTGCCAATGTCTAGCTGCGAGTTGCTCTGAAGCTCTTCCAGTAGGGTTTGACATTCTTGAGGTGTCTTGCCAACAAAAGGAGAGTCGGGAGAGCTTCCGTGTCTGGCAGGCCTCTCGACTGGGCCTTCGTAGCGATCGTCAACGCTGTCTACAAACAGGAAAAAGCCTTCATTCTCCTCGTTTCGTTCCATGAAGCGATTCAGCGTCTTCAAAGTCATATTCGTGTCAGGACTTGGCTTAAGAGAATGGTAGGATCCAGTTTTGACTGACCTCGGCACTTAGTTGTCCAGCGCAGCAAACTGATATGAGCTGCACCATGTCCACTTTTCTGAGATCAAGATGGGAGGTTGACTATTAAAGCGTCTGTTTTGCAGAACAGTAGTAGAAGCTCAGGTCAAGAGGTGACTCGCAGACAAGTGGTTGTCAGGCTCTACGCCAGAGAAGAGGTTTCGTAGAGAAGACAAAGAGAGCGGAAGATACGGGCTACCTTAGACAGGTTGCACGCCCTCATCACTGCGGAGACGAGCCGCGGAGGCGATCTCTCGCTGCCATTGCGGGGATCGCGCAGAAGCTAGTCCTGCGTCTGTGCCTGAGATCGAGCTCGTCCAGAGCTATTGCGCTTGATACGCGTTGCCAACAGTGAGGGCTGGAGCTCTTTGCATTTACATAGGCTCAAGATAGTACTTTCGAGCCTTCTATGATTCGTAGTGCATCCTCACTGACTTCTCTCGTGATCTCCGCAGCAGGCTTAACGCCCTTCACCAACCCAACCCCAGTCCCAGCATACGTAGTCAGCCTCGCCTTCTCACCCCATCCCTCGTCACCAAGCTTCATCGCATCTTCGTAAAGCCGCTTGTTCTCCTCAAGGCTCATCCCATTAGCCGCATCGTGCCAGCTCTGATTGAGAACGCCGCGTCCGCCGTAATGTGCCGGCCAATCCGTTGTACCGCGTAGAGAATCATACAGCTTGCCTCTGGCAGTATTGAGTCCGCCATCGGAAGCGCCAAGGATCGAGTCTTGATAGCCTTTGGCGATGTTGGCTTCGGGGCAGGCCAGATAGCGGGTGCCCATGACTACGCCGCTGGCTCCGAGGGCGAGGGAGGCCGCGACGCCGCGACCTTCCATGATGCCGCCTGCAGCTATCAAAGTTGGTTTTGGCAGGGAATGGTCTTGGCAATAGGCTGATACAGTGTCGTCGACCTCAGGTAGGAGGCTCATCAGACCGGCGCATTTCTCCAGGCCATGGCCGCCAGCATCGGTGCCTTGTACTACCAGAACATCGGGTTTACACGTTTCGACGGCTTGCAGGGCATCTGCTACCGTGCCGACTTGAATCCATATCTTGGTCTTACCACCTGTGACTCGTCTGCATTCGTTCGCCCAGCGGGTCAATTGATCTGGGTGATCCGGTGCAAAGAGCCAGATTGCTGCTGGTTTGTGACGTTCCAAGATCGGTAGAGTTTCTTGCAATAGTTTCTCGCCAGCCCAGAGGAGGAATCCTACGCCCACCGGAATGGTTCCATCATTCGAGTCTACTTTGAGCGCCACCTTCGACTGCTGCAACTCGCCTTCGAGGGTCGAAGCGTCACTGCCGGCGCCGATGAAGCCAAGTCCGCCAGCGTTGGAGATTTCACATGCAAGCTTGAAGAGAGCAATCAGGCGCATGGGCGCACCGACAATTAATGGCAAGTGAATCCACGGGTAGTCGCGTGACAGCTGCGGCTGGTTCATTGTGTTCGTCGTCATTGTAGTTGCACCCCCTTGCTGGCCTTTCTCACGACAACAACAACGCTTCGTCGCCTTTCCGACAGACAGTACATGTCTGCGCGCGCCATCAGCGTTTCGCCTTGACCGAGGTCCCACACTCAACGCCGTTTCAAACCGTCATCGCAGTTGACATCTCCGCACAACCGCGACCGTCCTCCGCATTGTCGCAGCGAGGAGTGGGCCGGCGACCGAAGTCTGCCGCGAGCTGAGGAAGGTCGGGCGAGGCTTCTAACCTCACTTCCAGACTTCGAAGTCCGCGCGCGACGAAGTCAGTCAGTCGCTCCTTCCTTCTTCAACACTGTTTGTTGCCCACCCCGCCGCAGTGCATCATCCCGAGACCGGTGTCGCGACACAACAATGAACGCTCCCGAAAGGTACGTCAGACCACTCCCGCTCCCGCCAGACGTTCCGGCGCACAAATACCCAGCACACCACCACATTCGAAAGAGGAGGAAACACACGATTCAACATCGCAATGAGTGCTCCCACGAACTCCGTTGTGCGCGAGAGGGCGGTGCGCTTCACCACGCCGCCTGGTCGCGCTGTAGACCCTTCCAAGAAGCTGTACACGCCTCGTCCGGCTGAGTACCAGCGCATCGGACAATATGCTGGGCGCTATTCGAGTGTCATGGACCCGCGTGTTCACGGCAGCACGTGGACCAATGTGAAAGCAGAGATTGACGTTCCTGACAGGCACGAGCTGTTCCTGCTCCCAGATGGCGAGAGAAAGGTTGAGATGGAGACGGTGACCCGTAAGTCTATCCTCTCCCCGAGAACCAACTGAGCCATGCTTGCTTACACTTCTTATCCACAGAGGTCGCCAACGCCGCCCAGTTCACCTTCAACAAAGAAGACCACACCCTCGCCAACCTCCTCCGCGATAAGCTCTACCGCATGGAGCACGTCACCTTCGCCGCCTACAAGGTCCCGCACCCTCTCTTCGCGACCTTCCAGCTTCGCATCCACACCGACGGCGACATCACGCCCAAGGCCGCCATCATCAAGGCCTGCGGAGAGCTCATCACCGAGCTGCAGGAGTTGGACCAGGAGTTCACGAAGGAGTTTGAGCTGAAGAAGATGGCTGCCAACGTGCCGAACGGCGGCCTTGATATTTGAAGAGCCTCTTGTTGATTTGGCTACAAAATGGGATTACAGAAATGAAATGAGGAAAACTTGGTAATTTGGGGCGCTGCCTTGGTGCATAGCGACGGCGTTTGAGGTCATGGAAGGCAAAAAGCTAGAGGAGCCCGACAAGGGCCTGGATGATACCCATTGAGTGAACTTTCTACTACTGCATCAATGGACTTGTTTGACTGACGCTCCTTCTTCTCCTGCACTATTACTGGTGTCGAACGTTTCAGGATGTCCCGAACCTGAACATTTCCGGCGAGGGCCGTGGGTTCACGGGGAACGCTAAACGTGGCCTCAATGTGCCGCCAGATGTTGCCTTGCTAATAGAAGCATACCTTAGTTCCCGTCGCGAAGCTTCACACGAGCTCACGGTGGCAATCGGTTCTATCTTGCGGGGACCTAGGTCTCTTAGGTAGGCGTTACGCTACTTGGGACTGCTGTTGCTAATAGCAATACCACCGAGATTTAAGTCTTTGAGCGAGACAAGAGGCAGGCGTTCTGCGGCTCAGCTTAGTCTCGCTACGTTCCCGTTGCTCGTGCAAGATGCAGGGTCTAGTGAAGTGAAGCAGTATTCCCAGGCCAGTCGAGTCGACCATGGATCGTGCCATCCTAACCTGTGCGCAGCCTCTTAGGTGAGCTCGAAACGTGTATCCAAGTCCAACTCGTAACCTACACTTCCACGGTTCATATGCGTTCTTGAGAAGCGGCCATCAACTGTGGTGCTACCTTTCGTCACCGATCCCTTGAGAGCCCCACCTCTGGGCTCACTCCCATTCCATCACGCTTCAGACGCCACTTCGCTCGTCGGCCTTATCTTACTGACACCGCAAAATTTGCACCGCCAGTAACACCCCCTCAACTGTCAACGCTCAGACACAGCGCATCTAGCAAACAGCACCCTCGCCATGCCTGGTCATTCGAAGGAGCCTCGCACTGAGAGTGCCATCTCCGGCATTCATCCTCACTCCCGCTCACCACGCTTCCAAGAGGCCGCAGCACGCCCGCTCGGCATCACGCCTAAGAAAGATGGCAACACTTCCGATCCATCGAACGCAACAGTAACCTCGTCTACAATCGCACGTGCCCTACCTCCTAGCATCCCGCTCCTCGAAGCAGCCTCCCTCGCCACTCTCTACCTCAAATCAACAGTCGACCCAACCTCATCCGTTCACGACCCAGCGATCTTGGGCAGTGCCTTCGCTCGTCGCCAAGCTGCTCGCACCGCCTACACCCTCTTCTCATGCGGCCGCAGTCTCTTTGTACCCTACGGCGGAATGGCTCTCTTGAACCGCGGCATCATCAACGCACCTCCTGGCTCCCGAGAGTTTGAGCAAGCTGCAGACCAAGTCTGGATTCGCGTTATCATGTACGAGCCCCAACAGCGTAAGCTCTGGGATGACGCTGCCAAAGAAATCAAGGTTGCCCTTGATAGGGGCGAGATCCTCAGCGCGGACCTGATCGAAGCAAAGGGACTGCCAAAGCGCAAGGCGGAGTACGAGGCTTGGGCTGCAGGAGCGGTGGAGGAGCTTCTTCAGCGGATCCTCGAGAAGTGGACCAGGGAGCGGCAGCGCCAGCAGGGCGACCACGTCTCCGGGGTTGAAGAGACCGAGAGCTCCTTGGCTAACACTGAGACTACCACCAACGAAGTCGAACCCTCTAATGAAAGCGCGACCACATTCACCTCCACCCCTGAGGTCGTCGTAACTCCTCCGGTGACGCCTCTCGCGCATCGCACCCGCCCTAGCACTCCGGCAGCATACCCGCCATCTGTCCAGACGCCACAGAGCGTGCCGCCCAAACACCGCGACTCAATGCACACGATCGTCGAGTCTCTCGAATTCAAGGACTCCGAGGGCGAGGAGCCCGTCACGTCCATCGTGACCCAGCGCGTCACCGTAACGCCCATGATGGCGAGCATTGTCGACGTCAAGGTAAGCAGTCCCGAGAGCTGAGCAATCTCGTTTTCTTTTTTTTTATTGCTTTTTTCTTGATCATGAAGGGCGAAGAGGCAGTGGCACAGGCACAGGCACAGGCAGCATCGATTTCCCAATGAGAGATGACTAACCAGCAGGTCGCCGAGAGCAGAAAGACTCGTAACAGCATGACATTCAAAAGCACTCGGACAAGAACGGGAGCGAAGGAGAAGATGAGAGGGTTTGCAGCGATGGAGTTTCGGCCAACGCAAATGGATATCGGCGGACTGCTTTCGTGGTCCCAATTGAGTAATGAGAAGGGCGTGATGGGAAACTGAGTTAACAAGCGTTCGAAGCGTTGGAGTTTTGCCGGAGTCAATGGGTATCACATGAACGCTGAGACTTGATCTGGTCCCTTTTCCCTTCTGTCTGTGAGGGTCGACTTGCACTGGCACTTTTCTTTTTTTTTTTTTTTTTGCGATCGGATTCTCGGGATGCAGACACGATGAATGGATTAATGCTTTACCAATTCGAAGTCGCCTCCTGTTTTGTTATCCGATTTCAACTTGAACGCACGCAGAAAGACTTATGCGCCAGTCACCAGTCTCTCATATGTGCTGCGACTCTCAATCATAATGCTGAATCCGCTGATGATACCATTGTCATGAATCGGCGACGGGGAAAATTTGTTTTCATGCATGTGTATGCATGCCCTTTCTATCTGCCTATACCATCTCGCTTCACAAGCAAAAGCTCTCGCGCTAATTCTCAAAAATCCATAATGTCATCACATCGTTTCCGCCATCAATCCATCGATCAGAAGGAATGTTCGCTTTTCCGTTTCTCAAATGCTATGCTGCTTTTTCCTCCTTCAAGTAGCGGCTCGTATCACTCGCCGCAAACGAGAAGGGGCTTTTGGTCATCTCGGGACTCCGTGGGCTCATGGGAAGAGCGAACAGGTCGTCTTCGTCTTGTCCGCTAGATGAGTGTGCGGGCACTGCTGGTCGCGAGAAGGCGGTGTCGTCGAATGAGCTGAAACCTCCTGCGGGGGGAGCTGGAGTTGATCCCAGAGCGTTCAGTGAGCCTCCGAGACCCGCTTGACGCTGTTGCGCTGCGAAGGAGTCGGGCGGTCGTTGGGCTTGCATGCGGCGTTGCTGGGGTGGGCTGAGTTGGGGTGCCTGTTGTGTTGTTGAAGGTGGTTGAGCAGGTTTGGCTGCGATAGTCGATTGATCTGGCATTCCTTTGAGAGCGGCGAAGGCGCCGAAAGAGCCCACTGCTACGTCTGAGCTCTCGGGACTTAGGGGGTTGAACGTGTCGGCGGCGTTGTTTGGGGCTGGCTTGACTGTTGAGGACGAAGAGCCGCCAGGGCTCAGAGCTTCTGTCGAAGTGCCGATTCGAAGTCCTTTCAGCTTCTCCATCAGTCTTCCACCGCCGGGAGATCTAGGGCTCGTTGGGCTGTTCAGGCCTCCTCCGCCCTGCTGGGCTGGTAGGGCAATGCCTGAAGGCTTTGATATCACGCCGAAGTTGGCCTCGATCCATTCTTTCTCCGCGACTGCCATCTGGAACCCAACACCTTCCACATTGTCTCTTGCTTCCGCATCAATTTCCTTTTGCAACACCTGCAAGCGCTTCTTGGCCCAGATTGTATGCAGTACGCCTTTCTTCCCAGCTGCTCGCGCCGTAGCACCTAGCTCTGGGCTGAATATAGCTGGCAGAGGGTTTGTCCGCCATGTGATTGTACCCTTTTGCAAACGCACAGTAGTCGGCACCGCAACGCCAGCGCCGAGCAAGAAGTAGAGCCTGTTCACGGGTACTTCAGCGGCGCCTTCAGCATCTTTCGTCTTGGTCTCCGTCGGCTCCCGCGCGGGCAGAACAGTCCTCTTGCCCTCCCAGCTGACCTCCCAGTCTCCCGCGACAATCCGTGTAGTCTCATCGTCCTCCCATTCTACCATGAGCACTTTGGTGCCTTCCTTGCTGCGACCAGGCTCGAATTCAAAGCGGGCGAGGGCATTGCTGGAGCTGAGAGAGGGCGATTCGACATCGTCGGGCGGTGCTGCTGAGGCTGCTAGGACAGAGCTGGCGGAGGAAGTGTCAACGGCGGTGAAAGCCGGGCGTGAGGGAGCTGTTGCGCTCATGGCGATTCCGCGCGTCTGGTTTGAGTGCTTCTTCTAGCACGGGATGATACGAGGACGGCCTCTAGGGCTGGTATAGAGACGGAGTGATCGACAGGTAGTTTCTGCCGTCGAAAGTGCGAGAGCCGTGCTGGCGTAGATAGCCCCCTGGTCCTGGTCTCGACTATTGCAGTCGCTAGCCGAGCATCAGCGACCCGGCCACAACTCCGGCAATGAACGAAAGCACAACGCGTGGATGGCAAGAGTTGGGTGCGTGAAGATGCGATGAAGAAACATCAAGATCATGCAAGAGTGCAGACCTGACCTGCAGGCTCCGTCTCACGCACGCACGCACGCACGCACGCACGTAGGCAGAGCGGGTGTGATTACTGGTTGCATGCGCATCCCACATCCCATCTCCCACCTTGCGCGCACCGCTTACACCTCTCCGACCCGGCCTGCAGTTCGAGGCCCTGCCATGCTCGCGCTAGTCCGTGTCAGGGAACACAAAACTGTGGGCAATCCTTAATTATAGCAAAATCCTGCCGGCTCGGGTCGGGAAAGTCCGGCTTGGGCAGGTACAAGTATATAGAAGTCGTATTGGGTCGTATTGAAATACTACATTCATGTTATATTACTTGTCCGAGAATCTTACAGTCAAGACCAATACCATACTCTAACGCGCCTGGCAGGCAGACGAGCCTGTCAAGGTGATCAGCCCGACTGCCACCAATACCAGCACTGATCTGAGTTGTCATCCTCTCATCGACTTCTCACAGTCTCAGACTATATCGATAATCTTCGTATCTGGGTAATACCTGGAACTTGTTAGTCTGGGCTGTGAGCATGTACTATTGCTTGGAAAAATCACCTCTGATGCCAGGATGTTGCCATACTCGGGAAACTTTGTCGTCATCTCCCCGGTTTCTCTCATCGCGACGCTCTCGCAGATTTGCACTGGCACCCTTAAAGACAGCGGATCATGCTGCAGTCCTTGGATCTTCACCTTGACAAAAAGCACATAATCTCGACTGGCCAAAAGATGAGAGAACGTCGGCACGGTATCCTCATCAACGTGGATCGGTATTGGGATCGTTCCGGAATGGCTTCTCGCCTTGTCTTCGCCGACAGTGAGACTGACATTATCACGATCGGCTGCGCGAACTTCGAGCGTGCCAAGATGGGTGGATTCTAAGCATTGGTGCGATCGTGGATCTTGGTCAGCCCTCTGGTCACTGTGTGCAGAAGTACTTCTCGTGCTGTACCGCGTTCTTGCCCGCAGCTGATATTCGATCTTCGCAAGTCTCTTCCCAGTCTCGAACTCATCGTACGCTTCGCTCGATGTCTCCCACGTCAATTGAAGTCGTCCAGTCGTCTGGCCGCCGCTTTGGTCGCCAACCTTGCAACCAACAACAGGCATCGGCTCCACCATCTCTGCCGACAAACGCGCAAACGGCTTTGCGAACCTCGATCGCCGGACCTCAGCAGACGCACTCGCAGGCTTCATTTCCACTACACTGGGTGAGTACGTTGGAGGCTCGATGTGCGGCGAGGCTGTGATCTTGATCTTATGCTTTGCGGAGATGGTGCGTATGGCCGTCTCGCCTGGCAGGCGGAAGCGCAGCGTGACCTGCAGGTAGTATTCGATGAGCGGCTGCATGTAGCTTCGTCCCCACGGATCGAAGTATAGAGAGCCGGCTGAGCAGGACGGCGGCGGTGGCATGCTGCGAATGTCGCTGTTGAGATCTTTACTTCCTCCTGCGACGGGAGTGAGCTCGGGCAGGACGAAAGCGATGGGTATGACTGTCGCTGACCCGACACTGGAGTCTTCGATCGCAGGTAAAGCGTAAGAGAAGCCAGACATTTGATTGAGGTGGGTGTGGATCATGGTCTGGAAGAGGTCCTCGCGGTCTGCTGGGTGAGACCAGACTCTTGTTTCTCCTGGATTGTGCATGTTAGTACAACTTGACAAGCCGACACTCAGCGCAAGACTGGCGAGGGACTTACCCACGATCGATCCATGCAAAGACAATACTTGGAAAGGTTGGTGTTTGTGGACTTCGGTGGTAGCTGGGATTATGTCTCCCGGTCTGTACAGCGATGCTTGCTGTTGTGCTTCATCCGAACATCTTACTGCCAGCGACACCGTTTGACCGATTGTGAGGCTGGTATCCATCCTGTCGTTGTTCCAGGCGAAGTGCCGAAAGGCAAGTGGCAGAACTGATGCCCGGGTTGTTGGAGGGAGACTTTTGGAAAAAGTGTTAGACAATTTCAACTCTTTTGCGACGTGATGATTTGCGATAGATAATGTCCTCTACAGGTTTCTCCGATCGGTATGTATATCTGATATTGGTTCGTCGGCGACTTGTCAAGGCTGACCAAATTTCGGCGAATTTGCAAAGAAGTATGTGAGATCGTCCAACGCAATGACATCCTTGCAGACAGCACACATCGTATGACGAAGCTTAAATGTTCTACACAGCCTTCAGGCTTCCTAGACCTTAGCTGTGGTCTGATACATGGTATGACATGGAATGCGGTAATCCAGACTTTTGTCTGGGATGGCGAGAGAGCGCATGCTGACGAATGCTTGTTCTTACCCTTCGTCACAGGGACTCGTATAAGATACAGTATACGAGAGTCGCATAATGTCATAAGGTATGATCCAAGAAGACTTTTCCATTTCAAGCCAAGGCTTACAATGTTCTCTCCGAGTCCCATTGGAAGAATCGAAGAGGCCGCAAACAAGAAAGCATTCCAACCACCCAGGAACCACCAAAATCAGACAAACCAAGCTGTGCCAAACCAGCATCCATCACCTTGTCATCGTATGAGCGCCAGATAAGTGCGGCCCAAGAAAAATGATCGAGGCGAAGCAAGCAACGTCGATCTCTGCCGAGAGACTCGTCCGCCAAAAGATGTGCAGAAGGACGCCGTCGACTAAATGAGGTCACTTGTCGTTGCGGTCATCGCCCGCCGTGTGGAAGTCCCACTGCTCGAACACCATCTCGTCACCCTTCACGTGAGGGCATTTAACACCTCCGTGCTTGTGGCCGTGGATCCCCAGATGCTTGTTGCAAGCGGTTTCCAGCCTTTTCGCAGACTTGAGCGGCATGTCGAACTGAGACGTCGAAGCTGATTAGCGAATCTGGACATCCCTCTCGGATGGGAGTTCAGAGAAGTAAGGGGTTGGTAGCAAACTTACCTTGGCGACGAAGATTTGGTGCCCTTCCTCCCAGCGTTCGTAGTAGCGCCACATCGTGGGGGCGCCTCCCTTTTTGACGATCTTCTTGAGCTTCTCTTCATCGACTCCCCAGTTGCGGCCGCGGATCATGTAGTTCGAGTAGACGGGGTTGTACTTGTGCTTGCATTCCCAGGCTGGATACCCGCTGAAGTCTGGCGAAGGAAGGCCACCAGACGTACCTCGTTCGATGTCTTCATGGTCGTCTACACCAAAGCTCCCCATCTGTCTACGTTCAAACAGGTTGGTCGTATCATTGTGAGTCGGGTGCGGAGCAGCCGAGACTGCGGCGACCGAAGCGAGCGAGAGAATCGCTACGAGCTGAGACCAGAAGTGCATTCTTGCGTAGATGGGCGTTGGAAGTTTGGGAAAGAGAATGGACAATAATATTTTTCGAAGCGGTATGAGGCGCTCTTTTATAATGATAGATGCAGTGGGACTATGACCCTTCTTTGTTTTTTCTCTGGCAAGCTTTAGCAATGCATCTCATACGATAGGCTTTCGTGATATGGCTTTCGCAAATAAGCTTAGGGAGTAATGGTTCCTAAAGTACAGCCACAGCCAACAGACCGTAATAAGCTATATACATTTGTAAGCAGCTTCTATAATACTGACCCTTAGACGGTAATGTATAGCATGATACCTGCTAGGCTACACTGGCAGCCTACATAGCAAATCTGGGTCGGGATTGGGAGGCTTGGAATTTACCTACGAGCGGGCGGCGCGGTCGACGCTTGACAAGTCGGAAGGAGACTTTGAAGAGCTGTTGAATGTATCATATGCATCGCATAGTGATGAGGTTTAATTTTGGTATCCTCAGCAGCTTCCCATGATTGTATGTATGTCCGAACAGCTTTGTTCGTTGGCGCTTACTAAGGCCCACCAATTTCCGACCATCATGTGAAGAAGTATGTGAGATCTCGCATGCGATAGCATCTCTTAAGAGACAAAGTGTAAGGAGCGAACGCTATACAATAAAGCGCAAGTTGGATTACGAAGCTCTAGAAGTCCGAGGGTATGATCTTATACACTTTGTAACTTGAAATGCGTACTTCCAGCATTTGATCTTGGGGTGAAAGTAAGATGCGCTTGGGCAACCTTTGAGGCATATAATGTAACATTAATACTAGCTCTCTGTCTGAGTTGACTTCTTCTAGGGTACACATATGCAACATTGCATACGTTCTTTTGAGTATCGTCGAATCACTGTCGCCTAGTAAAAACTTTTCTCGAAACGCATTGAGCGAGGCAGATTGCGAGAGGCTTCGGGCAATTTGTCTTGTTAGCATCATTCTCTCTTCGGGAACTGTGGCAATGTTGCCTCTCGGACCACTTGATTTGATGTTGCTCATACATTTCGGCGAAATTTGAAGACCCGTTGGCGAGGAAAACTTGACATTGATCAATCTCAGTGACCAGGATATTTGAGCTCGTCGAGATTTCTTCTTACAACCTCTCAAAGACACACTCATTGATCTCGACGATATACCTCTACTCTTCTTGCTATAACCTTGCTATAAGTTCGAAGCTGGCGTCGCGCAAACACAAGGCCATAGCGTCCAGCGACAAAGCAACAACGATGAACAGCAACGTTCTGGAACAACCCACCACCGCATCCTTGGAAGCGAAGGTCGACTTCGACGTAAGAAAAGCACTTTCGGCCGACGAGAAGATCCATGTTTTCCAATATCCTGAAGGCGGCCGGCGTGCCAACACCGTCCTCCTCGGAAGCTTTATGGCTCTCATGGGTGGCCTTGGCCTGATGAACAGCATCGGCATCTACCAAGCACGGGTTTCAACTGCTCAGCTGCCAGACATCTCGCACGGTCAGATTGGATGGATCTTTGGTGTGTACAACTTCATGGCCTTTTTCTGCGGAATCCAGATCGGCCCGCTATTCGATAACTTTGGGCCGACTTGGTTGATGATGGTGGCCTTCGTACTTTATGCTGCTTTCTTCGTCCTGCTGAGCTTTTGTCAGGTCTACTGGCAATACTTTATGGTCATTGGGGTCGTGGGAGGTGCGGCGACCTCAATCGTATTTGTCGTACCTGTGGCTTGTCTTGGGCACTACTTTGAAAAGAAGCGTGGATCAGCGACTGGTCTGGCGATGTCAGGAGGTAGTCTGGGCGGCATCATGTTTCCGCTGCTGCTCGATCATCTCTGGAATCGCATCGGGTTTGCGTGGGGTTCCCGAGTTGTTGGTCTCATCACGATAGTGCTGGTATTAGGGGGATGTGTGCTGATCCGGCCCAACAAAAACCTCCCATGCCGAAGCAAGAGTCCAAGCGAGAAGCGCAACATCCTACCAGACTTGTCGATTCTTCTTTCCCCATCGGTGGCTTTGATGGCTACCGGAGTGTTCTTCATCGAATGGGGATTCTTCGTGGGCCTCGAGTACATTGCATCTTATGCTTTGGCCCATGGCGTTGACCGAGATCAAGCATATCAGTTAGTGGTATATTTGAACGCCGGATCATTCCCTGGGAGATGGCTTCCCGGCATTGCTGCAGATAAGTTCGGCCGGCTAAACACCATGATTGCCACGAACGTCCTCTGCTCAATCGCAATGCTCGCCGTTTGGCTTCCTGCCAACGGGAACCTAGCGGCGACCATTGTCTTCGCGGTAGTGTTTGGCTTTGCCAGTGGCAGCAACATCAGTCTCGTTCCAGTCTGCGTGGGTGAGCTATGTACAACGCAAGATTACGGGCGATACTACACCACCGTGTATACTGTAGTCAGCACCGGGTCGGTACCTCCATCTTCCCTCTCATACCTACTCGCGCATGCTAACACGATTCGCAGTGCTTTGACTGGAGTGCCTATCGCTGGCGAGATATTGCATGCCACTGGCGGCTCATATGAAGGATTGATAGTCTTTGCAGGAGTAGCATACATCGCAGGGCTTGTTTGCTTTGGCGGGCTGAAACTCTACAGCCTCAAAAAATTCTAAGGTCATAGGAGAAGCAGCAAAGTCCTCTGGACGGTCTTGAGTTATAACAGGCCATAGGGATGTTTGCGGTCTTGCCCATAGCTCATTTGTCCGGTCACCCATCAGCTTGCGTGAATATCCAAAAAGTGTCCCCAATTAAAGAAAAGTAACCCGGGCCATCATTCTGTCAAGATTATTGTATTATTGCGCATGTATGCGCGTCAAGGTCAAGTGGAGGATTCAACGAAAAACCCTAACCCTACGAATCAGGAAAACTTTCGTTCGCCGACTTTTCATCCAATTTCGCCGATTCTCTTTGTCGCATTCTCGATCCATCTACCACTATCAACGCAATGCCTCCTGCATCTCGGCCGTACAGGTCATCCAAGCGCAACAAACCCTGTAACCGCTGTCGCGAGACAAAGACAAGATGCCGGGTCGTCGCCGATTCTCGATGCGTGAAATGCCTGCGGGAAGGCATACAATGCAGCTTCGCCGACGCTGGACCGTCAAAACAGGGCTCGCAGCCACTCGATTTCAGCACTCCAGCGCCTGGTTCAAGTGATCTCGAGGGGAGCTGGGCCTGGTCGCAGAGTCCTGCAATGTCTGTGGCTGTGGGCTCGGTTGTGCCAAACAATGAACAGCCTTTGTCATCCACCGACATAGAGTTCAACACCCAATTCTCCCAAAGCCTGGAGAACCTACGAGGCTACTCAGCTCAGCTATTTGGATCTTCTTCTGAATGTGATCCCTGGCTCCTAAGACATTGCAAGTTCGATGACTTCGGCAGCCGCTGGTTCCAGAACACATATTTTCGGAATGCTGGCGGCGTACCTCTTGTCAATAAGATACCAATTCACTTCATGGTTGAAGATACCGAGCTAAGCAAGAGTGCAAAGAAGGAGACACGGGCATTTGATCAAGATATTGCCACTCGCAACGAACTCAATGATATGGTACCTCTCGAATGTGGTCAAAGGCTTGTCGCACTGTAAGTCCACTAGTCCCTCTGTTACGTTATCACCCCGAGTACCCAACGGAAGACCTGTATTCTTTGAGCCTACGGAGATACCAGGTGAGATGATCGAGTAGCAGCAGTTTCATCCATCTTTCAAGACATGGTTCTCATTGGCCAACGATGCTCCTCAATATGCCGGGTCTTGTGGTACTCGCACAGGATACAAAAAAGCGTCCTTATTGAACCAGGCTACCAACAGCGTCGCTTTGGATGTCATTGGCCTGCAAAAGAATGTATGAGCTCTAGCTGACCCCAGCGATAGGTATTGCAAGCATGTGTTTCCCATGCTTCCCGTTATCTCCCGTTCACAGCTAGGCATGTCATCACCGGATGCGACGTTACCATACTTGACAGCTATTGAAAATTGCCCGCTTCATCTATTGGCCGCTATATATGCGCTGGCGTTACGCTACGTTTCCGACGACGAGCATCTAACCGTCTGGCACGCTCAGAAAGCACCATCAGTCGATGCAATGTGGAGGCTTGTATACGAGGAGCTCCAGCAAGCGGTTCATCAAGCCAAGTTGTCTGTGGTCCAAGCAACTCTACTATACCTTCATAAGGACCCGAGTGATGAGCAGAGGCATTCATCGTCCGACACGCCTTTCACATGGGCTTGGACCGGAAAGCTCATTGGTCTGGCTACGTCTCTTGGTCTTCACACTGAATGTTCGATGTGGGCTATCCCTGCCTGGGAAAAGCGGCTTCGAAAGCGAATATGGTGGGCTGTTTATGCAGAGGACAAATGGCGAGCGCTCCTGATGGGTCGTCCATCCTACATACATCGGCAAGAATGGGATGTCGAGGATCTGGATTCTTCACACTTCGGAGCATCACCCGCCAACACTCTAGACGACGGCGATCGCCCTTTCATAAGCTTCGCAAACCTGTCACAGATCGCAGAGTCTGTCCAAGAGACATTTTATTCGCTGCGTGCATCCCAAAAGCTTTCAGTCGACATGACCGCTTCCGTCCAAGCAGCAAGGCCTCTACTAGAAAGGCTCGAAGTCTGGAGGACGTCTCTCGCAGATCGCGAGAGTCATACAGCCGGCCAACCAGGAACACATGACACAGGGTCTAGATCATCAATTCATTTCGCATACTACATCTTGGTCATATATGTCTACCGGGCATTGTTCCGACCTATGGTTCAACCTACTACTCCGCCACATATCATCGATCTTGAGGAACCTATCATCGTGGACAACCCTCTGAATTTTGATGGCTTCAATTGGGATGCGCCGGGACTGGCAAATAGCACGCCATTCCCCACGTCGAACGCTGTTGCTGAGTCGCAGACGGAGACCAATGAAGACGTCGCTAAAGCAGCATACACTTGTGCAGCGGGTATAATCAATCTCGCGCGCCATCTCTCATTCCGCGACATCAGTAGTTTCTGGTACTCCTGTGAGCACTCAATCCATTTTGTCGCTATGTTGTAGTTCTCCACACTGACTTCAATCTCTCAGGGTCTCGAATCGGGTTTGCTGTAGCTTCTAACTTCATTGTGCTCTTGGTGGTACAGGCGCCGAATGCTCAGTCTGCGGCAAAAGCAAAGCAGCTCCTTGACATCTGGGGCCAAACTCTGAAAGAGCAGTATAGGGCGTGTCCGATGGTGAGACTCGGCATGCTGCGATTGAATTCGCTAATCTGGGCTGGACTGCCAGAGACTTTCCGCCTGCCCTCGCACGTGGAACAAATACTTACTCGGCGTTTCCCAGCCAGCCAGGACCCAACTACGTGAAGACTCTTCTGGTACACTTCGTACTGTGAGTTCAAACGTGAACACCGATCTTCTAACGTGCTGGGCATCACGTCATGTTACAACCTGCCGAGCTACTCTCCATCGACACACGAATATCAATACAACAATTGCATGCATTGTAATGCTTCGCTTGTCTTTGTTCTCACCAATGCCGCGGTGAGCCTGCACGCTTTCGACTCCACACAATGGTATTGTGTCCTTGCAATCACAAAGGCCCCTGTGACCATATTCACTTTGCCGTTCTTTGTTCATCCGAATCTCACTGTTCAAGCCAACGCGCTTTGTGACAGTTCACAAAACACCTCGAGGAACGTTAAAATGGCACTGCAGGCCGCCTAGTGGTACTGCTCCTCACCAACACACTCTCGCAAGCATCTGACATAAGTACTCTGGTAGTACTTCTCTGACTGCCTGCGAGACTTTGAAGCGTCACTTCAACACTCTACACATTCACAAGCCTCATCGCCGGTACGATGCATCTCACCACAGTCCACACCAGCACTTACTACTCCGGGACTCCCGTCACGGTCAACACAAGTTTCTCGAGTCCCTGTCTCAACATGAGCATGACTTCTAGAATCATGCGCCACTGTCGCACCTGCGTGAGCATGAACAGTACCAACACCACCAGCTTCCATTCCAGCATGAGCCCAACGCACAGCTTCATCCTGCACTCCCGCAGCATTGACTCCAAGGAGAACCAAGGAAACCACGCCGCCGTCACCGCTGGCATTATTGTCGTTATTGTCATCGCCTGCCTTCTTGTGTCCGCCGTTATCGGCCACGTTACCAGATCCAGCAGGAAGGCCTACGTCTCCTCCGGCAACAAAAGACACGCTGCCAAACGATACGGGAGCCCAGCAAGGGACCTTGCGCCTCTTCAACTTGAGATGGGAACCATGAGATCCGCCAAGTACGCTGGCGAAATTGGTCTCGCTGCACCGTCGAGAGCCTACACCGTCAGAGAGAAGGCACCTCAGTTCCCCGGTCCTAGAAACGGCTTTGCGCCCAAGAGCAGTGCTTCCAAGCGCATAGCCTCCAAACAAAGTGCATCCCAGCGCAGCGCACCCAAAGGTCCTTACGCAGACGCCAGTGTCCACTCTGCTGTTCCCACAATGGAAAACAGAAGCGCTCACGGAAGCAAAGCTAGAAGCCAGCAGGCAAAGAGCCAGAAGAGTAAGGCGAGCATGAGCCAGTACCAGTGAGCATCACTGGAATCGTCTTGTACAATTAAACGCAGAGAGCAAGTTGAGATTCTGCACAGTTAGAGAAAGATCCGCAATCTGATTTTATTCCGCGCAATCACTACGTTTCCCATTACACCTTCCACGATACTTTTTCCTGTTGTGATAGTCTTGATAAACCCTTCGTACCTCGCAATTAATTCATTTTTTCGGCTATCATCTTGATCGCATCGAGTAACATCATCCCCGACTTCAGAATGACTGAGTTCAAGACATATTTCTCGGGGTTTGAGGACCCGTCTGGAACCCATCTGCCGTGAGTAAGTATCGTGTGCTTTCCGCTGCTGACAATACTGAAGTAGGTCGGTGGTAAGCTAGGATTTTTCTACATTGTATATAACACTGTACGTAAATAGCAGCCGCCGTATTCACGGGATGATAGTCGTTCTTCTTCCGGTCGTTGTTGCGTAAATCGTGACCAAGTTAATTCTGCCGAATCGCTTCTCGATGATATTTACATGTCTGGAACTAAGTTCTGTATCGTCGTCCAAGACGACGAGTGTCATTTGGACCGCAGCTAGCGTCGCTACCCGAAGGACCAGTAAGGCGTATGTCTAAATTTCGTCGTTGCTGACCTATGCGACGCGCATGGCTTCTCAATTCCTTAACGGCGCCTCAGGCCAGAAGAAATGTGTCTTCTTCTGAACGACGTATGCTGAGGACCGCGACTAGCGTCTGAGTTCGGACGACCAGTAAGACCTTCGCTCGATGTTCTATCGTTGCTGACCTAGGCAGTGCGCGGCTGGCGAACAACATTGTGCGAATTGCGAAAGCGGAGAACGGAGAACCAAATTGCGGGCCAGGAAAATCTGTAATACTATTGAGAGCCTTTTAAAGCCACATGCGCAGGTCTGAGTTCCTTCCGCCGCGCTCAGGTGAGCTTGCGGGTCGAAGGTAGGGCTGTTGCCCAAATCGTTCGTAGCATTGCCTGAATCGTCACCTAGATTTTGGAGCGTCGGCGGTGTAAGGCGACGCAAATCAGTGACCACAGACAAAGGCACCCTCCCAAGAGCGCGGTGCCAAAAGTCATTATCATTATGAGTGGCCTGCAAGAATGATGAGAATTGTCCAAAGGTGCCGGAGCCAGTTTCAAACTTCGCCTTCGCCGGTGCCAGTTCGTTTTCGCGTGTCGCAAGGCGAAGCTGCGCGTGAGCTTGGTCCAGACTCATCACTATCCGCAAGCGAAGAGACATCTTCGACGTGCTGGAAGCGCGCAATGTTATAGTCGGCCATGTTGCTGATTCGGCTAGTCTTTCGCCGTGAGGGGCCCTCCTGGCTCATAGATTCGGATGGGTGCGTAATGTTGGTACTCATTCTGTTCAAGTCGACAAAATCGGCGATATTCATGTCATTCATACCATCGGAGCCGCCACGGCCGTGGCTGCTCTTCTTCTCCCCAGGCTCTCCGACAAAGCCGATGGAGGTGGCGCGGCCTTCAGCCGTGTCTGGTCTTTGGCCAATGGCGAAGGACACCAGCTTTCCGAGGATGGCGAATTCCAGCTTGAGCTTGATAGAGTAGACGACGCCTTTGACGAGCGTCTCCAAGATGTATAGGGAAGCACATTCGATGCCGAGAAGGCCCAGGTCCATAGCGATGATTACCACATTGATGGTGATCAGCTGGTTCATGGTTCTTTTGGTGTTTGGCTGTAGTGATGTTCTCAAGATCTTGGTCGTTTCAACAATGTAAATGGAAGACAGTATGATCTCCTGCACAAAGAAGCCGACCATCTGGATTTTTTCCATCACATTGTAACCTCTTACGAAGACGTCGGTCTGCAGATCTCCGTTGGAACCGAAGGTCAAGACTGTGGTCGGAATGTGAAGGACGATAGCATTGATGATAATCATCCACTTGGTCCATTTGAGGATGCGATCGCCTCGCTCGCCACTGACGATAAGATGCAGACGCGACCACAAGACCAAACTCTGGCCGGTGATCATGGGGTACCATCCGATAGTGAGGAGGAAGACAGAAAGCCAGCGAAGATCTCCAGGCGTGAGATTATCGAATTTGAGGAAGAAGCCAAGCGAGTAGGGTATGACACCTATACTCGCTATGAGAAGCGACCAGTAGTAGAGACCACGGTGGCGCGTGAAAGTCAAGCTGATCATGGCGATTAATTCGACCGCATTGTACATGGCCAGTCCGCTGAGGAAGATGATCACAATGCGAAGCGACTCGGACTGGCCGTTGTAGCCGGCAGTGATACCAGCTCCTGGCGAGAGCCAGCTGGACGAAGACGCAACCTCATGAGAGGTGCTCGTGGAGGCCGAATTGGTGCTTGTCATGCTGTTGTCGACAGCCAGTGGGGAATCGGAGCCGTTGCGAGGCTTAAGGATAAGTGTGGAGTCGATATCGCGTCGAGGCCTCAAGACGTCCGATCATTGTGGTTCCAGGTGATGTATGTGAAGTGTTGTCGTGAGGCCAGAGAGGCAAGGAGCGAACCGGACGATAATGATGATTCCTAGCAATACCAAGAGAATGCCACGACCCCGCAGAGCCTCGCCGGTGTGAAGAGAGAGCGTAGAGTGGGAGAAAGGTCAGGTAAGAGTGATAGCGTTGGAGCGGTGCAAAGTCTACCGGTGTACGGACTCGCCGAGTCTCAGTCCGCCAGAAATCGGATTGCGGGGAGAGATGACGCTTGCTGGCAGGGAAGGCACACGTGGACGAGCCGCGGAAGGCTGGGGCAGCCAGTCAGAGAAGGGAATTTGCGGATACCTTGTCTAATTTTATATTAGCGAGCGCGTTTGGCGATTGACGGCGGATGAAGGCGGTGACTTGCGGCTGTTGGTAAGAATGCAGGTAGTCGATGTATAGGCAAAAGCTGGGAGGTGGCTCGATTGCTGACCAGGCTCGACCATCTACATCACTACCTGTTTTATCTAGATCATTGAAAGGCCAGGTTGCAAAAACACGGCATACGCTTCATTGCGACACATACGGCTGGACAGGAACAAAGCTGTTCAGTGCCATCTTCATCCTATCCGGACTTTATCTCCACATACCGGTGACTCTTGACGCAGGTGTCTGGGGCGACTATGTACCACCTCGCTTATTTGACAGCACGGGATCAGGGATCACGATGGTTTCCACTTCTGCCGCCCGGCTTTCCCCGGTCGTTCTTTCTCCGCATTGCGGTGTAACCTATACCGATCCGGTCGTTGGCCATGAATATACAATAACAGGTCTTGAATGTGGGAGCTTCCTTCGATTAATCGGTTTTCTATTCCACTCAACGACTCTTCGCAAACTGCCGGGCTTACATGCAGGCAGCAGCGGCTCGCTTGTCGATCCTTACATGCATCGAATGCCATGACCTTGGCATAAGCTAGTTGATGTTGAGCTGGTCAACGCGGCTGGAGAAGAGCACACTGGGCAGCAGCCCTCACCCAAGTAAAAGGTGATTCCATCGCAAGCTACCAGTTGTCGCGATCATCACTTTAACAGCCGACATATGTTGGATGGCAGTCCTCTAGGAGACACGGACGCACATGGACGATACGAGCGCTGACGTAGACAGTTTAGAGTAAAACTTTAGACTTCGAACCACGATCCTCACGCGAGCGCCGATCTGTTCTGAGTTTCGGTTCGGTCATAGACCATGGAACCATTTTTCCTTCACCATTTACAATTGTTACCACTGCGCCTCAGACATCGAGCCTCGCCCATATGTCGCAAGCTATCAATCTTACATGAAGTCATTCTTACAGCGTACAATACAGTTGCTACTGAGCGTAGATCGGATGAAAACAGCAAATCTCATTAAACGTCTACTCTTGATAGATACATTGGGATGTCTCCATTCCCCAAAAGCAGCTTCGGTCTCACTGTCACCAGCGCAAGAGCAAAGGTCCTAAGCATGGACCAGCAGATCTCCTCATTTGGCGCTTCAATCTGCACTCACTCATGGAGTGAGCACTATCATCAAAGCAACACAATCGCAACCTCGACGATACAACCCATGCTGTTACATAACGGGTTTACCTATAGGTCGCGTTTCGTGTTCTAGCTCAATGGAACAATACTCCTCATAGCCAAAATTCTGGCATGGTCGATGCCAAACATTGCAGGATTCACGGTTACGACCCGGTCATACACCAGCCCTGGCCTGTGATGAGAGTAGGCTTTTTAACAGCATCAATAGAGCCATCACGTCAAGCTTTGAGCAACAGATCAACCATCGCCATTGAAGCGGCTGCGCTCTGAGCAACATGGACTACATGCAAGTCAAGTGTCAGAACCCAGTCAACAGGGACGGAGAAGTCATGGTGTCTACTGCATCAATCACGACGATAAGCCCATCTTCTCCCTCAACCTCGTTACAACTTCCACCATCGACTTCAATCAAGCCTTCCTTCTCTTCCCTAATACCATCCCCTTTCGACACATTTCGACCAATTCCTAAGAGCAAACCAACACAATGCCATACGGTCCATATGGCGGCGGTGCCGCTTATATGGGCATGATGGGTCATCTGGGGCCCATGAGAGAATCTAGAGGCTCCTCACCTTACGGTGCGGCATCTCATGGCATGTACGGTGGTGGCCGTAGCAGAGGTATCACCCTTTTGAAAATCTTATAAGATCACCCTACTTACATCACGACACAGGCAGCGGCGGAAGACCATGGGTTCCACAGGCCGAAGCAGGTTTGATAGACCGGGCCCCAATCATAATCCTATTCGATACGACAACATGCTAAACACTCCTTTAGACCCAAGAGGCTACAGAGCCCCATCACACACGCCACGCTCCAGCGGGTTCTTCAGCTCTCTGCGTAGCGGTGGTAGCGGCCGTGGACCGTCTTCGTACGGCTCATCTTCTCGATCTCCGTACGGTTCATCATCGTACGGCTCCGGTTCGCCCTACAGCTCTACGGGATCATATTCTAGCTACGACTCTGCAAGATCCTGGCAGACGGATTACAGGTCTCGCAGCGGTTGGTTCCCAGGGCGTCGATCTGGATCTGGATACCCGCCATTCCCTAGCGATTTTGGGTCGAGGAGGGGAATCACTAGCAGGTGGAGCTGGCCCGGGAGGTAATGATGATCTTCTCGATGTTTTGAGGAAAAGGTTTCACAAAAACTACAGAAGGTAACGCTGTCTTCCTTGGAGGGCATGGTGTGACCTGTTTGCACAACAGCGCGCCTTTACCTGGAGTTTGTTTCTGAATCGTGCTGGGAACCTAAGGCGTTGGATCATGTGTTTCCATATGATATCCAAGATGTATGAAACGTTTTGACAATCCATATAGAGTGCTCGATCGTTTCCGTGCCAATGATGCCCCTTGTCTATCAAATCTTGAGTGTGTGACATACAGCCCATGCAAGTGAGTCTGTTACGACATCACGGAGGCGCGAGAGATTTTATTTGGGCCTATCGGTCGTTGAAAGAAACGAGGGCAGTCATCATCATGCTTCATGAGATATTGTCGGCAGGATATTCCCACTGGCACACTGGCACAGTCACAAGCGGCATTCCCTCGCGATTCTCGTCATATAGATGTACAAAGCATTGCCTGCTAAACTGTGCCATCGACTTGCATCAAGTGACCTTAAATCCGCGTAAGCAACACATTCAAGATCTTGAATTCTCCATTGCATACACGCTCTACTCCGCAATGCGAGTATAAATGCCATATAGAAACCACTCCTCCACCCAGCCAACAATCCCCATCACAGCATCTTCGAACAGCTCGATACTTGACGATTCATCATCAAAAGACTGAACAACAACCCGTTCGAGAACAACCTACACAAGCTATCGTCGATCGCCTGTTAATGGCGTACCCTTACTGTCGCTATGGATATGGTGGAGGAGGTTATGGAGGCGGAGGTTATGGAGGCGGAGGCTATGGCGGAGGCTATGGCGGGGGAGGCTATGGTGGTGGAGGCTTTGTAGGCGTTCGACTGAGGCGCGAGCACGACGAGCCTCGTCAGCACGGCTACCCGAGCTACAGCAACCGCTCAGGCCTCGGTGGCATGGGCAATCCATTCAGTAAGTTCTCCCACTGAACCCTCTTCTTGAAATCCGATCAATGCTGACGATATCACAGCCGGGATGGGTGACCGCATGGGCGGTGCGATGAGGGGCGCCAGGAGCCGCGTGAATGCTGGGCTCGACAGAGTCGGTGGTTGGGGCCAGGCGATGGATGATCGCTTTGATCGGTCCAATTTCAAGAGGGGTGTTGGGCGTATGGGTCAGAGGGTTGCGAATGGTTTTGCTGGGTTGAGGCCTGGTGGCGCCAGGAATCGCACCGACTGGGGACACACGGCTGGTGGGAGCTGGAGGTATGCCTGATTTGGCATCGGATATGCCACCTCTCCGCGGCGCGACGGCTAAGGCCTCTTTCCATGGCCGACGGCCTCACTGATTGCTGATCGGGAGATGGACGTTTCAGCATCTTCGTGAGCCGTAAGGCGTTTTCTTTTCGTAGGTGAATGCAGATCTGTCTTCTCCTTTACCGCCTCATAAATTCCCTTACATCCCACACCAACACTCTCTCATCCCATGCGCAGGTCGAACACCAGCCTTCTGCGCCAAACATGCACCAATCCACGCCCATAGCAAACTCGGTATGGGCATCCATTCTTCCGATTTCTCTGCCGATGCCACCACCGCCGCTGTTGCCCGCCTGCGATCCGTCGGTCCATACGCGACAGCTCATATCGTAGCTTGCAGATAATAAAGTATCGCTCAAATGCGGGCTCCAGCTGACCTTGCGGACCGCGTACTCATGTCCAGTCAATAGGTTTACTGGGCCAGAGGGCACGCGCAGATCGAAGGTGCGAATGACGCCGTCCACACCAGCCGTTGCGAGGACTGAATCCCTGTACTTGTTCCAATCGTGTGTCAAACACTCCGATGGTTGTGCACCTCCATTAAGGCCTCCGGGCATTGCCATCTTTGGTGGCGCATGTATAGGGATTGCAAGCGTGAGGTGGTTCTGAGCGCTGGGTTTCTGCCGCAGGTCAAACACCCGCAGATGCGAATCGCGAGAGACGCATGTGACCACGTCCGGGTGATGGGGACTGAACTCTGCCGAGTAGACGCATGAGTGTATGGGCAGAGTGAGGAGACTTTCTTTCCGCTCCGGACTCCAGATCTTAACTGCGCCATCCCAACTGCTCGACAGAAACGTGTCCTTGTTCACCAGGTTCCAGTGGACCGAGAAGACCTCTCTTCCATGCTCTTGCCAGCCCGCTACCGGGAACTCTCCCACGCCGATATCGAACAGCTTTATGCTTCCATCTCCGCCCGCTGTGAGTAGCTGGTTCTCGTGCTGTTCTGACCACGCGAGGTCGAAGAGGCAGTCCTGGGTCTCGAAGAACTTTTCGCGCACGATGCCTTCCGCCGTTAGGTTAAGGATAAAGAGCCGTCCATTTCCAACGAGTCCAAAGTTTGCGCCGGCACTGACGGCTAATCGTGAGTCGAAGAAGGGCGAGTATTTGACGCTGTATGGGTTGAAGCCGGCTGTGCGGAACTCGAGCATGGTTGGAGATAAGCCGTTGCTAACGACGCCGTGGCATTTGTTGTAACGTATATACAGCAGGGTATGTGTGGAAGTATTGTGTTGAATGCGAGGCTAGAGGAGATCGAGAACATGTAGCATGTGATTCCGTTTCTCTCAAGTCGCTCCAAAGGCCGATGACGTGCCAAGGACAAGCCGAGGTTCGCTGGGCCAGTGTTGCCGCGAACATCTGTTGTGACCAGACACTGCCATTCGGCATGACCACAGCACCGACATGGCAGAAATTCTCAATGATCATCCCATCAACGGGCATGTGACATATCACAAACACCAGCCGCTCATACCCACACCACCGGCAGTGCTTTCACCGCCGAGATGCCGGCAACGATCATGTCCACTCAGCTGGGCGCCTGGCAGTCCAGACGAAGGCGCTGTTATTGCATGGACGGAGCACCGGACTGCAAATAGTCTCTCAGACACCGTATGTGACACCCACCATTTCTCATCATGAACGGCAAAGTCAGACAGCGATGCCTTGAAGTAGTAAGAGATCAGCTTACACTCCATGCCGGCTGGTTCAAGGCCCGACGATGGATCACATCCTTGTTCTCTGAGGCATGTATGCAGACGATACTATACAAAACTGCATAGCCACTCTTACACTGCAGGAGTTACAATGAGCATGCTCAGCTGGTCCGGAAGCCTGCTATCCCAGTTGCCGAACCTCTCCAAACTCTATCCCTTGCTACCGTGCGGGGCATATAGACCTTCTCACCATATATAGCTATGGCATTTCCGGAGGTAAGTTCAAGAACTGCAACAAGCAAGTCTCACGACGAGCAGTATGGCGAATCTGGCTCTTTGTGGTCTTGCTTACGCCTTGGGCGTAGCAAGTCATGTCTTTTGGTTCAATGGCCGCGAGCATCATTTCCATGGCTTGAAGTACATGGCCACGACATGCTTGGCTCTCCTTGGTGGCACGTCGGTCCTTCACAAAGGAAGTGGCTATTCTCTAGGCGAAGCATTTGCGTCCACCGTTTCAATCGTTGCTTCGATCCTCGGAGGCTTATACACCTCGCTTGTTATATACCGCCTCTTCCTCAACCCACTGAATCGATTCCCTGGTCCGTATTGGGTTCGGCTTGGAAACCTGGCCTGGTCTGCACAGCTCACCAACTCCGATGCATATTACAAGCTGAAGGCGCTCCACGACAAGTGTGGCGATGTCGTTCGCATCGGCTCTCACGATCTCAGCATCATCGATCCGGAAGGCATGGAGGTGAGCTACGGCATAAAAGCCAAAGCCATTAAAAGCCCATGGTACGATGGAGAGTACCCTTTGAGCTCCATGCACACAACACGATCGAAAGCACTGCACGACAAGCGCCGTCGAGTGTGGGCGCCTGCGTTTTCGGACAAGGCATTGCGCGAATACGAAACTCACATCGACATGTTCAACGACAAGCTGGTGACTCGCCTGCGCGAATTCGGTGGTGGACCTGTAGATGCGACGAAATGGTTTAATCTGTATAGCTTCGATGTAATGGGTCGTCTGGCTTTTGGAAAGGACTATGGCATGCTCGACTCTGGGGAGAAGCATTGGGCCCTTGAGCTCTTGAGCGAGGGCATGCAACCTCTCGCCTTCAACATGCCATCATGGTTGTTCCGAGCGCTCACTAACATCCCAGGTCTTGCCGCAGGCTACCACAAGTTTGTCAAGTTCTGTGTCGACGAGACAACCTGGCGGGTGAATAACGATGGCAAAAAAAGTTCCGACAGCGGCCACGACATCATGGGCTGGCTGCTCAAAGCTTACAAAGACGTTCCTCGTCCAGAGCAAGATCCGTTGCTGCAAGCTGACAGTCGGCTGATCATTGTTGCCGGATCGGATACGACAGCCGCCACCCTCGCCTTCCTCTTTTATCATCTCGCTCAGGAGCCGGAGCAAGTCAAGAAGATACGCAAAGAGCTCCACCCTGTCACTCAGGGCCAGTGGGCAGACCGTGAGATTCGAGATCTCCCGCACCTCAACGGCGCCATCAACGAAGCCCTCCGCCTTCACCCTCCAGTCCCATCAGGAGTTCAACGAACCACTCCCAAAGGTGGAATGCATATCGGAGAGACGTTCATACCAGGCGGCACCCAGTACTGGATGCCGCAATATGTCATGGGCAGAGGTGAGTCTTTGACTCTCTAAGCCGTCCACGCTGCACATTGTGAGTCTAACATTCACTCCAGACAACCGCATCTACCCATCGGCCGAACAATTCCTGCCAGAGCGCTGGTACAGCAAACCCGAGCTCATCAAGCACAAGGACGCTTTTGCGCCTTTCTCCATGGGTCCATTTGGGTGCATCGGTAAGCAGCTGGCTTACATGGAGCTTCGCACTCTGACGGCTAGGATCCTGTTGGAGTTTGATGTCAAGCTCGCGCCGGGTGAGGATGGGACTAGGATTTTGACGAAGACGAAGGATCACTTTACTCTTGATGTTGGGAGCTTGGATCTTGTGTTCAGTCCTGTTGAGGCTTGAGATTAGAGCCGAATCGCTTGATGGATGTAGATGCAGATGCTCTTCGAGTCTTGTTTCATTGGTGCTTTCAAAGACATGACGGTGGTGCATGTGAGTGGAGACGGATGTTACCTTTGGTGATAGGCCAAGGCCAACTCAAACTTCCTCTATGTGTCAATCCTCGTGCCATCTTCTATGCTAGACGAAAAGTAATGCAGCCACGAGTAAAGAGATCTCGACTCCTTTTCCTACTTCCTAGCGTATCGTTGGCCCGTGATGCTGCGTTTGACGTCGTATAACATCACAAGATGCGCCGTTCATGTCGATCCACTATTTTAGGCAACACTGCCCCTCAATCCTTCGCTGCACTTTACCTCTTGCCTTGCCTTCCACAAGCACTCGCCACGTCCATTGGTACCCTACCTTAGTCTCTTCCAGGCTTCTGGGTACTTTGCACCATACTTCCGAATACTGAGTATCACAAAAATGGCTGACCTCGAGCCATTCACGCTGATCGAGGAGACCGGCAGCTCTGGGCCGCATCACCTCTTCGACAATGTCACTGAGCTATCTTCTGCGAAGACAGCAGACCATGACCTGCAACATGTGGCCGCTCTCCGAGAAGCCAATCCGGGAATGATCGTGACCTCTGTTCCTGCTGGAAACGTCAACTTGCGGAACTTCGCTGCATCTGGCTTCGCTACATGCGACCTTGACACAGACACAGACTCGTACGCAAGCTGGAGAGGGTACATCGCACCTGCCGTTCGATCCAAGGCCGGCCAACTCGGCGAGCAGATTCATTTCGCCAAATATCATTACAACTGGCAGAACGAGGACTTCGTCCTCTACGTTGTCGGCAACGTGCAGTACATGCTCAAGGAGCGCAAAGACTCCGAGCAAGCTCTCGGCCCATCTGCCATCACAGACAAGCTCATCTTGACTGTCGGCAAGTGGCAGGATAGCGGCAACAATCAGACCGCCCTTGTCTACGATGGCTACTGGCAAAGAAGCAGAGACCTCTGGCTTGCGGTACAGAAGGCAAATTGGGACAAGGTGATTCTGGATGAGATGATGAAGAAAGACTTGACATCCGTGGTTGACAAATTTTTCGACTCAAAAGACGTCTACGAAGATCTCGGCGTGCCGTGGAAGCGTGGCCTCATCTTCGGTGGCGAGCCCGGAAACGGCAAGACGATCTCGATCAAGGCTCTTATGCACACGCTTCTGTTCGATCGCAAGGACCCGATTCCAACCCTCTACGTCCGAGACGCACCATACAACTACCACATCCGAAATGTCTTCACCATGGCCCGCCGTCTTGCCCCGTGCATGCTTGTGCTCGAAGATATTGAGACTATCGTCACTCCGCAGACTCGCAGCTACTTCTTCAATGAGATGGATGGCCTAGAGAACAACGACGGTCTCTTCGTCGTAGCATCGACCAACTTCCTTGACCGCCTAGACCCTGGCCTCTCCAAGCGTCCCAGCAGATTCGACAGAAAGTACATCTTCCCCATTCCGAATGAGCACGAGCGGACTTTGTACTGCGAATTCTGGCGGAAGAAGCTGCAGGACAAGCCGAAGATCGCTTTCCCACATAAGTTGTGCCCCGCCATGGCTTCCATCACTGACGGCTTCTCCTTCGCTTTCTTGCAGGAGTGCTTCGTAGCAACGCTGTTGACACTGGCTCGGGAAGATGATGAAGACTCCAATCAGTCAGAGGAAGCTCGTGTGCAGTGGAACAGCGACTTGGACCAGTATTCGCTGTGGCGAGCTTTCAAGGAGCAGGCTAAAGCTCTGCGTAAGCAGATCGAAAGTGGCGACGGTGATGGATCAAAGAGCATCCAGTCATTGCAGATCAGTGGAGCTTCTGCGGCGCCGCCAGTCTGTGAGTGCTCGTCGAGAAAGGAAGGTGAGGACCTCTCGCCTATGGGCGCGGGTATGCTACCAGTTCTCCCGGCAGGCAAAGGACGTGTAATCAACTCGTCCGCGTACGCTCTTATATAGATCAACTGTGGTCTACGGAGAAAGTCAGAACGCCATGAGCGGGTACGTACCATCAAATGATTCATAACACAGCCCTGCTCTGATATCATAGAGTCTTTACAATAGGGAATAGTAGAAGATAATGTAATGAGCGACAAAGTAATTCCGACTCAAGGAGAGATAGACAGCCATCGAGTGCGATATATACCGTATACTCTGGTAACACCGAAGCCGTGCATCTGTTTCGCTTCGTCTTAGCACATGCATGTCGATCAAGCCTCATGTCAGTCATTCAGATCGATGATCAATGAACACGCTAATACTTCACATTGCAGTCGAAGTCTGGGCTGCTGCGCATTGCGTATTCGAGGCGATTAGGGCGTAACCCTATTTCGGCACTAAGGCCTGCTCAGGCCCCTTTCTCGCCGGTACGTGTAAATGAAAATTTGCTCAAGGAGCTTATGAGGTTATGAGATGTTGTTGATTCCTTAGCTAAACCAATGCCACGCTGGGGTCAATTGTGAGCAAGCTCGGGGAACTCGCGGAAGAGAGAATTTCGGCGAGGGTTTGGTCGCAAAGGTATGCACGAATGTGCTTAAATAGTAGACTGCCATGTCATATCGAGCCTCAAGTCGTTAGGCTAGTATGATGGCATTAAACATCTCGACGCAATGGCCAACGATTGCGAGGTGTCCGCGAAAGAACTTCGCGAACCCGAAGATGTTCGGTTGTAAATATTAATCGGCCTCGGCTCAGCATAACGGCAACGACTTGCTCGTTTCTTCGCCAGCATTCTCCCCGATTCTTCTTGAATACCACGTGCACGCGCAAGCTGGGGACTTACGTGCCGTCACATTTGCATGAAATATGCGCCTTCTTGTCTTCCACCTTTCGGCCGACGAACACATACGCAGCTATTCAGGACCCACGTGTCACAGGCGGCAGCTTCGATGCGATGGTGAGATCTTCACCGCCGGAAGTACTTTTGGATTTCATGCGGCGACATAGCGCAGGATCGCTCTCATTGCTTGTATCACTCCCATGTTACGGTGATTATCGAACTCCTTTCCAAAACATATTGATATTACCAAGCGTTTCGACCTTCGGCCAGCCAGTTGGCACACTCTTCTCCAAGCTCCGAAATAGCCTTCGCCTCATAGAGCTTCACGTCGTCTGCGGTCAGCGTGTCGCTCCATCTGCCATTGTACCCTTCGTTCACGAAAGTCTGTGCGCCTCCTTCCCATACCCATTCGGCTTGCGGCGGGCTCATCTGCTCCGCATGCTTCTTCATGTAATCGAAGGTGCAATGCTCCACGATCTCAGCCCGCTTCTCCTCGGGAATCTGGATGTCCAAGAACTGCGCGATCCTCCGGATCTCGCCACTCAGATCTGCCTTCAGATCTTTATAATGCACGAGTAACAAGTTTGGCAGATCCTTCGCAGCAAACCAGTCCCGCTGGTGCTTCCAGAAGGGATAAGGAATTACATCCTTCCCATCATGTTCAACAAAGTCGAGGAAATACTGTCTCGGATCCGCAGGAGGCCTTTGCAGGGCCGGCCCGACGCGCCCGGGCGTATCATTGACCATCTGATAAAAGAGCGGGGTCGCGTTGTGCATGTGATTGTGTGCACTCCAGATGACGTCCCTGCCATCGCGGGCAACGAAGATGTATTTTGCCTCCGGGTTGTACACAATGTTTTCGAGTGGCGAGTGGGTCTTCATAAAACGCCGATGCGTCTGCGCTTCGAGGGAAGCGCGAACAGCCACTTGGTCATTCATGCGAAAGTCAACCCATGGAGACTTTTCGTGAATGTTTTCGCCTTCGGCGCCCTTGAAGACGAGCTGAGAGACGATCTGTTGCATCCAAGTCGTTCCGGACTTGCCCCAGGTTGCGATGACAATGTCATCAGTGCGGAAAGGGAAGTCGTTCCATTGACGAGAGTCTATATGATGATTTTGAAGTTCGGATTTCTTGGTTGGCCATTGGATTCCGGCATGTTGGTGCTCGACAGAGGTACTCATGTTGTCGTCGGTTTTAAGCTTTTGTCACTAGTGGCTGTCGGCAAGTTGCTGCTGAGCTTGTGCGGTACTGATCAGGTGAGTTTGTCATTTATTACGTCCGGCACGAGGCTGTCCGATTGTCTTTATAGTGTCAGTTGCTTCTGGCCACTACTCAGCTTTGTCGCAGCGGAACGTCGGATTACGTCCCTTTCAGGCGTGTAGCGTGAGGCTGACCCGAAGTCAAAACTAGTTGCGGTTTAGCCAAATCCTTTTCGCTTCATGTGGATCCAATGACGCTATTAGCTCCTACGCTTGTGCTAATCTGATTCCTCCATGTTGAACCACTTCGCCGCTAACGCTCTGACACGAGGTCCCAAAAACCATACACCAATAGCCATTGCAGTCAGACCGCCACCAATACCAGCCTGGATGTTCAGCGCACCATCGTGCCCAATAGCGTTGATCGCTGGCAAAGTGGCGTAGCTGAGTCCGAAGGAGATGATGCCTCGGCCTGCGCAAATCACCACCAGCAGACTCGCCGCTCGCTGAGGGAAGCTTTCCACAGCATATGTGATACCTACCAGGTTGACACAGTTGAATGCGAAGTTGACGGCGTTGTATGGAACCACTATGGCGGACCAATGCCATAATTCGGGGCGCTGTGCGGCTTGTCCGTAGATGACAGCGGACACAACGCCGACGATCCCTGGGAGGAACAGGCCGATGAGGCGGAATTCTGGCTTAAAGATACCTCCATTCCTGACGCTCAGCCGCTTGATCACCCAGTCGCTACCATAGCCCGCTAGCGGGAGGAAGATCAGGAAGCACACGATCTGACCGGCCTGCACGTAGCCAAGTGAGTTGAAGGCAAAGCC
This sequence comes from Cladosporium austrohemisphaericum, assembly GCA_022813715.1. Taxonomy (NCBI): domain Eukaryota; kingdom Fungi; phylum Ascomycota; class Dothideomycetes; order Cladosporiales; family Cladosporiaceae; genus Cladosporium; species Cladosporium austrohemisphaericum. Next base: position 41,858 of record JAKLLY010000005.1, read on the forward strand.
ATATGGCGGCGGGATGAGGACCTTGGCGAAAGTACTGGCCGTGAAGACGTACATGCCCAGCCAGGCGCCGTTGACGAGCAGAAGCCAAAAGATGGTGGGAATGCATAGCCCTTGTAGGATGTGTAGATAATGCGGCAGGACGAGATTCCATCGAGGCTTGATCTTGATGAGTCGCAGGTCACGCTTCCAGGTTCTGACACCATATCGCTCGGGCTCGAGGACGGTTCCGTGACGAGTAGTCACTTGGATCAGCTTGTGGACATTGCCGCCGCGCTCAAGCTCGCCATCCTCGTTGAAGTCGAGATGTACTTGACCAGTACTTGCATCTGCTGGTCGGTCGAACTCGGTCTCTGATACAAAGACGTAGGACAAGACCAAAATGGCAGCGCTGAAGATCGTGAAGAAGCCATACCACCATCTCCAACCCCAAGCAGTGGTCATGTATGTGCTGGTGATGAAGAAGACGCAATTGGCCACATTCTGAATGAAGATGAACCACGCAAGCTTGCGGCCTCGCTCGTGAAGAAAGTGGATCTCTTGAACGATCAAGGGAGCAAGGGCCTCGCTCTGACCAGCTGCAAGTGACATAATGTTGCGTCCGGTGATGTGCATGTCCAAGGTCTTCGAGAAGGCACACCAAACTCCCCCGACGACCATGATCAGGACCGAGAGAAGAAAGATCGGCCGCCGGCCAATGGCCATCGCTACTGGCATAGCGAAAAGGTTTCCCACACCCATGAAAAGCGTAGGGTATGTCAAAAGATCGTTCGCTTTAAGCTCTTGCCCGGGATATGAAGCAACAACCGATGTGAAGATTGGGCCCAGTCCAGAAGCGAGAACAACGGCTGAGCATCCGTAGGCCGCGACCAGGATGAGAATGACCCATTTTCGCCATGAAGGCAAATTGAGAGGGTCTACGATTTTGGTCAGCTATGTTTATCTCGTGACTCTCGCTATCAATGTCATCGGTCTTACCATTGGGATCCGGGGATGGCGTGGGCACAAGGACGGTCTCGCTGCCTTGCAATAGCTGTACATCGCCCATAGGCTGTGCCGACACCTTGTGAGGAGCATCCGCTGTCTCGATGTGGGTTGAGTCTAGTGACTTCTCCATGTTGGTCTGGCTCGGGTCGTTTGGGACGTTTGAAGGACCCGAAAACGCAGCTGCTGTTCAGAGGCAATCAGATGAGTGACGAGTCGAGACGCTCCACCTATATGCTTTGGTCGGCTCTCATTCTGCCTCTGCGTAACCCCCACCCATCCGTATGGGCATTGAGCATTCGGAATGGTCTCTGGTGGGCGGCAAACGGGTCTGGAGCCCCATGGGGACTATGCGGAGAGAGGCTTACGGCCACTGTAGGGTCTTCCCCATCTTTACAAAGCTTAATCACTGCTAGGCGGTGGTTTGGGTGAGATGTATACATCTTCCTCGCGCTAATAAGCCGAGCCGTATCGGCTTACTAGCGTGACAGGGTGTCGAGCACGGCAACATTTCAGCCACCTTCTACCTCGGGTTGAAGCTGTTGCCGACACGGGTGGGCCAGAGCACTGTCATTGACCGAAAATACTGACCACCGGAAGATGCGATTGTATGATCCGGGCGGGCCAGAGTTTGCCACGAAGCGCGGCCGACTCGATGCTCCTTAAGATGTGGTCGCGCAGTCGCAGGACGTGGAAATAGCCTGATCACTATAAACGTACATTGCAGCTCACGCCTTTACTAGAACTCCACCACAGTCACTCACGCAACTATGAAGTCCTTCAGTGTCGAAGTGCCGACCATACCACTTTCAGCTCCGAAGGTTGGCGACGGATCAGGCTGGACACCGCTTGAACCACGCACAGAGACCTTACCCAAGGGTTGGAAAGGCGCAAGGACAGAAGGAATCGGAGCCGATATCTTAATCGAGCACGATGTTGCTGTCACTGTTCGCGATGGAGTGCGACTGTACTGCGATGTCTACCGACCAGCAAATGCCCCTGCAAGATCGACTCCCGCTTTGATCTGCTGGAGTCCTTTCGGCAAGAATTTCAACGGCATTCAGTCCCTCAAACTTATGACTCCTTGGAACCTTGGCGTCCCGGATGGCACTTTGAGTGGCTTGGAGAAATTTGAAGCACCTGATCCCGCCGACTGGGTACCCAGAGGCTATGCCATCATCAACGTAGACTCTCGCGGAGCATTCGACTCAGAGGGAGTGATGGCGATCATGGGCACGCAAGAAGCGGAAGATGGGTACGACACCATCGAGCACTTCGCGAAGCAGGAGTGGTGCAACGGCAAGATCGGGCTCGCTGGTAACTCGCACTTGGCCATCGTACAATGGTTCATCGCAGCTCTCAACCCACCAAGCTTGGCGGCCATCGCTCCTTGGGAAGGATGTGGCGATCTGTACAGAGAGCAATTCGCCCGTGGCGGCATCTACGGAGGTCAGCTGTTCGACAACATGATCACCAAATGGATGCTCAAGGGACGTTATGGGATGGAAAGCTTCCGCAAAATGTACGACCAGAGCCCCACTGCAAACGACTGGTGGAACGACAAGAGACCGGACATGACCAAGATCAACATCCCGACCTACATTACGGGCACTTGGACCAATACAATGCACGGCATGGGTGCCATCCGCGGCTGGCTCGAAGTGCAGTCTACACAGAAGTGGCTTCGATGGCACCCGTGGCAAGAGTGGTTCGACATTTGGGGAAACCCACAAGCGAACGAGGAATTGGTGCAGTTCTTCGATCGCTTCCTCAGAGATGTTGACAACGACTGGGAGAAAACGCCGCGAGTTCGCATGGGTGTTCTCAAATTCGGCGAGAAGGCACCTCTGGAGAATGTCGTTGAAGAGGACTTCCCCATTCCCAGGACACAGTACAAGAAAGCCTACCTCAGTAACAACATCTTGAGCCTGGACAGATTGCCATCCAAAGCCGAAAGTCTCTCATATGACTCTGAGAACGGAGAGCATCTTTCCTTCACGCATACCTTCTCGGAGAAGACGCAGATCGTTGGCATGCCGAAGGCAGTCCTGTACATGTCATGTGACGACCTCGACGACATGGATGTCTTCGTACTACTTCGCAAGATCTCTGCGACCGGCGAGGAGATGCTGAACCTCAATATCCCCTGGAAAGGCCTTCCCGTTTCAAAGATCGAAGACATTCCCGAAGACCTCCGCACAGAAGTCATCCTCTACGCCGGCCCAACTGGTATCCAGCGCGCATCCATGCGTGCTATCGACCCGTCGAAGTCAATGCACGAGAACTGGCCATACTACCCATTGGACCGTGTAGAGAAGGTTCCGCGCGGAGAGATTGTCCGACTGGAGATCGGTATCTGGGCGACTGGAATCGAATTTGAGGCGGGCGAGAGCATCAGGTTGCAAATCTCTGGCAGACACCAGGGCGTCAGCAACTTTGGAACGACGGAGTTCGACAACAATAAGGGAAGGCACGTGGTGCATGTCGGTGGCGAGTATGATAGTCACGTTGTCCTTCCATTCACTTAGATAGAAGCATTGCAAAGTAGCGAGATTCCCGCAGCTTAATGGTTGATTCACTCAGTATATGGTCCCATGCTCTCAGCTGAGTGCACAAAATTTCACAAACTCTTCGAAATGAGTGTTGCCGTCGTTGTGTGTGTTGATAGCATAGTTCAACGATTTGACACAGCTCTCGTGCGATCAATCGAATCATTGCCTTCGAAGACATTGCATCTCTGCACTGGACCAGTACACACACGAAGAACTCCTCCGCCGACTGTTATTGACTGAACACCATGGATCACTACGTCTCGGATCAAACAGGCGTCTGTTCCAAGTCTTCCTGTCGCAGTCTCCAATCCAAGTGCGGCCAACTTTGGGTGCAGCATCCACCCCATCCGAATGCTTTGCAAGCTCGGCATATCTCAGGCCGAGGTGGTACTATGGCATACACTTGTCGGCAGAGGCACGACGACATGGCCTTCATTTCGGTCGCTCGAAAGACGCCCAGCCATTCTTTCCCGAACCGGTTCGGTTCGGAGCCGCAACGGTGTCTGCATTCGCATTGGAATGCGACCCTCACTCTCCGCACACGCTACTCAACCTTAATCCTAGCCGAGCTAGCATTCAACGGCACCTGACGAATATGCTGACGACGGCTTGATATATCAGAGCAGAGTATCACTTGTATGTCGAGGCACGGCGCAGAGCAATCCAACGTCGATTTATGCGGTCCTGGGGTCTCTACACTATCAAGCCTCCTTAGACACCGCATTACACATCGCCCACAATGACCAGCGCAACCGAAACCATCGCACCAAAAGCCACACAAGACCTCAATCAGCTCTTCCTTCGAGGCGCAAGTCCAGAAGCGTCCTTCGGAGATTTCCGCGATGACCTCCAGAGAGATGGCTTTGCCGTCGTGAAAGGCGCTGTCCCTCGCGAGAGAGCCGACAAGTATGGAGAGCAAATGTTCCAGTGGCTTGAAGACTTGTAAGTATTGCCCTTGACGAAATAACGAATGGATCTTACTGAGTGGTCGCAATAGCAACCTTGGATACAAGCGTGATGACGCTTCAACAATCCACGAAGACCACCTTCCGGTGATCAGCGAGAAGGGAATGGTGTTTGGCTATGGCAAGTCGATTGTCTTGTCACTCTCTTAAGTCAAGTTGCTAATGACACATAGGCGCCGCCCATGAGTCCTGGACATGGGCCGTCCGACAGGAGCCCGGCGTCGTAGGTGCCTTCGAGAAGGTTCACGACACGGAGGATCTAGTTGTCAGCTTCGACACTGTCAACCTCTCCTTCCCCAACCGTAAAGACCTCGCAGCCAATAAGCCTTGGGCCCACCAAGACCAAGATCCACTGAAGCCTGGCTTCCGCTGCCTTCAGGGTCTCGTCAACCTCTTGCCTAACGGCCCCGAAGACGGCGGCCTGATCGTCTGTAAGGGCGCACATCTTCTCTCTGAAGAGTTCCACAAAGAGTTCGTAGACGAGCCTAAGATCTGGGCTTGGACGAAGGAATGGTACGGCTTCTCCGAAGCCGGGCTCAAGTGGCTTGCTGATAGAGGCTGCAAGTGGGAGAAGGTGTGTATGGAGCCTGGCGATCTCGTTGTCTGGGACAGCCGCACTCCTCACTACAACGTCAGTCCTTCCGAGACATCCACGCAGCCAAGATTTGCTGTCTACACATGCTACATGCCCGTTGCGGACTTGTCGCAGGAAGAGCTGCTGGTAAAAAAGAAGGCGTTTGAGGAGATGGACTTTACCACCCACTGGCCGAATTTGGGAGGTTTCGGGGGTGTGCCTTTCAAGAGACTGAACGGAGAGCCTTGCCCGCACAACTACAAGGTTCCGAAAGGCGGTAAGCCGGTGCTGACTGAGCGTGGGTACAAGCTCACGGGCATCCCATACATCAAGGAGTAGCTCCAGTGAATAGGTAATGATCGTATGACCAGATTGTCTTGCTCCTAATTATGTCTCCTGTTTTCCTTTTCTGGCAAAATGCTAGACCAAGAAAGTCAAACACGGGATGAGTGCAGAGCTGGTGTCGGAATGCTGTGGTATTCAGGCTGCCCACCTGACCAGCCTCTGTGCTCTGCATGCTCAGCCGCCTCCCCCTGGAAGCCCTAAAGCCATAGCAAGCTCGTCCCAGTCGACAGCTAGGTCTTCCCCCAGGTCAAGGAACAAGTCATCGCCGAAATCAGACAGTGGGAACGGTCCGGGTGCATGTGGCGGTGCCGGAACAGCGCTCAAGTTGCTCTGAATAGCTTGGCTTAGTGATGTGTCGATGGTGTCGTTGAGGTGGGTCGCTGGAGACTGTGGCGGCGACATCACTTTTGTAGAATCGTTGCCTGGTCTTCTTTGGTCACTGTTTAGCGTGGCAGGATCAGTGTTGGCGCTGAACGACGAGCCCGTACGTGCATTCTGCGGTTGAGTCGCTCGAGAGATGAATGATTCGGAGAAGTGGTGTAACCTCTGGAGCATTTGAAGCAGTCCTGATCCTTTCCTGCGACTATCGCTCTCGCCCTGGCCGCGGGTCTGAGTAGAGTAGAATTGCCTGATCAGGTTCATAGCTGTTGCTTGCAGCTCCAGGTCAACCCTAGCAGTCGATGGTGACTGTCGCCGCACAATGTGTATAGTAAGGGCATACATAGCCATCAATGGAGCATAGGGAGTAGCGAGCGGCGATCGGATTCCCATCTCCGTGGCGTGGTTCAAAATATTGAGTATCGATCTGGCAGCATTGGTGCAGACATTGATTCCGCTTTTGAGCCGGTTGTTGCAAGGTTGGCCCTCGAACGTTTTGTCGACTTCCGGTTGCACTCCTTCCATATTGATCAAGAGGGCATTCCGTGAAACCAAGAAGATGGTTTGATAATATTGCACAGCTAAGAACGTAAGGCCAGGCAGGGAGTCCAGACCCGCGTACAGATATTCAGTCGGCTTGAGCCCATGAGGCAGGTCGTCAGCGAATCGGAGAAGCTTCTGGTCGAGCTCTCCAACGAGACGCAGTTTGCCTCTTATGATTTGATTGATGGGTGCATGGTTCTCGTGCGCCTCTTCTTCGGCTCTCCTCGACGATTGCATCTTGTCAAGTATTTCGTCTTGGAGCCTGGAAAGACCGACGATGGCTTTAAAAACGGCGCCATGGCAACCATCTGTCGATTCGGGGAATTTGATGTTGCAATCGGCGCCACATAGCATTGGCCTCCGCTCCAGCTCGATAGACAAGATTTTATCTAGCACGAACACTGACCAAAAGAGTCGTCGTCGTCCTGGCGAGGCAGACTTGCTTTCCCTGTGCAAACCATCATGCTGTAAGGAGATTACAGCAAGCGAGAGCATCTGCAACGCTTTTTCCACATCTTCACGCCAGTAAAGGTACAGACTCATTAGCAGTAACGCCCTGATGGAGTCAAGAGCGCCGGGTTCTTCCAGGATGTCAGGCAAGCAACCGTATGCATGGCTGAAGTAGCGCTCTGCCAGTTGTGTCTCGTTGGAATCGCCCGTGATGAGAGTCAGTGCATGCGCAAGAGCATGTAGTGGCGTTGGAGCATGAGTGCCTGATTCCGCTTGAGAGCCGGCGTGGTTTTCAACAAGTACATCCTCGAAGATCGGAGCGATCCAGTCCAAAGACTTCGAGAATCTAGATACTGTCAATGTGAATGAGGGTGAGTCGGAGGCCAGATCCAGATCTCTATCAGGCCTAGTGTAAGTCGGTCGCTTCTCATTCGAGCTGATTTGCTTATACGTATGATGTAGTCGCTGTGTCATTCCAAGCCGGGCGAACGCAAGATCCAGCCATTGTGTCAACACTGACAAGCTGTTGCCGTTGAGAAATCGAGGTAAGACAGGTAGTAACGGCGATGATACCGCAGGAGATTCAGCGTCCTCAGGGACCATAAGGGAAGGGACCCGAGGTGATGGGATTTCCTCTGCATCTCTCCACCCTGAATTCGTGAGGACTGGCGGCGAAGCAGCCGGAGGCAGACTCTGGGCTTCACGCCTCTGTACGGCTGCCAGCGTGCGTGGATCAAAAGTCTCGCATCCAACGTTGGCTCGTACACAGTTGGTACATCTCGGCTGCAGCTCATCGCAACGGACTTTCTTGCTACGGCATCGAGTACAAGCGTGGCTTAGACGTTTCCTTTTGGCGGGCGGTTGGGCGGGCTCCATGGCTGCATGCTGGGCCGGTTCCCTGACTGTCGGAATCTTATGACGAGGGTCGCTGGCCGTAGAGATAGTTCAGCAACATCATCCAGACTGCGCGGCAAGAAGGCGATGAAGTAAGTGTCAAGTCGGATGTGGTGGGTGCGTACGGATTGGAAGCCGAGGGTTAAATGCCACCAAAACTCAAGTTAGGGTCAGGGTTTGGGTAAGCGCCATCCGCCATCTCACTCAACATAATGTTCAAATGTTGGAGCTCCCCTTGTACCTATGTCTTCGAGGCTACATGTAATGAGGAGCTCGTTACGGGGCAAGCGATACTGCTTTTGCAAGAGAGTTGATTCACTCCTAGTCCATTCCCGAGTGGTTTCCCAGAAGTAGGTGCAGTCTCGCTCATCACGCTCTCTGCGGCAGGCAAGGCTTGCAGCCATCTCGATACTTCTCTCACTTAGGCCACAAACTCCCATGTGTTGGTGTGCTGGTGTGGTGTGCGATGTTAAAAGGGGAGGATATCCTTGGCTTGTTTGGGAAAATCTGGCAAAAGTGGCCTGTAAATCGCCGTGCCTACGACGAAGACCGTTTCCCGCCCCCTCGCTCAAAGTGATTAAGGTACGATGAGATGTGGGGAATCGAGAGGTATCTTGAGATGGTTCTCGTTGCCGATCAAGCGCTTCAAAGTTCCGCCGATCGTCAAACTGCCAGATGCCAAATCCAATGGCTGAAGCGAGCTCCCCACGTGTTGGTCTGCCTCTGTCGCTTGCTTCCCACCCATGTCATCATCATACTCTATCCGGCAACTGGAAAACAAGCCTTGTATGCTTAGCTCTAAAGCATGCTAAGCATTGCATCTTGCAGAGGGAAAGCAACGTGCGTGGTAATTATTCGCAACGTGACTGGACGACGAGCTGCGACTCCCTGCAAGCGTACCACGTCAACGATGGGTACAGCTTGCCATGCATCTGCATGACGGCCACGGTCGAGCTGCAAGAGCACCGTGGGCATGGCCAGTGTTGCTGCTTGGGTATTTATCTGCTTGCGTCGCCTCTTTCGCTGAGCCTTTCCCTCTAGCACTCACCACAAGCCGTTGAGCCAGGACAAAATGATTGCTTCTACTGTGTCCCTCCTTTCTCTGGCTGCCTACGCTTCGGCAAGCTGGACGAGCAACCTCAACTACCGCTCGCCCTCAGAACACCACCCCGGCCTGGGTATCGCTTTGCACAAGGTCAACAAGCGCAACACGCCATACAAGTTCTCCGCCGAGCAGCTGAACTTCACCCACGGCGTTGCATCTGGCGACCCTTACTCCGACTCGGTCATTCTGTGGACTCGCATCTCTCCCCAGTATGAGAGCGTGAACGACAATTCGACCGTCAGCGGCACCGTGCCATTGTACTGGCATGGACCCAATGTCACCGTCTCTACTGCGCCTGTCTGTGTGGACTGGAGAATCTCTGAGACGGAAGACTTCAAGGACGTGGACAGCCAAGGCCGCGCCTACACCAGCAGCGACATTGACTACACTGTCAAAGTCGAAGCTGGTGGCTTGAGCCCTTTCACAAGGTATTACTACCAGTTCAATGTCTGCGACAGCGATAAGACCAGCACATTAGGCAAAACCAAGACTGCACCAGCTATCGACGATGATGTGTCCGACGTCGGTCTCGCCATTTACAGCTGCAGCAACTACCCATTCGGCTTCTTCAACGCATATGGCAATTCAGCCAGGAAAGACAGCGTCGATTACGTCGTTCATCTTGGAGACTACATCTACGAGTATGCTGGTGACGGCGATTACGGATACGGGCAGTCTATTGGCCGTGTCCCGAAGCCGGAAGCGATCATCTACACCTTGAACGACTACCGCGAGCGCCACGCCACTTACCGCAGCGACCTGGACCTGCAATTGAGCCACTCGAGCTTCCCATGGATTCCCGTCTGGGACGATCATGAGGTGTCTGACAACACCTACCGCGATGGTGCTTCGGAGCTCAACAACACGGAAGCTTCTTTCGTACAAGACGGCGGCGTTTCAGTGGACCAGCGCAAGATGAATGGTAATCAGAGTACTCTTAGACTTGCAGTTCTCAAAGACTAACATCACTGCAGCTGTCAGAGCTTACTTCGAATGGATGCCTATCCGCCAAGTCGAGATGGACGACAACCTTCGCATCTGGCGTAGCTTCTCCATCGGATCGCTGTTCGACTTGATCATCCTCGACACCAGGCAGTACGACCGCTCGATCACAGACCTTTACTGGAACACCGATTACGCTCATGCTATCTCGAACGACGCAGGGCGCAGCATGATGGGTCCTCGCCAGGAGAGCTGGTTCTACAACACCCTGTCATCTTCCGCCGAGCGCGGCGCTGCATGGAGGATCATCGGGAGCCAGACTGTCTTCAGCCACGTGAACCAAAGCGCATCGTACGGCAACGTGAACCCACTCAACTACGACGCTTGGGATGGATACCAGTCGAACCGTAACCGCACATTGCAGCATCTCACTGACAACAACATCGGCAATAACATCGTCATCGCAGGTGACAGCCACGCCAACTGGGTCTCCGACCTCACCTGGCTAGGCAACAGCGACTACTCCGCTGACACCGGCGCCGGTGGCCTTGGTGTCGAATTCGCCGGCACCGCCGTCTCCTCTCCGTCTTCGTTCGGCCAGAACATCACAATCAGCAACGCCAACAACATGTCCGACTGGCTCACCACCCACAACGCAGAGCTTCAATGGAGCGAAGGCTACTATCGTGGCTACTTTGAGCTCCGCCTCTCGCAAGAAGAGGTCAAGGCGCAGTTCTTCGGTCTTCCGACTATTGTCACCCGCAACCCTTACGAAATCTCGATCGCCAACTTTACCGTCAAGAAGGATGACAACAGGCTCCAGCGTCCTATTGCAGGTGGATTGGTTGAGACTGGATCGCTCAAGGGTGGACAGATCCAGATCTCGAATGTCACGAATAACACTGAGACTGGGGAGTACTTCATCAGCCATTTCGATCAGGAGGACATCTGATCGCAGCATATCGGACCAAGAGAAGAAGTTCTTGACGATGGATTCCAAAGCGAAGCCTAAATGAGCTTCATTGAATAGAAGCACCGTACGAGCAGCGTCGGACCTGAAGCCTCGCATAGGCAATCTGAAAAAGCGATGACATTGAGGAATACGAGCAGGTTGGTAGTACATAGCACGCAATCGACGATTGCACTACCTCTTGCAAAGTACAATGATCTCGGTCTGAGCTTTTTCTATTGGTCTGCTCTTCAACGTGTGGCCTGCGCGTCAACACAGACCCTCAAGAAATGGGGGTCATGTCAAAAATTTTGAGCATAATAAATTTTTGAAAATCAACTTTCTTATCGAATCACATCGATAAGACCGGTCGATTAGCTCAGTTGGTTAGAGCGTGGTGCTAATAACGCCAAGGTCGCGAGTTCGACCCTCGTATTGACCATTAACTTTTGCTTTTTGCCCGGCATGGACACCATCAACTGCCATCGAGCCTTGACAGCAACGGCGGGTGATAGTTACGCTCGGTAAGTGTGCATGCGGTTAGACTCTGGAGTTTGTTCGGCCCTGGAAGCGCAGTAGGGCATCTCACCTGGCAGCACCAACTCCACAAAGAAACGCTTATGGTTCACGGTCGGTGATGAATATCGTACAGAATTACGAGGTATATGATTAAATTACTTCATCATTCCAAGGGTTCCCAATATCCCATGTCGTCCAATTATTCTCTATACAGTTTGGCATTTAAGCCTTGGCAGTGACTGGCGGCCTCGCCACCGAGTTTGCACGAGATGCAGCGCGCGAAGCACTCGGGGTGCCACCAGGGGTACGGTTGGGAGTGCGTCGCTCACCGAAGAAGCGCTGCGACTGCGAGTAGCTTCGGGGAGGCCCAGAGGGACGGCGGGCGGCTTGGCTGTCGATACCTGAAAGTGTTGTGTTAGCCATGTGTTCTCAGGTAGAGTCAGATATTGCGGGTCGAAACTTACTCCTTCTCCTGTCTGCGCCGCCGTAAGAGATGTACGACAGTCTGCGGCCACCGGTTTGCTCCTCTTCTCTTGCGCCCGCGAGCTGCTGGGCGAACGGAGAGCGCTTTCTGAGGACGGGACCCTTCCAGTAGACGATGTAGACGGCAATAACGAGCACAAATGAGATGCAGGCGAGAATGGTGCAAGCGTACTCGAGATTGTAACCGGAGTCGGCGCCGATGTTCTCGAAGAAAGGCGTAGCAGGGACAGTCAGTACACCAGCCAGGAAGTCACGAGCCCAACCGTTGCCACCAGTGGCGGAAGCGGAGTAAGGACCGTAGGCGCAAATCATGTAGTCGATGGTAGCCATGTAGATGGCGTAATTGGCAATACCGACGATGGCGGCGAAAACCATGCTACCCATCCAGTGGATTGGCGGGCCTTGGATAGTCCATGCGAAGCCGAAGAGGCCGATGGGCAAGCAGGGAGCGGTGTAGAGAAGGAACCACAGACGAGACTCGTACTGCGCTCGCTCACTGTCGGGATGGTTCGCGCGCTCTTTCTTGTTGCGCCAGATTGCTGGGATGAAGGCGGCCCATGCGATGACATAACCGATACCGATGGACAAGAAGGCAAGACCGACTTGGTAGGCGGAGAAGCCCCACTGGTCGTAGACCAGCACGAAGGACTGGATGAACATGAAGATCAGAGCGTCGGAGAAACCAGAAAGGAGAGACAGGACCAGCACGATGGGCTCGGTGAGGAACATCTTGAATGGACGAATCCAGGTGATAAGGATCTCTTTGGCGGAGAAGCGGTCCTTGAAAGGAACGAGCTCGTCGGGACCCCAAATGTTTGCTTCCTGCTGACCGTTTCCGGCCTGCTTGGCATCCTTCTTTCTGAAGATGTTGAAGATGCTGGCGATGCCGGTCTTGGGAGGAGTAAGACCGACGGACTCAGCGCGACGCTTCTGGGCGATGTGGTTCATCATGATAGTGGTACGAGTCTCAGGGACGGTGAAGAAGTGGACGGCCTGAATGAAGCCACCGAAGATGAGCTGGATCCAGATACACCATCTGTGAGAGAAAAGTTAGTCAAAGGCTGGAGGGCGATTCGAAACGTGCAAGCAAACTGACCTCCATTCAAGATATTGCTCGCAGAAACCGCCAACAATGGGTCCGAGCACGGAACCGAAGACGGAACTGAAGACGACGTATGCAACGGCATACTGCTGGGTCTCGGCCTCCCACATATCGGCAATCATGCCGAGAGTGACTGAACCTCCAGCTGTGGAAAGACCGCCCAAAGCACGGCCAACCATGATACTAGCAAAGTTGGGCGCCAGGGCCACGGGGAGTTGCCAGATGTTGACCAGGAGCAGCGAGAGCTGGAGAATAGGCCAGCGACCGAATTCTTCAGACCAGGGAGCCCAAAGCTCACAACCGAAAGCGTACATGACGAGGAAAATCATGGCACCGCAACGGCCACCCTGTGCGGAAACGCCAAACTCTTCTGAGATTCCGCCGATGGCGTTGGAGTAGAGCGATGTGTTGAAGTTCATGGAGACTTGGACCCAGAAGATGATGGTGACGATGTACCATTTCTTCGCTGTAGGGAAGCAGAAGCCCAACTCCTCGTAGCAGTCTTCTTCGCTGATCTCGTACTTGTCGTAGGTACCCAGCTTCTCGAGCTGCTGGCCACTGGCGCCATTGGCAGGGTTCCTGGCGTTGCCAACACCATCGTCAGAGTTGTCCTTCTCGTTGTCGTGGTCTTCGAGCTTGGTGTTTGCGCGGTCGAGATCGGCCTGGCCCATGACCTGCGCCGGCTCGTCGTCGAAGTGGGCAGGCATGGTGAGCTGGCGAGGATGAGACGAGCGCTGCTATGAGCGTCGATCCCTATGTATCAGTATATCCTCAGGCTTGTCGCCGTGGGAGACGGGGCAATGTGGTCACGCGGGAATGCGATGAAGCGATGAGAGAGGAAGGACGGAAAGAAAGGCAGCGCGTGAGGGTCCTAAACAATACTCTTGCACCAGTTGCCCTACCTAGCTCAGGCCTTGCCCTTGGATCAGCCGTTGAATAACGCTCACGGGTCGCACGCGCCATGACGTGTCTTACAGGTTGAAGATCGGGTGCTCCGCGAGAGATTTGGAGAGTCTGAGGTAGTCGATGGTCGGCGACGCGCCGTGAGTGGCTCGGTCGGCGCCCTCCACGAGCGGCATCTCCACATGGACGAGGTTTGCGGGTGTGCGCTAGGATGCAAGGTTGCGCCACGAGGAAGACAAGACGCCTGCGATGACAGCCACCGCTTATCCTGGGCCGGCTTGTCATGCTTGATGCGTCTGCATGGCGTACTGGGGTGCAGCATTGCAATCCTCCTCAGGTGCTTCTGCACAGATTGGAAATGGGAATGACGGCTCCCACACGTCATGGCCTCGCATGCGAGCGGTCGCGAGAGTGCTTGCAGCCGCACCGGATATGCTGTGGATTCGTCGGAGTCGACTCTCGCCTCGCACGGGAACGATCGGCAAGGCAGAGTTTGATCTTGGCTTAGCCCAGCAAATGTAGTGCTTTCCTCTGGAGCTGCCCGCGGTGCTGTTTGCCAGTTCCCCAAGATCTCCGTGCGGGCAAGATCATCGGCGATGGGGTTTGCGGAGGGCATCAGTTTCTGTGGGATAGCCATGTTCTGTCACGTGGTCGACACATCCCACCGATGGATGTTGGTATGCTGGTGTCTCCATCCTCCGCCGATAAGGCCCAGTATCGCGTTTTGCCAACACGCACAAGACATCCCAGCAGCAAAGCTTGGTCGATGACGCTGGTGGCACAAGCAAGATGGTCGCCTTGGCCGCGTCAAGCAATCCTTCGGCGCGCCTCCGCCAAGGTCTTGCCCGGGGGAAGCGTAGGAAGATTTTTTGCCCATGGCACAGTGCTCGCAGCTCAGGCCAGCAACTGAGACGTTCGTACTCGAGCTGATGACGAGAGTGGAGATGCAGAATTGGAGACTTGAATTTGCGTAGCCGATGTTGGGGAGGGCTCAAGTGGCCGTTTCCGTGGGAAAACACGTGCATCCAGTGATACCGAAGTGCCGTTTAAGCATTCCGAGCCTTGCCGGTGATCATTCGCTGCCGAGACCTGTTTGCATTTGTGTGGCTTCGGCTTGCTCTCCGGCCGTTGCAATCTTAAACCTTGGAGTCTCGACGACAACAAACACATCAACTTCATCCATGTTTGACATTTGATACCAAGGTGCTTTGTATTCAATCTATTGATGCTCGCTACTTCTGGGCTACTTCTGTAGGCTACCTATGGCCCCACAAAGTTGATAGCAGGTGCCAGGTGACCACAGTAATTCGCGTTGTAGAAAACCGAATTGATGCCATGAGCGACAGCATGAATGTGAGTCTTGGGAGCGCTGCACCAAGTATGATACGCTGCTCTCTCTGCTTGACAGGTCCAATTTAAAACGTGGGAGCCTTCGTTGCGACTTCAACGAACTCCCAAGAGGTGTCCCACGAGATTGATGATCGCTGTAAACACCGCTAAGCCTAAGAAAGTTTTACTCAAGGGCATCATAGAACTCTCCTCAATGTCAGCAGGGCGTTGAAGCTCGTGGTCTTCTGGGGGATGAGGCTCACCTTCCTCTGGCTCTGCCATGACTGTGTCTTCCATCACTGTGTTCCCAAAAACCAGCAGATCGCCTGGCCGCAACACATCCCCCGGTTGTCCTCCTGCTTCGACATTCGCTCGCTCAACGCGTGCAGCAGCTCGCGCGATGTGTTCGTCCGGGTGGCCGTTACCACCGCCAGGCATCACCAGCAGGGCATTCCCGCCCAACTTCCAGAATCCTAGACCGGGGACGTCTTCGAACATCTCCATGTCGCGAATGCGCCAGCTCTCTCCCTGCGCAGCTCCAGGTCCGACATCGAAGACAGCGATTCCGGGGTCCTCTAGCAGGCTTGGATGTACGCTGACTCCCAGCATCTCTTCGTGAACCTTGGTGGCCAACGCCATGGTACTGGCGCGCTGCGCCCACTGTGCGCCAGCCTCTCGGTCTGAAGCGACGGCAACGTTGAAGATTTGTCCAGGTGGAGACTCCAGCCAGCCAAGGTCCATGTTGGCTTTACCAAGACCGCCTTCTGTGTCGAGCAAGTTGAGCAAGCTGATCAAGGGCTCTTCGTGGTCGTCAAATACATTTCCTCGCTGCTCCCGTGGCACTTTGTGTAGGCTCACCAACGCCTCCCAACCAGCCTTGTCGATGCCGCTGTGGCTTGCGGAGTTGTACTCGTGCATGGCCTGCTCGACATAGACCAGGTCGGCTCCTCGTTGCGCGATCGTTCCCTCTCGACGGAGGATTCGCATTTGAGCCTCATACACGATAGGGTATAGCATCGCGGCGCCCCAGGCCCAACGATGGAAATCGAACACAGTTGGCTCACCTTCCCCACGCTGCCATGGTAGCACGACCTCCCGACCGCCATCATCTCCCTCGTCGGCGATGATTTCGAACAACTCTGTTCCGCTCCCAGGGAAGCCATACTTTGGACAAGCGCCATCCTTCCCCTCCATCCAATGATCCGAGCCCTCCTCCGCCTCCTTCCCGCAAATGAAGCAGAAGGGAGTCCCGCAAATGCAGACCATGGCGTTGCACGCCTCCGCAAGCTCGATGATCGTTCCGCATCCCTCTATCGGACACAGCTGCCAGTCTTCTCCTTTCTTGAGACCGCCCAAAGCAAGTCGTCTGTCGCCCATCCTCCTCTCAGGCTCGCACTTGTGCCTCAGTCCAAAGCCGTGACACCTCTGCGCGCAACGTAAGCACCACCGTGCCTTGCAGCTCGAGCATAGCTTGCTGCTACCCATACTGCGCCAGCTGGGCTCAGCGTCCAGGGTCACCATTGGCGCCACAAAAGCTCCACATTCGCAGTACACCCTCTGCAAGGCCGGAGTGAGGTACTCTTTCTCTTTGGCCTCATACGCTGTGACGAAGCTGCGGTCGAAGGCAAGAGGGAAGGCGCGCGGGTGCAAGATCTGAGTCTGCCACTTGACCGGGTAGCTGGTCTCCGACTCTTGGGCTGACAAGAACTGGCCGCGGAGACAGGGCGCGCAAACAAGATTCTTCTCTTTGTGGATGGTGATGGTGCAGGGCTTGACGGTGGCGAAAGGTAAGTCTTGCATGCAGGCGGCGCAGTTGAAGGTTTGCGCGCAGTTATTTTGGAGGTTTAACCCCATGTGCAAGGATGTCATGGCTGCCGATGCGTTCTGATGCGATGGATACACTCCGTGTCTTTGGTGTTTTGAAGAATATGTGGCGGCTGTGGTGTGAGGTCGAGACAGACGCGAGCTGCGAGACTGATACAAGATTAGTGCCGGTGGTTCTGTCACATGTGCGGCAGACAAACTTTAATCGATTAGCGTCGACCGGCCGTTAGTGAATGGATGGGATGATTCGTGCTTCACTGTTCTTCGTTGCTGTACATTTTTCACTCCTCGGGACGACATGGTAGTGAAATGAGGACATGGCAAAAGTGGTTGTACCCGGCCAGGCACTCCCAATTCCACTTATCCTGTTTATATATCCAACTATGGTTCGCTCCGACAGAAGGGAATAGACAGCACATTACCTACTCTCTCCATCTGCCGTGGAGGTTCTAGCAGTCAAGCGACTGATGTTTCTTCGAAGATATCTCGATGCAACATCGATCTATAAAGTTACAAGAGAGCGGCGAAGAAAAACCTGAAACGAATGGTCCAATGATTGATCGGTCCGTCACAGCGCAATTGATCGTTGAAAATTACTTGTCTCCCTCACTGCACGATGAAAGGGATTCCAAATCGAAGGCTTGAGGCGAACGGCATTTGAGAGTGTCAATCAATCCCTCACACTACACCATCAGATAAGCTGGCCTCTTCGATTGTCGAGCACCAAAAACCTTGTACTCTTCCAGCCTTGATCATGATTGACAAAGCCCCAGTCCATACAGAGATGTAGGACTTGATGCCAACCTTTGTAGAAAAGCACCCAAGCCCTAACCCTGCTAGTGTGGCTTCCATCAATCTCACAAACGTTATGCATCTATGGAAGTCTGTGTTAAAAAAGTACATATCTGCTTTTGCGGTTCAAGGATGATCATGATCAGGTACCATGGTTGAGGTCAATTCTAATGCGAATCTTGACACATAGGACGATAGAACAAAGGGCGAATGAAATGAATGACTTTGTCTCGACCATGAGAGCTACTCTGCATTGCCTGATGACTACGACTACTGTCCTGAAACCGCTTTCATTGGAACCGGTCAGAGGCAAACGCTTTATGCTCATACTTACATTGCCTGATTACCCACTGAACCCTCCGACTACAATTCGTTCAAGACCGAGGCGCAGGATAGCAGGGCAAGCTGCGTTCCGGATCTGTTGAGTAAGATGGAACTGCATCTACGTGCAGCAAATTGCGGAAGAGCGCGTCAGGCGCGTTGTCACGGCTTACCTTTGTCCCTGTGTTGCTTCGCTACACAGAGACTAAAGGAGTGAAATCCTGCTTGTCAGCTTACGGATCCTGTCAACCTGAGCTCGATACGGTATGCCCAAGAAACACTGCGAGCGTCCAGACTGAAAGTCCTGACGTGCTTCCGACGGTCATGAACTGGGGTTTGCAGCATTCGATGCTGTCCGACATTCAGAAGCACCTCTAATATAGCATGGACTCATCTTACAGAATGAATGCTTGAGTACAGTCACAGACCCAATGCAGAGGAAGGTCCACCATTGTTCTCGAGGCTTCAAGATGCCGTATCAAGAGTTCGAAGGTGTTGGCTGGTGAGCTCGAAGTCTCCCACGAAGCCAGACTGGGCCTGGGGACTGTGATAATTGCCAGAGCCGCCAAACACTCTGTGCGAAGAGCGATCGTTGCGCCGCCGATGGCATGGTCGTGTCCATGCCGCCCGCGATTCGTGCTGTGGTAGACGTAGACACCGCCGAAGCCCGAACCGTGCCTCAAATAAGGGCCAAGGCTGTTGTGCTCGCCCTCTTTGTCGGAAAGGCGGGTGCCGATCTCGAAGTTGTAGACATAAATCCTGCATCAGCCCTTCGTTCGCATGCTGGCAGGCCCTGAGGTGCGCTGTGTACTATGATGCGCTAAACTTTATCGAGCTGCAGGCTGTCACAGAGATTGCGCGCAAGCATCGCCAGCGAGGCCGAGTTGAAAGGCCGCAATGCCCGTGTAGCAGTGACGAGAACGTATTTCGCGTCTGATGCTGCCGGAGGTGCAGGAGCCGTGCGCCGCCCAGACGTTCCCTCCTCTTTCGTTCGAGCGAAGCTTATAGGTATCCTCAGTCTCCAAAACCCAACAATCGCTTGTCCATCTCTTGTAGTTGTCCTGGCAGCATATTCGCGTTGACCAAGTATTCGGTAGATCTCGGACGCTAGCCTTCGACGTTCCTCCCTCTTGACATTCATGGGCGGTATTACGTGAACGTGTGTACGCTCAGCTAGCGCATTGTCGTCGAGTGAAGTCGTCAAGAATGGTGCTGATGATGGAATAAGTCTCCTCCACCGTTGTATCGGATGTGCTGCCTCCTCGCATACAGACGTCAAAGGTGCGACTCTGGGGAAGCGAAAGCCATTGTTCCGAAGATCGATGTATTGTGGCATGCAGCGTCGCGGAATGTTGTTGTTGTTGTGGTTCGGCAAAGTCGATGTCGGCCTCGGCACTCGCATCGAGTGCCGGGATTCGGAAAGTGTCTTCCAACTTCACTTCTGCCATCGTCTTGAGGCGCATCAACGATTCGCCCATTATGCCATTCTTTCGATCGATCGACTCTCGTGACCCATCGTAATTTGTACCCAAGAACCAAAGTCGATGGCGATTGACATCACTCGATGGCTACGCCGACACGTGACGATCCAACGTGGCCTTGCAGCGCCCCCATCTTTTGTGTGTCTCCTTGTTCCAAACGATCAAAGAAATAGCATGGGTTTTCGATTGTGGCTCTTACTCTCAATGCACGTTTGACCGGATGTAGATGTATGATGAAATCATGCCTTGATGTTTCTTCTCTGGGCAAAGGGTAACTATGATTCACGATTGAGGAATAAAGCGAAGATGGACATCATCTCCTTGGTCTTGATTGATGTTTCCGCCGATATCTGACGCTCCAGGCATAGTGGTCTTGTACCTTATCAGCGAGAAGCAGCGATCTACTTCGTGGTATCTCTTTGAATAAAGGAAAACCCATGCTGATACCCGGCGTTCCAGATCAAGTATAGCTTTGCTCGACCATCGAAGCGAAGTCAGAAGCTGAACAGCATCTCCCCGGCCTGGACCGATGGGTATTTCGATACCTGATGTCCAGAGGAAGCTCTGACAGGTCAAACCAACCAAGAATTCCCAGCAGTCTATCAGCATCTCACTAATTTTGATCGATGTATGCGCTAAAACCATGCGCTCCGGCAAAATTACCGCTGACCGTGACCATTGAGAGACGACAGAAAGTCGAACAGTATCTCCATGACTTGACTTGAAGCGTATGGTACTACCTCACGCTTCAGGAATAGCAATCCAAAGTCTAGCCATCGAGATACAGCAAAACTCCCGAGAGTCTCTCGATCATCGGGTCGACATGGATGTATGCGGTGACATCTGATACTCTTGGAACAGAATACTTGCTCATACTATTGAGAAGCAATGAGAAGACTCTCAGTACCTCTGTGGACTGCTCCTTTGTACACAAGGCGGTATCTAACATTGTGACAATAGAAGTGGCTATACGTCACCGGGGAGAGAGGGAGGGGTGCCACGGTGCCAAGCTAGGTTGTTTATTTCTCGTCAGCGCGCCTCTCCCCAGATATAACCTCACTGACCGTGCGCCTACCATCCACTTTGTTTTTTAAGATTCAATCACAACAATGGAGGCCATGATTGGCAACATGTGGGCCTCCCACGGAGGCCAAGCGGCCGAACAAGGGAGTACCCACGGCATCCAGCACTCGCCGCTGGTGTCCCTGTCCGTGAAAATGGACAAGCAAACTGCGTCTGTCCTCCCCCAGTATGCCCTACTGGGGTTCAATCTGGCACAGCGCAGCACCACCAACAAGCCGCAGCCCATCCTGGTGAATACCAACACCCCGGGCTCGGTATTTCTCTGCGGCTCCCAGGGTAGCGGTAAAAGCTACACCCTCAGCGCGCTCCTCGAGAACCACGTTCTCGCCAAACCCCAATGGGGTAACACCAAAGAACCAATCCCGGGCTACGTCTTCCACTACGACCCCAACTCATCCGGATCGCTCGCAGAGGCAGCAAGCCTCTGCTCACAAGGAATGAACATCCGCGTCCTCGTTTCCTGGAGCAACTACCGAGAGATGAAGAGGCTCTACGAAGCCTACGCAGAGAGAATCGGCGCCGGCGGCCGCATTGAGGTCCGCCCACTCCTATTCGACGATTGCGAGCTCACCGTCGGCAACATAATGAACCTGATGGCGTTCAACAACAGCCCTGGCGCTACTGCCAGCCCGCCGGTCTACCTGTCAGTCATCGAGCAGATCCTCCGCTCGTTCGGACGCAACGACGAGCCATTCGACATGAACAATTTCATTTGGGACATCAACAAACGCAACTGGGGCAGAGACGACAAGAGGAAGCTCGACCAGCGTCTTGAGCTTCTAAAGCACTTCTCGGCCACCGAGGCCCCGTGGATCGTGGAGAACGAGCGCTCCAAGTCCACTCGCGAAGAACGTGAAGAGGCCAAAGAGTATCAAGGCCTCAACTTTGAAGGTCCGTGCATCACAGTGGAGAAAGGCGTCCTCACCATCATCGACCTCTCCGATCCATTTGTCAGCGCCAACACGGCCAGCCTGCTCTTCGACATCTGCCTAGGCATCATCATCAAGTGCCACAGAGAAGAGGTAGAGGCACAACACATCTCTCCCGGCCTCATTGTTACTATCGACGAAGCCCACAAGTTCCTAGACAAGAACCTCCCTGCCGCCGAAGTCTTTACGCAGTCCATAGAGACTACCATCCGCGAGCAGCGCCACAATGGCGCGCGCATCATCATCGCCACCCAAGAGCCTACAATCTCAGAGAAGCTCCTGGACCTCTGCTCCGTCAGCATCGTCCACCGTTTCAGCTCTCCCGCCTGGCTCAGCACTCTCCGCAAGCATTTAAGCGGCGCAAACGCTGTTTCGGCTGAAGAAATGAGCAAAGGCATCAACGAACTGGGCGTAGGAGAGTCTCTGGTCTTCGCTCCGACGAGCTACGTGCTGGGAGGAAATACGAGCCACATTGATGAAGGAACGGACCTGGGTCCACCGAGGAAGCTGGGAAGTTCCATCATGCACATGAAAACGAGGGAGAGGAAGGGTCAGGACGCCGGAGGCAGCATGAATGTTGTTGAATGAACTCGGAGAAATCGAAGCGTAGGGTAGGACAGCAGGACAGCGCTCTCGATGGAATGGAATGTTTGTGACGAGAAGATGTCTGATGGTACGAGCACTGATTGACCAGAGATAGCGGCCGTCGAAAAACGGTATCTCAATGGCAATACATCGCTTTGATCAGAACAAGATCGATGACATGTCCACCGAATAACCTGAGATATCCGCCGTCGAGAAGCGGTATCTAAATGGTAATTTTTAATTCTATTTAGATCACGATGGAAGATATGCAGATTGAACAATCTGAGACGGCCGACATGTAGAGGCATGTGCTTAATAGGAATACGTGGAGTCGGACGACATGAAGTTGTACTCGGTGTCTCGGCATAGCCGAGTTTGAGGAATTGAGAACCAGCATCTCAGCGGCAATAGTTGATCTTGCTGAAGGGACAGCGGGTGGTACGCACACCGTGTAGGGTGGGGTAGCCGACGGCCAGGAAGGGTTCTTCGATGGCAAACAAAAAGACATCCTGGAATATGTCCGACGACATAGGCAATGTACAACTCGAGAAAGCCGCAGCTGAGAGGCAACGTCTCAACCGCAAGGGCCAGGTCCGACGATTACGAAGTATGTAACGTGCGCAATAAAGATTGTGAGACGATCGGAGACGTAAACCTTGCAGAGGATGTTGAATTGTGCAACTATTATTGAAACGCTCGCTTCCAAAACATTTGGGTGGAGAACCGTGACGCAAAGAGGTAGTCAGGATTACATGAGTCGCCACTGCCTGCTTTCTCTTATTGTCCTGGCCTTTGTCAATGTCCTTTTGTCAAGTTCATGTAATCAACGCCAGAGTCGATGTCGATGCGTCAGGGGCTTGGAGTCTCGAAGAATGCGTCTCGTTGATTCTTCTATGGGTCCTCGGAGATTGGGACTGCTCACTGATAATTCTGTCTTGCTGTTGATATATGAGCGGACATGAAGCGGGCTTGCTGGACGTCCGCTCATTGACATACTTGAGGGCACGATCGGGAAAGTACTTAGGCTGACGAGAAACGCTTACTGGGCGCATCGAAGCAGTCGTGAATCAGCGAATGCCGTCATGCATCGCAAGAGCCCTGCTTCGTCGAAAAGCTCTGCGTCGTGAGGAAGCTTGCGCCGTCAGGACTCTCAGAGTCGCAAAGATATCGTGCGCTTGTGGGAATGAGAAGCATCGTCAGAAAGCTTTACATAGCCGTGACTAGCCATGTCAAGTGATGTGGAAGAGTCTTTGTGGCCTATTGCGAGCGTCAAGAAAGTTGCACTTCTCGACAAGAGGGCAGGCTGGGTAGCTCCAAGGGCCAATAATACTCAGGCAAAAGTCAATGCCATTAACTCATTTTTGATCGCAGATTCTACTTGATCGATCAAGAGCGCCGACACCCACCGAGTTTGATCAACCAACCCTCAATCTCTTTCGCTAGCCTCTGTCCAGCTGTATCCTCGAGAACACCAGCCTGCCACGTCACATCAACGGCGAGCTCTCCACCCGCAACGCTCAGGACATTGAGTTTGCATACGGGACCCTGAACATACGCACTCAAGGAGAACACACCGCGGTCGATGCTCCAGCTATCTGACGCTGCTACATCACCACAAGCACTACCATCTAGCACACCGCAATTCGACACCAGCCAGGTCGGCAACCTTGGTTTCTCGAGCTCGGCGCGAAAGAATGAACGGAGGTCGGGGATCAACTTCATCAAGCCAGTGAAGTCGTCTCTCGTCCCTTGCTCGAGTCGAGCCTGGATCTCCGAGCGGACTGAGGTGGCGGCGGTCCAGATAATTCGCTCCAAAGATTGTGCGGACTGATCTTCGGGTCCACTCCCACCTGGCAGAGCTCGAACGGCATCAAGAGTGGAAGGCGGAAATCTGTGCATGACGATGCTGACATAGTTGGCCATGGTGTCCTCGGGAACAAGATCCGGATATTTGCTCGATTTGGCAGGCGTGTGGCGGCGCTGGTCCAGCGGCGTTTGGCTCGTAAAGGCTTTTGCGTCGTCAGGGCCAAGCAGCTTCGCAAAGAAAAGCAGAGCAATGCCATGTAAGAGACCCGTCAAAGTCGTGCCGCGCTCGCGACATTTTACAAGCACCAGAGCAAGGTGTTCTCCGGATATTGATGCTGTGGCACGACGAGTTTCGTACGGCGTGGTGCGAATGAGAGACCATGCAGCTTTCTGGGAATGGTCACCTGTCAGCCAAGGGTAAGCAAGCTCGTTCCAGAGCGTGGTGGCAAGGAATGTGAAGCTCAAGGTATAGTCGGCAATGTCCTCTTGAGCAGGTGGCAAGTCAGCAGCAGTGGCAGTAACGGTGAGAACTTTGGACTCTGGGTCGAAGGGAATTGCTTCGATTGCAAGCTGGCAGTCGTTCAGATATCCCAGCAGAGTGCGATGAAAGATCTTGCCGCTCATGCCGTCGCAATTGGTATCATTCCAGCCAAAGACAACTTCCAACGCCGCTTTCTGCGGGCGGAAAATCGCAACCTTGAACCCTGGAATCGTTTCCAGATCGGTATACTTGTCGTCCAAGTATTGTTGAACGGTCTGGCGGTACATCTTTTCGCACTCATCATCTCCGTTAATGGTATCCACCCAACTCACATGTCGCCGCAGGTCAACTCCGTGGTCCAGCTCAATCCAGTATGGTGTCTTGGACTCGTGCTCGGCAAGACCGACCCGCAAAAAGGGGTGGTGCATGACAGTGCGAGCAATGGCGCCTTCGAAACGGCCGACTAATTCATCGTTCTGCTCAAAATCGATGAGAGCCGCTGGAATTCGGTACCGGCATGCGAAAGTGGTCCCATGGTAAGCGCCTAGAGAGTGCAAAGCCGTCTGCCATCGCTCTCTGGGTTGCCTGCTGTCAGACACTTGTTCAGATCGGATGTTGGGCCCCACTCACACATTTGATGCTGGTCTGATGATATTGTGCTCCGAATTTCCTGACATGACTGAGACCTTCAAACGACGAAGACGATAGTCTGTTGCCTGTGTGGTAGTGAGAAATGATACCAGCCTTGGTAAATATGACGATGGGGAAATGCAGCCGACAGTCGCACATTTTGCTCAAAAACTTGATCAGAGTCATCGTGAGACAGGCCATTTTAAGTACATTCCCAACTACCACTAGTTTGGCTCAGCTGAGTGAGGCTACAAGGCGTGGCATCGTTGGCGGACAGGTCTCTGCGCTCAGCTTCATGGTCAAAATTGACCTGGAGGGGCGACGATGGGACGATAGCCCACGGCCATTCAGCCGCTCGAGATGCCAGGATGATATCAGCTTCGAGCAGGCAGACTCGTGACGGAAGATGCGGAGTGTCCGGTAGTTCCTGCAAGCACTATGTCTCCAGTAACGGAGCTTCTATATTGGCAAAGTGTTTCGGCATTCATGTCGAGTCAATGGAAGGGTCACTTGATAATGATGAAGTCTCTTCGTGATCCACGTTCTCCGAACAGGGTTGGCAAGGATGTTACACCATCCAAGAGCCTTGGCTTGAAGGAGGATGTTCTCAGCTTGGCAAATGTTGGCGCACAGTGGCAGGTGCTCGGAGTTGCCGAAAAGCATTGCGTATGGGAGATAACGGGAGGTAGAGCTGCGATGCAACGCACGCTTGATCAGACTTGTCAATACCGCTCAATCCTGACCTGCTAAAACCTGCAACACCACACGCTGCGAAATGTCATCTCGCCCACACATGATAGATCCGCTACATGGGTCTGGTTTTGAACTCCGGCGTCAGCCGTTGATGGAATTTGAGGTTTGTCATGAGGAAATCTACATGAGCGCAAGCCCGTGTGCTCCCTGATGCATCCCCTTGTCTTCCCTCCTGACAACATCCACTTCGATGGTCTTCTCCACAACGCCCGCATCAAGGTCAAGAACACTGACAGTACCGTCAAGGATATTCGAGACATAAGCCTTGGACTTATCACGATGCGCCAGGATCGTAAGAGGTATGAGGCCTGTCTCAAATGTTGCAAGATGCTCATAGCCTGATGAATTCGGCTTGTAGAGCGCCACGCCTCCATACGAAGGAATGGGCTTCAGGCTGGCTTTGTCGATGTCCATGCGATAAAGGCCGACAAGAAGCCTGTCGCATGCATCGACGTGCACTGCAACGGCGCCGGTGTCCAATGGAATAGATCGGACAATGGTGTCTGATGCAGTGTCGATGACTTTGATGCTCGGTGAGTATGCGGTCTGCCCGATCGCCGGGGTAGGGAAGTAGGCAAGAGAGCCGTTGACGGATATTCCAGGTTGCTCGCAGCCACCGGGGAGATCGATCTTGCCCAACAAACGAGCATCAATCAGGTCAATGACAGAGACAAAAGCAGCTTCCTTGTTGCAGGTGTACGCCTTCGCACCGTTGGGAGTCATGACGAACCAATGCGACTTATAGTCACTCGCGATGTGCTTGACGACAGTGCGAGAGCTTAGATCGACGCCGACGATGCCGCCCTTTCCGGGTTCTTCTTTGGTGATACCACCTTCGACTGAAGCATAGAGAATGTTGCGTGCCGCATCCAGCTGAAGATAGTGCGGTCCCAAGTACGGAGCAATGTCGATCGTGTCGACGATCTGCTTTGTCTGGCAGTCGACGACGCTGATAAGTGAGACATAGTCGCCATGACCTGCGTACCATCCATGCTGGTACGTGTGGCTAACGTACAAGAGACCAGTCCTGTGGTCCATGCAGAGTTCGTGTGGCTCAGCCGCGAGGTTGGCCATCTGTCCGAGTTCATGTCCTGTTGTCGCATCGAAAAGATTCAGCGACTGGCCGCTTTGGCTGACAACCGCAAGAGTGCTGGGATTGGCCATGATGAGCGCCGCGGTGTTTGAGCAGGTCGTCGCTAAAGAAGAGGAATGTAGCGACCTATATAAGCAAGTTTAATAGTCATTGAGTATTGTCGGAATTAGTGGCTCGGCCGGGCATTTCGGCCGACATTCCTATGCGCTCAGTCACCATCGAGGCACACCCTGACCAACAATGGGTTTTTACCTCCGCGAAAGGACGTATACATCCACAAATCGGCCGAGATCTGCTCTTTTAGGGCATAAGGACTCGCTGTGGACGTGCGGTCCCAGGGGACCCACTGACGAAGCATTAGTCACTTCGCTCGCCCGAGTAAGTACGTTACATTTCTCAAACTCAGCCAGCTGTGCACTATCGTCGTCTTCGTCAAATATACGCAGAGTGCAAGATTGCAACTTGATGTGTGCGGACGGGAATAATGATATGTCGGCTGTTGACCCGGTATAGACGCTGATTTTCGTTGCAAGAAGAGGTCCGCAATCGTCGGATTCACCCCTGTTAGGTCCTTTTTTTTTTCTTTGGCACAACAACGTTTTGTCAGACATTATTTAACCAGACAGACTTGACTTGCCACGGCGAGGCATATGGATGCTTGTCCTTCGCGGAGCATTGCTATCCAAGGTGGTGAAGGTTTTCGTCGAAGGTTGATAATAGAGCCAAGGCCGTCCGAAGAATGCTCGGGTGGCCAGAAGAGTCGCAATCCCACTTGTTTCTCGTTGATTCCAGATTGACTGATATCGTTTACGAAGTTGGGGGATCGTTTTCTGGATATGTCAGCGTTGGAGTGGACGTGATCGTATGAGACGGACTCACCTTGCCCTCTCATCTTGCCTTGCTGCAATGTAAAGGGATACAATGGCGGGCCTCTGTGGGAGAAAGGCCAGCTGCATAGCTCTGTACAACGAGACACGAATGATGTATGTGGCAAGTCCCTTTACCAAGTATGTATTCTCGAACGTGCATGTTACTATAAGCAGGCGTGCAGAGTGGGTCACGACACGCTTGAGCTTGAGCCAAATCTTCAAGCGTTTTCCTCATTCTCCACCCCCGCGAGCTGCCACGCTGATCTAACGTGTTTTGGTGTTAGGCGATGCTAAACGAGCTTCTGGACCCTCGGTTGATGGTTGTTCCTGTTCCTGCGCCGGAGGGCTCCAATACTCACACCACCCAGCCCAGCCCAGCCCAGGGCCAGCTCTTCCTTTGCTCGTGCAGGCACTTCCTGCCACTCTTCACAGACACTGCTGACATCTTCACTCCCCTCCGACTGACCTCACTTACATCCACACCCCAGCTTGTCACTTCCCTCCCACCGTCGTCTCTCGTTTTAGGAAGGCTCGAGTGATCGGATCGGTAGAAAGCGCGAGTGCGGCGAGGGAGATTACTGCCGCATTCCTCGCCTTCGCAGCTCGCCAAAGCTGAGCCCGCGCCAGAAACAACTCGACATTACTCCCGACATCGCACTACTCGTCGCCGTATTCATCGCAACAACCCAATCCAACCTCTCCCACCGCGCATGACCACAATATAACCGCCGCCATGTTCTCCACCACGGCCATCTTCACGACTTTCCTCTTCGCCCTCCTCTCAGCCTCCGTCGCGTCCGCCCAGCTCCTCGCCCAAGGCCTCCCCGCCTGCGCGCAACCATGTACCCTCCTCAACCAAGCTGCGCAAGCATGCGGCGGCACAGCGAGTGCAAACCAGGCCATCTGGGCCTGTTTCTGCCAATCCGGATACCTCACATCGCTCTATAACTCTCCGGCCGGGATCTGCGATGCCTTCTGCACAGATCCGTCGCAGAACCAGCAGGTCATGAGCTGGTACCAAGGGAACTGCGGTAGCGACAATGGCGCCAGCGAACACGCGGATAATGGAAGCGGCGGACAGGTCACGGTTACGCTTACGTCTACGAGCACTTCTGCGACTCCGGGTGTGGCTACGCCGACTAGAGGCGCTGCTGCGACGGCGACACCGTCGTCTTCTTCGGCCGCGCAGACTGGAAACAGGACAAATCAAGATGAAGGCAGCTGGTGGGACAATCATTGGGTAGGTCAACTTCTTTTCTCTTCACATGAGTTTGGATGTGATATCGTGATCATTGATCAAATCTCGTACACGAGCTTGCGGCACTGCGAGGTTTCACTACACATCAATCGCAGCATCTTACCCACTAAGGTGTTAGGCATCAATCGAGCTGGTTTCACTGATCTATCGATTACTGCTGCGAAACAAAACTACACCCTGGTTTGGAGATTTTCAAACATAAGCTAACCAGCATACTCCCTACAGAAATGGATCGTAATGGTCATCGTCCTCGCAATTGGCCTCGCCCTCATCGCCATACTCGCAACGTGGCTCAAAAAGCGACACGACCGTAAACGCGACGATCCAAACACCTCGTTTAACGAAGGGATCACCACCCGCACCGCACCTTCAGGCCCCCTACCGCCTCATGCAGAGAAAGCCGACTCAAACAATACTCTCCCTCCCACAGCACCTTTTTCAAATAACAGTGGCCGCAACAGTCCTGTTCGCACCCGAGATGCATTCATGCCTTATGGCTACAACTACACCCGCTCAGAATCCCGCCTTGCTTCAGCCTCAGACGACGCGATCGAGAAAGTCCCTCCGCCAGCTATTGGCGCTGACGGTGGGAGATCAAGTCCGCTTGCGAGAGGCGGAACACCAGTGGGAGGTCTGGAAAGAGGCGAGGGCGCACAAGGGACGCCTACGCAGGTCAAGAGGAAGAAGGTGCTCGTGCGTGAGAGAAGTGTTGAAGACGACGAGACGGGCACGCCTGGAAGTAAGAGCGGGAGAAGGTGATTCGATATCTTCCAGATTCTTACTACGGTCTTGTCTTACTTGGGTAGGCTTGCTGAGAAATGCAGGCAAGGTAGGTGAAGAGACGATTAGACGGATTAACGAACTGTACGTTTTTACTGTATCGATGCAATGCTCTATTACTCTTCAGTTGTGGTCTTCGCGAACTATCTTAATCCTCGCAGCGTATAAATGTCAGCGGTAGGTTTGGCATGAATTTTTCTTCGACACCACCCCTTGTGTCTGGAGACACATGCGAGTCATGCCGTGTGTGGTAGGAACACTATATTCATCGAACGGTGCGGCGTCCGGCCATGCTTGTTCACGAACCAGCTGTGAGAAAGTCAGCGAGCAGCTTCCGTGATTGATGGCAATGATCTTTGCTAGAAAAAAAGAAGATGCAGCTTTCTGTATCAAGTGACATGATGCTAGAAAAAGCTAGCCAATCGAGGATTTTTGCACAGCCATTACTCGATAAGCCCGCTAACCGAAGGAATGAATCGATTGAAGCGTGCTTGAACACGCGAACAGCAAGCAAAAATTTTGATTAATATACATAGCCGGTTTTTCTCGTATCGTCGATCCGTTACCATCCGTGATCATCAAAGCCCATATGTCGTAATACTAATCCGCATGTCCCAGTCTGTATTCATTGCAAAGAAAAGCAAAGCCAAGCGATGGCAAGACAGACAGACAGGCAAGTAAGTAAATAAGTAAGTTGAAGCTCTCGAAATCAAAAAGAAGAAGCTCACACACTATCAGTCCTATTCTCCATCCATCTATGGTGATCAAAGAAAGTCAGCAAATGCCGGGGTTTTCGCCAACCCAAGTTCGTCG
The DNA here is from genome assembly GCA_022813715.1 of Cladosporium austrohemisphaericum. NCBI lineage: Eukaryota > Fungi > Ascomycota > Dothideomycetes > Cladosporiales > Cladosporiaceae > Cladosporium > Cladosporium austrohemisphaericum. Next base: position 72,370 of record JAKLLY010000005.1, read on the forward strand.
TACGTCTTTCTCCCTCAAAGATAGTTACACAAGGAACACAACTTACTCTCGGCGTGAGGAACTACTCACTCCATAACCCCCCTCCTCTCCTCCTGCACCTTCTTCATCTGATCCATCGTCTTGCCATCATTCCCCATCTTATCCATCGGCTTCTCCATCCCTTTGAAAGTCTTGTTGAACCACCCGCTCACGAGACCAGGCTGGTTGCCCGCCATCTCCGTGTAGCTGGCGCGGCGCTCGCCGTAGTCTTCGCTGCCGCGTTTGGCGTTGGTGAGATTGCTGAAGAGGCCGCCGGAAGCGGCGGAGGACTGGGAAGGGGGATGTCAGTTGATGGATGGCGGTGGGATGTGGAGAGTTGTTGTGTGGGAAAAGGATAAGGATTGTGGCAAGTATGGTTCGAGCTGAATAGGCAGGGAGGACAGGAGATGCGAGTGGGTGGACCAGGATAGGTAGTATCCGCTTGCATCCGGACCGACAGCTTTTCGCTTGTTCTCGTCGAGAAACTAACTAACTACAACGGCGAGAATGAGAAGGAACTTACCCTCCTGCGATTCGACGCACCAGGCTCCTCAACGCTGTTCGTCTTCTCCAGTCCACCACCGCCAGTACTGCCCGTCGAAGTCCTTCTCGCGGCCAAAGGGTCGCCAAACTGGTTCGACAGCTTACGGCCAGGCTGGTGGACTTCCTTGCCTCGCTGGAACATGCCGCGGCGGTCCTGCCAGGTTTCTTGGGGGGAGGGCATTGTGAGTGGAAAGTGTTTGGTATGAAAAGCGTAAGTAATTGTTATAAACTGATTGATTGAAAGAAGATGTTAATGGATGATGGAGAGTGAGAGCAGAAGAGAAGAAGAGAAGAAGATCACCTACCAGCTCAAGGTAAAGGTAGGTAGATAGCTGTCTCCCTCTCCCTGTGTCAACCGATACCTACTTGGCCGTACATCTCACGCGGACCGAATGGACCTTGCAAATGATAAGCTCACGCCTGCACTTTGCCTCATCATCGCGGTACCGTACAAAGGCAATTTGGCAGACGATCAGGACGGTGGCTGACGAGTGGTGTTTCTCATTGGGTGCCGTGACGTCGAGACATCCGCTTTGGCGTACGTGGGGATGTGCGGGGAAGGAGGACGAGATTGGAGCTGGGAGCTGGGGTCAAGCTTCTGTTTCAATGGGGTTGGGCACGTGAGGTGTTGCAGTTTGGTGGGCGTGGACATGTGAGAGCTGAGGCTGAGATGTGGTGATGGTGGTTTGTTCGTGAATGGGGATTGATAGATATGCCATGGTTTATCGTCTCATTTCATCGTGAGATGGATGTCCTGTCGAGCTTCATACTCGCTTTTATTGCATGTCAACATGCAATCTCTTAACGCCTACCCGGCCTCTTCGGTCTAGAAAACGCCTTCTTCTCAACCTTGTCATCACCACCAAACTCCTGCGCAAGCGCCTGCTCGCTGAGATCCTCAAACTCGGTCGCTTCCAAGCTCTTCGCGACGACGACGCCGCCTTTCTGCTCGGCGATCATCTGTGTGAACTTTTTGCTCGTGCTGTACATCATACGCTCTTTCAGCTTGGAGGCGGACGGGCAGGTGTAGATATAGACGATTTGGGGCGTGCTGCCGGGGTAGGAGTAGAAGCTGAGGCGCGGGTCGGTCTGGTGGAGGGTGCTGGCTAACTGAGCGGGCGAGACGGACGGCGTGGAGGAGGCGACGCGGAGGGTTTCGTCGGGGAGGTTGAAGTACTGTGATGTTGGTGTTAGTATGTATGTGGTAGGTGTGTTGCGTCAAGATTTCCGTCTGGACTTACCAATTGTACCAGCAACCCACCACTTCCCTCTTTCATCAGCTCTCCCAACTTTTCCTCCAAGCCATCCTCAGTCGTGATCGCATCAAGCTTGCTTCCCACATGTCCCTTCCTGGCACCAGTGCCACCACTCTCCTGCGCCTCCGCTTCTCTCAATCCAGCCTGGCCCTCTTCCTCCTGCGTCAATGGCGCAGCCTGTGTGCTGTGCTTCTCATGCTTCGCCCAGCCCTCTGCAGTCAATTCTGCCGCCTCAGTTGCGAACAGTGTCTCCCTGAACCTTTCAATGCCCAGTTCCCGCACAAGTGTCAAGCGTGTAGAAGCGAACAGCATCTTCTCGCGCACGGGTGCGCTATTGGGGACGTAGGTCACCGCGACGAAGCCGTCGGGCTCGCCAGGCGCGACCTTGAGAAGGACATAGCGGGCGGCGTTTGGCGAGAGGTACGAGGCGAGTTGGGAGAGGTCGGAGGAGAAGTCTGATTGGAGAGGGATTGTTTCTAGGGGAATGAGGGCTTCATTCTCAATGCCGGCGAGGAGACCGCGCTGGGAGGGCGAAGAGACGAAGTCGTTGAAGGTGGTTCGGAGTTCCTGGGATGCTATAGAAGTTTATTAGCAACGATACAACATTGCTAGGCTGGAGAAGAAAGGCATGCCTGATATGCCGGACTGCATGATTGGGTTTCTGGGAGAGGTGATCTGAGGGGACTCTTTGGGCTGCTGGCGTGGGAAGTTGGTGCCGAACTCGCTACGTGGGGGCAATGGTGTTCAGGTTTTGGATACGTCACTGCTTCGATCTCAACTGGCCTGGGTGATTTCAATGTTGCATCTTCCAGTTCGATAACACTTGCAGTTCTATTATAGACATGCATTATCAAGGCAGCAACGACGGATCATCAACGAATACCGCTGTCCGTCTCCGTGCTTGCGCGGCCACCAAGACTGCATGCGTGTCTTCGGCCATGGAAGTAGCTGCCTGGACGGTGGACAGCGACAACGAGTTCGCACACGCCTCTGATATCGTCAAGGAAGAGAACAGCTGAGACACGGACAGCCCTCTACAGTCGCACTCACCATGTCTGTCGGGGTCGAAGAGCTCTCCTTATGGAAGGACACGCGAGGTGCTGGCTGGGCATGTTGTTTCACCGAGAGACGTTCGTGAATGGGTTGAAGGCCAGAACATCTCCCGTAGGTATCTACATCATTCAAGGATGTCACGAACGCTCTGGCACATCGGGCGGCGCGTCTCGCTGAGCGATGAGTGACATTGTGCATAGTATTCGGACTACTCCGTCTAAGCCGTAACAGGCCTGAGTTTCCTCTTTCTAGGGATCGATTACCACCCTGCGCTTACTTCGATCCAGGAGATATGTCCTACGTTATGCAGTGGAGCAGTGGCGCGGTGGAGTGATGAAAATCACTGCCGATCGGAGCATATGCAATGCGTTGATCCTCAATGAGACTTTGCGGTGAGGCCGAGGACAACATGATACTTCGTAATGATGCGTCAAAATCCTAACCATTTACTTGAATGTAAAGTGCTGGATGCTCCGACAGACTACGTTACGGGAAACGGTACTTACATCTTACCCGCAAAAAGCTTAGCACGGCTGTCTCTTTATCCAGTTGCGCCAGCTACATCTTGGAATCGAGTCGTTACAAGTCTTCGTATCTACTTCCACTAAGGACAATGAAGGACAACCGAATGTCTGAGAGCGACGGCGGCCCAACTGAAGTACACTACAAATCGCTTTGGCAATGGTTTACTAAAGAAGCACAACATCGACATGATGCTACAGCTCTCGTGGCACTACACCAGGCACCGGATCATCTCTCTTCTCTTCTCACGACACCCAAGGATGTTTCGCCTGCGGAACATTTCACCTGGACGTACGGACAACTGCTCGAGGCCGTCGAAGATCTTGCAGCATCCTGGAACGAGAGCGGTATCAAGCCAAACGACAAGGTGTTTACGCTCGTCAACAACTCCAAAGAATGGGCTTTATTCTTCTGGACATGTATGAGATTGGGGACAACGTTTGTCCCTTTGGATGCGTCTGTCCTCAACCGGGACGACGAAATTAAGTGGCTCATCTCTGACTTGAAGCCTGCCATTGTGTTGGTCAGCAATGCAGAAGACGCAAAAATGTACGACCGGTTCGGCGGTCACGAAAAGCTCAAAGTGGTATGCGGAGGCTCGAGCAACGGTTTGAACGAATGGCATTGTCTCGGAGACTTAGCGGCACGCAGATTGTCACCGGCTGCCGCACCTCTCGAGCATCCTGAACGAGTCGCTTTGTTCATGTTAACCAGCGGGACCACCAGCCGGCCAAAGATATGCCCAGTCACGGAAAACGGCATTATTGCGCAAATCACCCAGTACCATCTGCTGAAAAACAGTTGCTGGGACAGGCAGACGAAGTTCTTGATCAACACCAGTTGCTTCCGGCCAATATGCTACCTGGCATGCCTAAGCACGTGGCAGCGAGGAGGTGCTGTTGTCTTCGCGGCCTCCACTTTTGATTCTAAGATTGCGTTGCATGCACTCATCTCCCAGCAATGCACGCATACATGGATGGTGCCTGCTCAAGTCAAGATGATCGCCGCAGTTGCAGAGTCGACCAAAACGTCCCCTTCTACGCTGAAGTCGGTCATCGTTTCTGGTGACACAATCGATGTAGACACGGTGGCCAGGGGACAACGTGCTTTGTGTTCACAATATTTCATCGTGCATTGGGGAATGTCAGAAGGCGCACCGCTCTTCGGATTCCGAGCCCATGAGTCTGAGCCCAAATGGCATGCAGACCCAATCGGCCTGGGCCGCGCGCTGCCAGGGACACGGGTGCGAATCGCTGAGCCCGGAACGAGGTCTCCTGTTCTACGAGGCGCCAGCGGAGAGCTTCATGTCAGTTCAACGTCCACGATCAAAGAGTACCTGGGGAATGCGAATGCCGACGATTTCTACGAGGACGAACAAGGCAGATGGTTCATTACTGGCGATCTAGCGTCCATGGACAAGTCTGGAGTAGTGACACTTGATGGAAGGGCAAAAGACATTATCAAGTGCAAAGGTTTCGGTATCGTACCGTCCATTCTGGAACGCTACTTGGATACAACCTTCGAGGTCGAGGTAAGCTTTGTTTGCGTCACGGCAGAGATGACCGAGCTAACTTCTGAGTAGTCAAAGGTTGTAGGCATCATTGACCCTGTACTGGGAGCTGTACCTGTTGCTGTCATTGATACAATGCCGAGCCCGGGGCAGGAGACGAAGGACCAGATGAAGGAACGAGTGACACAATACTTTGGTTCGGAGTACATCCTCAAAGATGTGTATGAGCTCTCTGAACTTGGTCTGTCGGCGTGGCCGATGAACTCATCGGATAAGGTCATGCGGAGCGAGCTTGTGGATATTATCCTACAATCCGAGCATAAGCAAGACGCAATCAAATACTGAACCTGGCTTGTACATCGCTGTCCATTTGTTTGAGGTAGCTTGCGCGACCACTAAGCATCTCATCATGCCTCTCCTCGCCGTGAAAGTAGCTGCCTGTTGATCTACATATACCAGCCCGCTTAAGCCACCTCTGACATCGACAGTGGCTCGCTTCTGAAGACGCCCGGCTTTTAGGGCTGGTGCATCTAACCTTCCGGAATCCTACCAGCTGCGCCCGGAGGTATGCGAGGTACGAGCATGTCACGATACATAAAATCTGGCATAAAACTGGTTTATCGGACATAGCGTACCCGCTGTGCAGCACTCCCGAAAGTGATTCCTTAGTGGTTTGAATCTCATACTGACATACTTGCCATGCATGCGCTTTGATGTATTCTGTACGGACGTCGTACTTCGTTTATGATGGCATGCAGGACGCCCCATCTTCATGGACATACGCCTCCTTGTTCCCACTCTACTCGGATCGTCAAGAGCTTCGACCAACTTGCTGGCTGGCTGAACACCAAGTCCATCGGACCAAGACCAACACGATATCTTATCTCCGCCACCGACATGTGCAGTGAACTTCGTTTGCCTCAGAATCATTCCATGTCTTTAAAATACAGGCCTGCACGCTTTATGCAAGCAGAAATCGATATCTCGGAAGGATGAGATGTTGCTTCATCGGGACTTGAATGCCGCATCCGTTGTCTGCACTTGGCCATTGAGCGGTTCGGAGTTCAGCACGTCTTTTGTCACAAAACATCGTTCTCCGGAGTTTACAAAGGATGCAGTCAACATGGACGCCGCTCTGCAGGTATGCCTACGTTATATAAGACCCAGATTTTTCCTCACGAGAATCCATTGAAGCCATAAACCATCATTGCATTCCAATCTAGAACCCAAAGTCACTTTTCTCCGCCGCAGCCACAGCCCAAACTATGTCTTCGACCACATACGCCTTCAACCCGTCCACCGACATTCCTTCCTTGGAAGGAAAGGTCATCCTGATCACAGGCGCCAACACCGGCCTGGGAAAGCGCACAGCATTAGAGCTAGCCAAGCACGAGCCCGCGCACATCTGGATGACCGCTCGCGACGCTTCCAAAGGAGCAGCAGCCGTCGAGGAGATCGCGGCTGTGTCGCCTCGCACTCAGGTATCTTTGCTAGAACTTGATCTGACCTCTTTCGACTCGATCAAGTCCGCCGCCGGCAAATTTCTCGCCGAAGCCACCAGGCTGGACATTCTATATTTGAACGCCGGCATCCTGGGTCACCCGCAGGCTCTGACCGAGGACGGATTTGAGATCCACATGGGTGTCAACCACCTCGCGCATGCTTTGCTCTTGAAGCTCCTTACGCCGCTCTTGCTCCAGACCGCAGAAAAAGCAGACTCAGACGTCCGTGTTGTCAGTCTCACATCTGTTGCGTGGAAGTACTGCCCAGCCACCGGCGTCCCTCTTGAAAAGCTCCAAGAACTCACACCCTCGATCCCACCGACCATGCGCTACATCCACAGCAAATTGGCCAACAAACTCTACGCCGCTTCGTTTGCCGCGCAGTACCCTCAGCTGAAGACTGTCTCCGTCCATCCAGGCGAGGTACAGACTGATTTGTTCCAGCGCGAAGCAGGCGATGAGCAAGTCAAGCATTTGCAGACTGTCGTTGCGCCAAGCGTGGCGGTTTCTATCGAGCAGGGGGTCAAGAACTCGCTCTGGGCAGGCACGGCGCAGGGCGTTGTGAGCGGAAAGTACTATGAGCCGGTGGGGATCCCGGAAGAGCGGGCTCAAGCGCCCGGTGCTGTTGAAGTCGCAGGAGAGAGCTTTGGGGTGGATGGTGCAGAGGGTGCGAAGGGCGATCAGGGAAAGGAGTTGTGGGAGTGGACGCAGGAAGTGTTGGCGGGTCATAATCTTTGATTCCGGGATCGTACGCGCGCGAGTTAGGTCAAAGGGCGTTAGGAAAAGCCGTGACAGTGTCGAACACCATGCTGTTGAGTCGCTCACTTACCGTTTTGTATTGGGCATGCTTCAACCGAATCTTACAATTCTCAGCTCAAGTGGTGATAGAACATTACTGTAGGTCAGCCCTTATCGTTGATGGCCCCAGCATTCAGCCGAAGACTACTCCGTAGGTACTGCAGAGTGAGTCGCCGCCTTTGAGGGAATTCGACACTTCTTTCTCGAATCTTAACACAATGTACCAGAGTCGCTGCTCGTCGTTCGGGCGAAAGCCACTGCGAAACGGCGATGGCGCACAAGAACCATATCGTCGGCATCATCCTTCTATACTGAAAGGTTTCCTACGAACTGCGCCGCCTCACTGGAGTCAACAGACTCGACCCTGGTGATGCACCATCCGAATCTTCAGGCTTGGCTGGGGTATCTGTAGCCACAGATGGGTCTTCGCTGGGGTCCGCCTCTCCCTCATGGCGACCACGACGGGAATCGTTGACAACGATAATCGCGCTCGCCAGGCTCTTGGGCAAAGGCGTGCTGCCGTCGTCTGCAGGAGGACGTGAAGCGTCCGAAGTATCTGCCTGCGCCGTTGCGCTGCTGATGTACGTTGCGCGGAGCACTGTGGAGAATGCGTTGTCGTACGCGACGCCGTTCTGCCACATCGCTATCAAGCCTACGAGAACCGCCAGCGCCGCGCAACTGAGCGCGGTGCTGTACGCGATCCACAGGGTCTTGTAGTCGTAGGTATAGACATTGGCCCACGTCTCGGAGGCCACTTCTACTTCGAAGGGCGAATAGGATGGTGAGGATACGTTGGGTCTGGTGAGCGGGATGGATCCTCGTTAGCATCATCTCGTCTTGTATGCGTGGGAAAGATTGGTGGATCTCACTGCAGCATTGGCTCACTCAACAGGGAGATGGTGATGTTTTCGAATAGCTGCTCGACTGCTTCCGCCAGGGAGCCGCGGGACTGAGGGGTAGGTTGCTTGCGGCCCACGAAAGCAGCAGCATCTTGTAGAGAGGAGGCACGGTCCATATTGTCGACGAAGATGGCGAGCTCGTCGGTCTCAATCAATGGAGTCCGTAAGATGGCGGCGGAGTCGGCTTCTTCACTGGCCAAGAACAGCTCGCCGGTAATAAGGCTGTGGAAGGCATCCTCGATAGCCATGTAGGATGCTCTCTTCGCCTCGTATTCGACAAAAGTGCAGTTCTGTCTCAGGTTGCGGCCGGTCTCTACGCATGCTTGGTTCTGAGTGCCCCATGTCTGATTGTGCCTTGGAAGTGAGAACTCGGTATAGCGATTGATTGGAGCTTTGGCAAGTCGTCTTGGTCGAACAGGCGTAATGCTTTGAACGCCGTCGTGGTATTGAAAGTCCAGATGATACGAGGCATTGAATAATTCACAGTTGACGATCGTCATATTCTCGGCATAGTATTCGGTCATGCGGATTCGCGACAAGGTCACATTCTCATTCCAATGGTTTAAGATGTCCATGCGACCATAGGGCGAGGGTGCAACAACCATGAACAGGCTCACGTGGTTGACATTGACATCATCCAAGGAGAGAGTAGGCAGCCTTATAGCCATTGAGCTGTCCTGAATATAAGGGCCCCCTAAAAAGGGCAGTGTGTCTCTCCAGGCGTAGTATGAGGACTGTATGTCGTTGTTCACGTAGTTTCTCGCGATTCGGGTGCGATTTTCCTCGGAAACATCATGGCAGTGCATCGCAGGGGCAAAGAACTCGTACGACCAAGTTGCGTTTAGCAACGGAGGTTCGGCTCTCAGTATCTGGCCTCCGATGGCTGCAGTGTCAGCTATGTTCTGTGTGATCCTAGAAGGGCCTTTGAAGTACCACGTCTCCGGTTCGCGGAAGCCTGATCGGAAGCCTGATGTGGACGTAACCCCTTCGGTCGGTAGAAACCATTGCAAGCCAAAGAAATTAGAATTGAGAAAGTCGAAATGAGGTACAGTCATCATCGAAGAAGGATCAGGTCGCAAGCGATGAGATTGGACGGAAAGCGTCGCCGGCGTGAAGATTGATGCAACCGGCAGTAACCTGTGAAAATGTCAGTGGGGATGCTTGCCATAGCAGACATGGAGGAACCGCGTCTCACCAGAAAATCACGGCAACCGGGACGAGCATCACATATCGTCGCCTCCAAGTGGAAGTCCTGAAAAAGCCGAAAAGATCGCGAGACAGAGAATACGCCGCGTCCACGTCCACAACGTGATTGCCATGTTTGGACGCTCTCATCACATGCCAGAACAACTGAGTATATGAAGTGGCCACCGCGAAAGCCAGAACAGATTTGAAGAGAAACGCAAAAGCAGTACCGGCGGCGATGTTATACTGCTGTTTGGATATCATGGTTCCGACGATAGAGTAGTCGCCCGAAGGCGCAAGTTGGCTGGAAAGGTGTGCATAGAAGCAATGATGGCCTACAGCAAGCGCTACGGCGAGGGCAAATGCTCCAAGTATGCTCGCTGGCGTTACCCAGTGGATGCGGCGGGTATGCTTCATGATCCAGTCCTCGGGTAGAGCGAGAGGCGTGTAGGGACGAGACAAGAGCTGAGGACTGAGGTAGTACTTGGGCGGGATAGTTGCTGCACATATCAATGAAAGGCATTGAAGCGTTTGCATGCGGCGCTAGGGCTGGACTATTTTAATCTCGGGCCCAGGTAGCCAGGCTGCATGTCCAGGGGCGCCTCGGCGCTTGGAGGAATAATGCATGTTGGATGGAATCCTTCAGACACGGCTGATTTGTTTGAACCTGCATGGCAGCATGGTTGGGAAGCCCTGAACCGGTGAAAAGACTATGCAGCAGTGCCGCAAACGACTAGCATTGACTCAGTCTCCTACATGCATGTTCGACGGGAGGATCTGTTTCTGCAGAAGCGAAGGTGAGCCCGAAGCGGAACGAGATTTGCTTTCGCGGCTCTTTAGTTGGAGAACCAATGGGAGCCAAGAGCGTGTTCGCAACGCTCCACGGGATCCCGTGGATACAAGAAGCGCATCTCTTTACTCGCACGCTGTCACCATGAGGTGCTTTCGAAATGTTCAGAGGCAGGTGCAGTACAAGGAAATTTTGGTTCGGCACATCGGAAGTCCCTTCACCTGCTTGCCGGCTAAGGCTTACGGTACGTATGACAGCAGTATACCTCTATCCATCGAATATTATTGAAATAGCATCGATGCCATGAAGTTCACCGTAGGCATCTGTAGCACCCCCGACCTTCCACCTTCACCCTCGGCCTACCCGCCACCAACACCTGTCGAGCACGTCGCGCGTCACCTAAGACTCAACTACGACAGCGATTTCCTTTACACCGCTGGCTTCGACCATTCATTTTGACACCTTACGATGTATGCCGCGGTCGCTTTCTTGATTGGTGGATTGACTTACCCGGAAAGGCCAGGAATTGAGTGCGGTGTGATTGGTCAAGGCAACTAATTGTTGAAGGCATCGTGAAAATGCCGGTGTGACACGTCGTCCGCTGTAGTTTCAGCGGGATCAAGGCTATTGAGAGTAGATTTCCATCGCTTGATACACAACTAAAAAGCTCACTTGCATTGAATCATTCGCGCATTAGTCTCCAATGTTTCCAGCACAGCAGTTCTCATTCTCAGCGCTCGGATAACACCCAGCTACCAATGAAAATCGTGACCTGAGAAGTCATTTTCTCGTACTCAGTGTAGACTTGTAGACATACAGAGTTGTCAACATCATTGCTCAACATGAGCTCGGTCCCGATCTAGCCACTTTTCATGTCTTCTTCACGTCACAACGAGGATGCATACACCGAGTTCAACCTCGATGACATCCATCCGCTTGGACCTCTCCGTGTCGGTGAGGTGCTATCTACTCAACCCTGGTAATAATCCGTGCTTGCCACCAATGAGAGACCAAAGGTCCGGTGATGCACTGGTTTTCAAGTGAAATCTAGAACTTCGATGTTGGAGAGGCGCTCAGTCTTAGCCACTCTCGGTGTGATCACCAAGGTGTCGCCGGTGAGATCTAGAGTCTCTCCGAAAGCTGAGCTGGCCGAGCGTTTCAGCTTCTTGGGCTTGATTTCCTGCTCGTTTTTCACCTTGACAATCGTGGGTTCTTTTGCGCGCAAGCGGCGGACGAGCTCACGGGTCTCCTCTGGTGAGAGGTCTTCCAACTTACGTTCCTCGAGTGGTGGAGGTGTAGGAGAGCGCGGAATGATCCACTCTTTCCGCAGGTCCTCTAGAACGATGTCAACGCGCATTCAGGGCGTTTGAGGCCAGGAAAACTGGCTACACTGTACACATACCATGCGGCCGGTACCTGAAAGTGTATGTGGCAATCGGAGTCTTTCCCCAAGGGTAGTCTGCCTTCACCGAGACACAGTGTCTCTTGTCTTGCTCAGTGTTGCCCAACCTTTTCACAAGGGGTTAGCGCGGCTCCTTGCAACCGGTAATAAGCCCTAATAGCGTGTCTCTACGGTCATGGATACTCACTGTGCGTGATTGGAGATGGCACGACCCTTGAGCGCCTTCTCAGGGATGGGATCCTGGCCAATACCCTTGAAAGATGTAGATGTATGAGACTTCGAGCTCTTGCTCAGGTAGCGGCATGTGACCAGCTCTACTGTGATTTCGCCAATTTTTGACAGGCTATCCTTTTGCGAAGGCAGAGGCTTTGCGTCCGCTGTTAGATGTGTCAGCCAGGGATGCAAGACCGAGTGAGGACAAGACTTGATAATTGTTTCGTGCCCTGCGAAGCAGAATCTTCTGTACGTGCTGCCGCCTTGAACATTCTCTCTGACTTTGTCAATGGTGCGGGTCACGCTGGGCCCTTTGAACTTGCAGTCCAGCACCTTAGAAGTCACTGGACTACCATCGAGGAATACCTTGGCTCGGACGGAATCTGGGCAGGGTAGGCCTTGCTCTAGCGTGATCTCAACCGCAAATGCGGCATCAGTAGTTGACTCGATATAGGTATGGGCAGCTGTGGCATTTCCGGGACTGCTGGTCTCGGTCTGATGTTCGTGAAGTAAGCTACCGTTCACACGAATGGCCACCGTGGCCTTTGGAAACGAATCGGCGCGCATCTCAGTGGCCTACTGGATGACTCTTGCGAATGGAGATGTACAAAGTAGTGCCAAGGGACTTCGATTCGGGGGAGACGAGTGTGATTTTAGTGTATGGTGGACAGGCAGCCTTGGACTAGTAGCGCTGAATGGTCTATGTAGATCCAGAGTCTAACGCGGGGCTGGGTTCGAGAGGCTGATATACAAGCTGGAGCTGAGGTACTACACTATTGTATTGTAAGTGAATAGGAAGGGGCGGAGCAATTTAAGCTTCAAGCGGTGTGAATGTGGCTGCCTTCTGATTGGCCAGCCAGCAAGCGCCCGGAAAACACCACGCTTCAGAGAGCAACATCACGAAAAATACTCAATACAATCTTCTCGTTAGTTACAGCTGCTTGGGGCATCTCAACGGCCTATATCTTATGAAACAGGAACATGTTTCCTGGTATTGATTTATGTAATCGTGAGAGAGTATCGAGCTTAGTCGGGCGTCTCAGTTGCCTTTAATACCTTTGAGCGGAATCACGCTCTACTTATGTGCTTGCATTCTACGGAACAGACACAGTGAGGAGCACCCGAGGTCTTGCGACAACGGTGAGTAGTACATTTCTTGTCTATCCTCAAGGACTTGCTCCTGCTTTCAACCTTGCGAACGTCTCGCCGACCGTTTGTCCGACAGTACCTATAGCTCAGGTACGATAGGCATAGTGTACATTTGCCGCAGACAGAATGGGAATGTCAAATGCTGTGTCTTACTTTGGAAGTATGATAGCCTTGCAATGACCGCTGTATCAGCCGACCCCGGCCACAGCATGAAGATGCGTCGGACACAAGCAGATCGCGCCGCAGTTCTAATGTTACAGTAGAAGCAGAAACGCCGACATTCGTTGTAGTTGTTTGTCCTTGGTATGGTTCGTTTCTCGGATCGATGGGTCATGTTGAGCTTGAGTGCAGCAAGTGCAATATGGTGATTGTTGTGACTTTCTTCGGATCAGGAAAATGCTGAACATAGCTCCTCCTCTGCCAGGATCAGTCGTCAGATAAATCGACCACGTCTTGGTTGGCCATGCTCTGTATGACTCTAGCACGCTTGGTGGTCATAGTCGTCATTGTGATTTCTCCTTCGTCATCTTCCTCATCGTCGCTGGCGATCTCAAAGTACTGGCGCTTGCCGCTCTTGTTGATCTCGGCGCTGCCGTCTTCGCATTCCCCTTCGTTACCAGACCCCAGATGGCGGCGCTCGTCGCTTCTCTCCTTCTTCACCTGGTGTTCCTGCTTGACCATCGCAGCCGCCTCCTCGCGATCACGCATACGGCGGATGAGCTCGCGTGCTTCCGCGGGCTCAAGGTCTTCCGGGTTGCGGTCCTCCAGCGGTACAGGTGAAGCACTGCGCTCGATGATGCCTTCGACCTGGAGATCCTTGCGCGAACGGTGTTTGAAGATGTACGTGGCGATTGGACGGCTACCCCAGGGGTACTCGACGTTGACGCAAGGCTTGCCTGAGCTTCGAGCCTCCGGTTCGCCCAACTTCGCACGACTGGAAAGCGCGCGACCTTTAAGGGCCTTTTCGGCAATGGGTTCTTCTCCAGATGACAGAGCGGGCTGAGCATGAATCGGCTTGACAGGTGCTTGCTGCTTCTTGACGCGGGCTCTGTGCACGCAGACTTTAATTTCGCCAAGATCCTGGGCTTTCTTCTTGTCCAAGGCAGTCGGATTGTTGTCAGCTGCAGGATTGGTCAGCGCAGCTCTTCTCTAGATCTCGAAGATACATTAACCGATTGCGACTTACTAGTCTCAAGTGCCGCGAATTTGAAAGTCCTGGAAGTGAAGTTGCCGGCCGAGTCGGGCTTGCTGCGCTGCTCGCTTATCTCGTCGTGGATGCCGTTTCTTCCCGCAGGGCGAAGGTACGTTATCTGACTGCATGCAAACTCGCCGTCCAGATAGATGGCGCAAATGAGCAGGTCGGTCACGTACTGGAACTTGCGCTTCAAGTGGAGGTCGACAATGAACTCGGAGCCGCTAGTGCTCTCTATGAAGCATGTTGTGGTCGACGCGTCTTGAGGGCTGCGCTCTGTCAGGTGCTCTTGCAAGGTCTGGCCCTTGACGCGAATGGTGACATGCGCTTTCGGGAGGCGCTTCAAGTGCATGGTTGCGGATCGTTTGGTGAGGACGCAGAGACGAATAAACGGCGACTGACTGGGAAGATAAGTAGTCGAAAAGCTGCAGGCAGCACGGGAGCACAGACTCCCGGTGGCAATGCTTGTAGTGAGGTTAAAACTTCACTTGAGTCGGATTAAGGATGCAGTGAAGACAGATCGCCTGGGGAGAGCGACGCAGCGTGTTTGGGGAAGCGCGCTTTGTTGACGCGAGAGCTTGGGAAGGAGCGACTGCCGTTTCTAGGTCAAAAAAACACGGTAACAAAAGTGCGCCAATAGTCCATGTAGTGTACACCTTCGACCACCTGTGTTGCGTTAGCGGAAGCTCAAGTGCAAAGAAACTTTTGCTGTTGACCTTACTTATGTGCGTAGAATACTGTTCATGCAGGTGCCAGGATTGGCGGGCCGCTTGTGTAACCAAGTGAAACACCATCGCTCTGACAAACAGAATCTACCAAGGAAGCGATATTTACTTCTTCTTCGCTCAATTGACCATCCTATCTTGCGCAATACCAGGGATTTGGGAAAGACACTCTGATGTGCCATGCTGCAACTCCTCTCCATTGGTCTTCATCCTGATGGCATGCATGCCTGCTTTCTTCTCCAAGTTCGCGGCATTGCTTTCACTCTCGTTGCCACAACTCCCGGCATCTTTCACCTAATCATCAACGCCCGTAAGATCAAAGAGCTTCAGACGAGCAAGCCGCTCCGCCCGTGCTTGCGAAGCTGTGAGCGCGTAGACGAGGACCACGTCATCATCCTCTCCGTCGGCCTCTGCAGAGGCAGACTCTTTGCCTGGTACTTACTTATCCTTTGATAGATCAATGAAATTGTCAAGCCTGGCTACGCCCGCACGGCTGCTGGGTCCATTGGATTCATGAGCTCGTCCGATCTTAAGCATGTCTGGATCAGAGTCTTCAAGTGCGACGACGTCCAGATCCGGCGCAACGATACCTTCCATCTGGAGGTCTCCTATCTTAGAGTCCGCTCAGCCATTCAATGCCCGATCGAAACTTTCAGAAGCATCCACACTTACTGCGAGAGCGGTACTTGAAAGTATACGAAGCCTTCGGCATGTCACCAAACGGGAAAGTCGTGACCATACGTCCTTTCCTGGAACTGCGCTTCTTCACACGCTCAATGCGTCCAAGTCTGTTTGTAATGGTCAATATGGATAGATGATTGATGGGGACCTTCGATTCTACTTACTTGACTTGGCTTGAGATTGCGCGTCCCTTGAGCGCCACCTCTGGGATGCTGTCGCGGCCAAGCCTTGAAGACTTGGAGACCGGCTCGAAGGAAGCAAGAGCCAGCGTCTGTCGGCATCTTCTGAGCTGGACTGTTATTTCTCCGATGTTGGCGAACTCGTTCTTTTGAGAGTGGTCAAGGTTGTCGTCCGCCGCTCTATAGTCAGCCATGTCGTTACCAAGATTGTGGACGGAGAGTTACGATACTTACTCGTCTCCAACCCAGCAAAAGTGAACTTCCTGCAAATGCGACGGCCATCAACATGCTCGAAAACGCCATCGAGGGTTGCGCTCTGGCCATCTTGAGCCCAGCCCGGAGCGGAGGTTGAAGACCGGACATGGCGGCCGTCAACGAACAAAAGGATCTGTAGCTGCTCGTTTCGACTTCGATAGGCAAAGCCTTGATCTAAGTGGATGACGACAGCGAACTCGGCGCCCTGTGTCGCTTCTACGTAAGAGACTGCAGCCATGGCATGATCCGTCTCGTAGGGATACTCTTGAAGTGCCTTTCCATTTACGCGGACAGAGACATCGGCATGTGGGAGGCAGTCGGCGAGCATGGTTGCAGTGGGGATCTTCTCGGTTTGGAATTAGTTCGGCAGCGTGCTTGTTGTCGGAGTAGAAGACGAAGTCGTCAAGGATGCAAGGCGATGAGAGGAATCGATGATCTGGTCGATAGCCTGAGAAGTGGGTGGTGGCCATATACGCACTCCCATCGTGAAAATATACTAGGCCGACCGGCCAAATGTAAGTGAGTCGAAGGGCGAAGGCACTCCGTGTTCACTGACTTCGCTGACCAGTGAATGTGGGCAGGAATAAGAAGCAGCAGTTGCGCGTAGTGACATTTGCCGAAAGCAAGTCACTTTCCGGCGGTAGGGACTGCATGTCAACATACGAATACGTCCTGGGCAGATAACAAGGAAACTAAGTTGCGGTAGTTGGTCAGCAAAAATAGAGGGCTTTCAAGGGAGGGAAGCTGACTTACCAAAGCCTTTGACGTCCAAAAGACTAATATCCGAGGTACCAGCAGAGAAAGGGCTTGCCACGCATCAAACTCAGTCAGGAGCCAACAACTTCGAAGCGTATAAATACCATTTATCTTCATTCCTCACTACCAAAACATCTACATTCATCCATCCCGAGGGCTTGTCCTCATTGATCCACCATACTTTTCTTTCTTTACAAAGCTCGTCCCGCCGAAGTCGCCGTACTGCGATCATTGGTCTTCGTCTTCCTGAGACCCTTGCCCAGCTGGATTTGCTCTAGCAGACCGCTGCGGTCAGGGGCACCGGCAGGAGGTCCTGCAGGCATAGGAGGTGGCGGTGGGGCATCGTTGCCAGGCATAGGCGGAGGAGGCGGCGCACCACCTGCAGGCATAGGCGGAGGTGGAGGAGGAGCGCCGTCAGAAGGCATAGGAGGTGGCGGAGGCGCGCCGGTGGAAGGCATGGGCGGAGGTGGTGGCGGCGAGCCTGGCGCGGGAGAGCTGGGCTTGGAGTTATTTTCCATGGCAGACATAGGGCGAGGCGGCGCCATGGTGCCGAAGAGAATAGAAGCAAGGTGCTTTGCGCTGCCGCCACCGGGTGGCTGGTCGTCTTCGTCTTCGTCGTCGCTAGACTCGGCGGCAGACCACTCGTCGTCATCTGAAGGCTTAGCGCGAGAGCGGCCAGAAGGCTGTGGCTCAGGCAGAGCGGTCTTGTTGCTGTCTGAGCTTTGCATGGCATGGAATGGGTTGTAGTCCTTCTTGGCCTCGGGAGAGGCGACAGCAGGGGTGCTAGCGGCAGAAGGCTGCTGGTTCATGCTCTTCCAGAAGGGATTCTTGGACTCCTCTGGTGGACTCTTGAGGGCAGGTGGGCTAGTCGCCGGCGGGCTTGCGACAGCTGGCTCAGAGATAGTCGGGATCTCAGTAGGTGCAGCGGGCGTGACATTCGCAGGACCGTCGTCGTCGTCGCTGCTGTCGTCGTCGCTAATGGACTCAAGCTGGGCTCTAAGCTGGCGCTCTCTTTCCTTAGCGGCCTCGATCTCAGCACGCTGAGCAGCAAGCTTGGCCTCCTTGTCAGAGGCGTCCTTTTTGGCCGCTGCACGACGCTGCTTCTCCTCAGCCCTCTTCAGCTTGCCAGCTTTGACCTGTTCCTCGAGGGCGCGAAGAGAGGCTTCTTGCTCCTCACGCTGTTTCTGCAGTTCGCGCTCCTGTCTTGCTTCCTCGTCTCTGTAAAATGGTCAGTATTATTTACACAGCGATAGGTTAATGGGAGACATACTCCAGATCTTGAGTCTCGTGAGCCATGGCTTCTTGTTGCTCCCGCAGAGCCTGCTCCTTGATCTCGTGCTCGGCCCTCTTCGTTTCAGCATCCGCTTGCGATTGATCTGCCTCATGCTTGTTTTTCCTCGGTGCAGGTGGCGCTGGCTTGGCCTTGGCACTGGCAGGGGAGGGAGGAGCAATGCTCTCACCCTGAAGCCTTGCCTGGCGCTCCTTTTCGCGGCGTGCATCTTCCTCTTCGGCCTGGCGCACCCGGTCGTCGCGCTCCTTGCGCTCGCGCTCGGCACGCTGAGATGCGTTGTCACTACCCTTGGAAGGTGCCTTGATCCCGAGTGCAGCGAGACGCTCAGCCATACGGGCCTCAGCTTGCTGCTTGATGAATGCTGCACGCTCTTCGGCGGTCTTGTAGCTAGAATACGAAGAGCCAGATGGTTGCGGAGAAGCAGCGCTCGATCTGGCGGCAGCTGGGCTTTCGTTGCGAGAGAAGCTGCTGCTACGGCTGGGTTCTTCCACGCGTTCGGTGGCTTTGGGCCTTGAAGACTTCTCCTCGTTGCGAATCTTGGCAGCACGCGAGCTGCGTTGCAAATCGAAGATGAAGTCCTTGACCTCGTCTTCAACACCCAGGCCGTCTTCCCATCTCCTCCGCTCGTGCTCATCGGACGAGCTCTCAGCACCCTGCTTCAGGGTGGAATCCAGACTCTTCGAGTATTCTGTGACGCTCTCCTCTACGTCTTGCACCATGCGCTCATTGTCCTCGCGCTCCCGGCTGACACGGCTCTGCTCGTCTTTCAGTCTTGTAGCAGCACCCGCGCCATCGTCTGAAGCCTCGACCTTGCGTCCAGTCAACGCAGCAGAGCGCTGCTGCATCATGGCCTTGGCTCTTGCCTTCAGGCGATCACTCTCTGTGACCTCTCCGCCAGGTCCAGTACCAACAATAGCAGGCGCAGAGCTGGGGTTCGCCTTGGCATCCTTCAATCTAAAGAGTTCAAGCTGAGCATCCGCAATAGCCCTTTCGCAGCGGCGAACATGGCTAGCAAGCTCTGGAAGCTTGTCAGATAGACCTTGCAGCTGCCTCTGGAGGCTTCGGCGTTCGGCATCAGAGTCGCCGGTCTTGAAGGCAGAGTTTGGATGAGAGTCAATATCCTCTTGGAAACGCCTGATGCGGCGGAACAGCTCATCGCTCTCCTTCCTGTCCTTGCGATCAAGCGCATCTTCTTCGTCGACATTTCCTTCGTCCTCGAAGTCCATGGCGTCCAAAAGCACTTGCTTCTCACGAATAGCTTTGCGCAACTGATCGATACTCATCTCGTCCGCACTGTTATCACTGACAGCCGGGCTCGGGCTACGACCATCCTGGCCGACCCTTCGTCTAGCAGAGCTGCGGTATCCGACTTCCTCGTCGTTGTTCTTGAACATAGTAGCGTCCTTTCTACCAGTGCTGGCTGCGGCGCCATTGCCGCGGAAGGAGTGGCCCTTAAGGTAGCTGACACCGGTCTTCTGGGGCTGGAGGAAAGCGCCTGTGTTCTTACGCTGCTGGGCGTCTTCACTTAGCAAGCTCTTCATCGTTCCAATGCTAGCGTCCAAATTGCGGGTAGACGGAGGGATAAGCTCAGGAGGGAGCTTCGCGGGAACAGGGTAGCCGTTTAGTCGGCGGTAGATCAAGTGCATGGCCACGGCAAATTCATCGAGGTTCAAGCGGCCTTTGTTGTTCGGATCAGACAATGTCCAGACGCGCTCCAACTCGCCCTTGTCGATGCCTGACTGTCCAAAAATCTCAATCGCCTGCTGACCGCTGATATAACCTTTTCCAAACCCGTCCCATGCTTTGAACATGTCATCGTAAATCTGCTTCTCTTGTTTGGTGACAGACCACGGGACAGTCGCGTTTCCTCGCAGGCCTTGAGTACTGAAGCCAGTCTCGCGTCCAGGCTGGGGCATCATTTGCTGTTGAAGGGCTTCAAGGTTGGGAAGACCAGATGCTGGAGCGTTTACCAATCCCCATTGACCAGGTCGGCCAGTAGGTTGTGCGTTCAACGGCTGTGCGATTGGTCCTCCACCAAAGCCGGTCTGTTGAGGCGACAAGCCCTGCTGAGGCTGATTGAACCCTGTCGGCATCGGAGGCATCGGAGGGCGCGGACCGTTGTAGCCAGTAGCCTGCGGCATGCCACCTTGGAATCCAGTCTGCTGCGGCTGCTGGAAGCCCGTCGGCTGGGGTTGCTGAAATCCAGTCTGCTGGGGGAATTGATATCCAGTCGGCTGCGCGGTCAATTGCGACAAAAGCTGGGAGTCAGACGGGTTCTGCGCCTGCGGCTGCTGAATAGTCGGCGTTGAAGACTTCGGCGGGCCCATAATGTCAATGCCATGGGTTGCAGGCTGGGAAGGTCGGTCGTCCGGCACGCCGAAGGAGATAATGTCTACCATGCTGGAGACTTCGTTGCGAACGGTCTCCGGCAGAGTCGTAGGCATGCTCTTTCCGGTCAAGCTCAGATTGCAAAGCCACATAGCAAGCGCAAACTCTGGGAAGAGCAGTTGTCCCGACTTGGTGGTATCCGCAAGTGTCCATATCTGAGCCAAGCTGTTTCCGTCCAGCTTACTTCTCAGGAGAAGGTCGCGTGCCTTGTCTCCACTGAGCGCTTGCTCGTTACCAGTCGCGCTCTTGAACAATTGCTCGAATTTGGCTTGATCGCCAGCTGTGATGAAGCTCAGACGAATGCTGGGAATCTTGCTGCCGCTGCTGCTGGCCGGCTGAGGCGATGGCTGGGCATTACCGCGGAAGGAAGCGGCGATGTCGTTCGAGGTCATGCCCGTAGGTTGAGGCACCTGAGGCTGGGCCTGAGGTGGAGCGCCATTCTGCTGCTGCTGTCCCGGGTATCCAGTCTGTTGGGGCACTTGCTGCTGAGGAGGTTGGTAGCCAGTGGGCTGCGGTTGTTGGAAGCCTTGGAACTGGGGCTGCTGTTGTTGATTTTGCATAGGGTATCCCGTCGCCTGAGGCTGAAGTCCGCCGGCAGGATAGCCGGTGTATTGCTGCTGCAGTGGCTGCTGTTGCTGCTGCTGCTGCGACTGGAAGGGTGAGGGCTGGCCTTGGAAGCCAGTTGGCTGCGGCTGCAGCTGTCCGGGGCGGCCGGTGTTGGCGCCGCCCAGGTAGGAATTGGATCCAGAGAACATGGTGGATGTTCTCTAGATCACATATAGATATGGTAATAACGGTGGTGTGAGGGGGAGGGGGTGGACAGAAGGAGTGCGCGGTCCAGGCCAGTGCCATGGTCAAGCGAAGCTCGCCTCGGGGAAGTTGGCTCGTGCTGCCACGCGCCTTCTAATTTGGGGATACGTCATCAAATTGGGAGTGAAGACAAGCTGGAGCTTGGAGTCCGATTATTCCAACACTTGACGATTCTATCATCGAAGCTTTTGGTCTCTGGTTGATAGCAGATTGTGCTTGTTGTATACAGGGCGAAACGCAATGTGACACGGAACAGACTGTGGAATGTTCACTCTGTGTTGGCTTAGGTCAGTGGATAGCAATTGATATCGTTGTTTATCTCCTTCAATCATGTCGGAGAAAGCATAGACTGCATGCGTGAACAGCGCAAACGATCTGACTGCTCGAATATTGGCAAAACCTACCGATGAAGCTGTGTTGACGTAGTAAACAGTTCCATCGGTGGTCCGGGTGCAACAAATCATTATTTAGATATTCATTCCGGGTTAGGGTTGGGGTAGGTCGACCTACTTGAGGAGAACCTCCTGTTACGCAAATAGCTCCTATATATCATTTAATTGACAATTGGGTGTTTTGACAATACTTCTATGAGTTCAGTCTGTTCTCAGCAATCACCTTTGAACGATCACTCGGTCATCCTACTCGAAAGGTTTCTCGCGTAAAGCCGCCTCAGTTTCACTCTTCGCATCATACCCGTACAACCACGGCTGCACCACCGGACACTGCCACCGACTCGGAAACTTGACATCGATATCCTTGCCGAGCTGTGATAGCATCAGCTTATCTCTCGCCTCCTGCTCGGGTCCATTCAACATATGAAAGTCCTTCCGCTGTGCGAAAGTCTCTCGCACGATGGCTTCGCCTCGCTTCTTCCGCAGCCGCTGGAACGTTTCCAACGCCTGTGGCAGCTGGACTTTCGATTCCATTGCTGCAAGGATGTATCCAAGGACAGCGCCATCTTCCAGAGAACTGTTGGCGCCCTGCGCCAGATACGGTAACATTGAATGAGCGCTATCTCCAATGAACAAGAAGTTACTCTTGTCGCTCGTCCAGCTATCCAGCTCGGAGCGATGCATGAGCTTCCATTTGTCGACGGTCTGGACATGATCGAGAAATCGATTCAGAACAGGGTCCCAGTCTTTGAAGATAGCTCGCATCTCGTCCACAGAACCGGCCTGTCTAGCCACACCATCAGGCAGATCATCCGGGACGAGGAGCACGATGTTGAACATCTGACCACCACGGACAGAATACGCTACCACATGTGAATCCGGTCCAATCCAGAAGTTGCATGACGGTTGCGCCACCCAGTCGTACAGCTCGCGATCATCGTTCAGGTCTTCAAGACGTAGCACAATCCTATAAGCCAAGTCGCCTGTGGGCAAGGGTGCATCGGACGTTCCTTTCGCAGCGAGGAAGCTCTCCCTACACTTTGACCACAAGCCGTCGGCGGCGACGATGAGATCTGACCGCAGCTCCTCGCCGCTCTCCAACCTCAAGCTGGGTGCCTCGAAATCGACCCCTGAAACCCTCGAGCCCAGGCGTACCCTCACTCCCAATTCCTTTGCCCGCTCATAGAGGGCAACTTGCAAATCAACTCGATGGAGGTCCCAGAATGGCGCGTCGTACTTGCGTCGCATGTCGGTATGGAATTCGTCTGTACGTGACAGTATTTTTCCGTCCGAGTACCTTCTTACTGCGAGATAAGTTGGCTCTGCGGCTTTTTGCTGTAGCGTTTCGAGGATGCCCCATTGTGCGAACAGCTTGCTGGCGTTCGGAGTGATTTGCAAGCCTGCACCAATCTATCGTGCTGTCAACACGCGTTGGATCATGGGGTTGGGAACAAGGATTATGCATACTTCTGCAAGCTCCCTGGCGGACTCTACCACCAGCACGTGGTGGCCAGCGAGAGCGCATGAGACTGCAGCGCTCAGTCCTGCTAATCCGGCACCAACGATGGTGATGTCCATTTGCGCCTTCGCCAGAGTAGGTGTAGACATCTTGATGAGTTGTAGCTTGGCGGAAGTGTTTGGTCGGTCACTAAAACTCTCCAGATGCAGAAAGATATAGAAGTTGGTCTTTTCCCAAGACAAACAATTCAGATACTTGTATATGGCTGTCCGGTCGTTCCAGATCGTCCCTCCTCAAAGCCTACAGATTAGGGCACAATTGTGCCCCTTCTTCATCATTACCGAGGCTCAGAGACAGTGTGCTTTGCATCTACGAGACCCATTGCACGGAATGTGGAAGTAGTAACTAAGCTCTCCGATGTCGTTGTCGCACGCCGAACGTCAGCATTGTGGAGAGCGGGGATGCTGTCTTCGGCATTCGATGCTTCAATGCTCGGCAAAGAGATCTGCCGGACATCTTCCAGTCGACGACAGGTCGCAAGAACACATAGACAATACTGTATCGCCATCTGAGAACTGAATCCTCCCAAATATACAACAGGAAGCAGCCATGGCAAACACTCTAGCCGACCACAACAAAATCGTCGAAGTATCGAAGGACTTCAGAGATTACCTCATTCCGTTGGACCACCCCAGACTTCATCCCAATGACCGAGACGCCAGAACACATGGCAAAGGCGTGCTAGGAAATGAGCAAATTTTCCTGACTCCAGTGGCGAGAGGCTGGTTGGAGAACTACAAGAAGCCTTACCATGGTTTCACCACGGACGGCAACGTGCGGCAAGGCCTGTGGCGTGCGGATCCGGAAGCAAATGGACCGACGAAGGAAATGGTGGAGGCTGCGAAGAAGCTGCTGAGTGTTGCATCAGAAGAGGAAAGGAATGCATTCAGCTATGAAGTCAACGCGAAGGAGTGGAGGAGCTGGTCGAACCCTGAGGTCAGTACCGTCGTTACCAGTGTCTGTCATTTTCATTGCATGCTAACAAGCCTCAAGGTCATCGTCGTCGACTCCGGCGTGCGGATCGAAGACATGCAAAAGCCCACACGAGACGCTGTCCACGATCTTCTCAAAGCCACCCTCTCTCGCGAAGGCTACGAGAAGGTATGGACAGCAATGCTCACCAATGCTTTCCTCGGAGAATTGACAACACTGAAGAACGTCATGAACACAGACAGCTACCACTTCTGTCTCTTTGGCGACCCCGCTGAGGACAAGCCATGGGGCTTCAACGTCTTCGGCCACCATCTCTGCCTCAACGCTTTCTCCTTGAGTGGCGAGGTAGTTGTTGGCCCTTTCTTCGTCGGCGCCGAGCCGAATATCATTGATGACGGACCTGATAAGGGTACCAAAATGCTGAAAAAGGAAGAAGAAGCCGGCCTCGCTCTGATGAAGAGTTTCTCGCCCGAGCACCAGCAGAAGGCAACCATCCCAGGCGACATCGACGACATCGAAGGCGATACCATGCCCGCGGGACGTTTCAACAAAGCAGACTTGCGCGGTCTCGGAGGCGCTCACCAAGATAACCGAGTCATTCCCTTCGAAGGCCTCTGCGCCAAAGAAATGACATCTGCTCAAAGGCAAGCGGTTCTCGAGATCGTTGGCATTTTCAATGAGATTCTGCCCAGCAGCACGAAGAAGGCGTTCCTCAAGCGCGTGGAAGAACACTTGGACGAGACATACTTCGCTTGGATCGGACCTGTCAACGATGAGACGCCATTCTACTACAGAGTGCACAGCCCTGTGGTGATGGATGAGTTCGACCACCACAATGGCGTCTGGCTGGCCAATGCGCTGCCGAAGAAGTACCATATCCACACGATTCAGAGACTGCCCAACCGCGGCGATTATGGAACGGCTTTGTATGATGAGTGGAGGGCAAAGCAAGGGATCAAGGATGGCGAGAAGCAGTAATCATAGAACGGTGTGGTGCACGCAGAGATGAGTTATGTAACTGATGGCTGTTTTGACATAGAGGGAGCTAACGCTGTTTGTTCCG
This sequence comes from Cladosporium austrohemisphaericum, assembly GCA_022813715.1. Lineage (NCBI taxonomy): Eukaryota > Fungi > Ascomycota > Dothideomycetes > Cladosporiales > Cladosporiaceae > Cladosporium > Cladosporium austrohemisphaericum. The sequence goes on from JAKLLY010000005.1 coordinate 97,394, forward strand.
TTCTTATGTTACAATTGCGATCGCAACGGGATTGGTTCCCAAGCCTCGTCAAATCCGGCCGAGCGCACCCAGTTGGGTCCATCTCCCTCGACAGAGTCGATCGCCATATGACCCAGCTGGAGCCAGTCATCCTGCTTCAATCTGAACTCTGGCTTGCTCTCGTAGGGTGCGCAGACCTGCTGTCCGTGGGCAAAAGCTCTGACAAGTTTTGACGCATGACCGTCGTCGTCCAGAGCTCTCACTCTCTCGATAATCTTGTCCCAGCCCGAAGCCTGCTTTGGGTTATAATTTCTGATTTCATCCAGGTGCAGTTCGGGGCTTTTTCTCGAGGCGTACATGGCGAGATCGTTCCAGACTTTCCATTCCAGTAGCCGGGACTTGTTTGCGTCGCTTAGCCAGTTCTGTCTAAGGAAGCTGGAGTAAAAGATCGAAGAGTTAACGCAGTGCATGTAGAAGAAGTCGAATTTGATGGCACGGTCTTTGCGCTGGGCAGCTCCAGTGAAGTACGCAGCCGCATTGATCATCTCGGCAGTCTTCTCTTCGAGTTCTTCCGGCTTGACGTGGTATTGTGAGGTATAGCTAATCATACGCTCACCAGCACGAGCTAGGATGCCATCGCGGATCTTGTTGCCGTCTCTAAAACGAGGTGCAGCAAGTAGCTCTTTGTCTTTGCGGATTTCCTCGACGAGCTCGGACATCGCTTTGGATGGGTTTGTCCGATTCTGACTTGCACTTTGCTCAGCACCATAGAAGAATTTGGCGATCCAGTCCGAATGGATGGCTGCTTGTGCCAGGGCTTCGGCGATGATGGCAGGTTGTTCAAACTCGATTCCAAAGCCAAGATGAATCAATGGGTGTAAGAACCCGGCAAATACCAGCGGTAGCATTTTGCTGGCGATCTCGCTTTCAGCGAGGACAAACTTGTTCACTACCTGTTGCCACCCCAACTCGTCGATCTGAGTTCTGAAGAATTGAACGAAGTTCTTGTATTGATTCTCGTCACCAAGATAGTCAACGAACTTGGCCGGATCTTGCATGTTGGTTACAACAGCCTGGTCGAAACTTCCTAGAGGTCTTTGGTAACTGGCATTGGAGTCGAAATGGCGCTTGAGATCTTCCGGAGAGGCGGCCAAGGCGTAGGTGGTCAACAGATGGTGTGCAATGTGGTTATGGAACCCGTCATCGTTGAAGAACATGTGGAACCTTTCATGATTCTTCTGAAGGAGGTCGGACGCCAGCTTCGCTCTGTCGGTGGTGAGCTCACCAACGGAGAAAGCAGGATGCTCGTTTGTCGTGAGCTGGACGTGAGAAGCTGTAGCCATGGTTCTTTCGATATGCCGTTGTGGAATTCGCTTGGAGAAGACGCGAGTCGGTATTGACTTTAACATGGAGGTGGCTGTCGATGTAAATCGTTGAAGACGTCCGATCTTCTTATAGTCTCTCTTAGTCTCGCCTACCTTGCTAAGCGTCGATGGCTTGTGACGTTGTCGGTAGTCCCGCCTCTCTTCAGAGCGGGGTCGCAGTCAGTGAGTTTCCAAATCAGCACCTATGAGTGGTAGCAACTGTATGATCTCTTTGTCACGAGATCGAGCTTGGAGCCGCAGAGTTGCTTGCCTCGTCTCTGAACTTCCACTCGTGGTAAACGAGCGGCGAGCAACGAGGGCGAGCCTTTTGCCCATTACTCATCCATGCCGGACGTCGGCGAGCGAAGCGCCGAAGTCCGAGGCAGGCGCTGTCACGAATTTGACGCGACTGCTTCGGAACGCGAGAACGACGCGACAGCAGTAAAACGTCTTCGATACCTCACCTCTCCCTACCTCCTGACACCCCTGGATCTGATCGACCAAGGAGGGAGTCGAATGGTCTAGGCACGCTGTAGCGGCGCTGCAAACATGATCGTCATCGCACCATGCCTCCAAACATGAAGCGCAAGCGCAAGTCTCACAACGCAAGTACTGCTGCCAAGCGGCAACGGACTGCAGACAGTCGACAGCAGCCCATTGTGCCATTGCTGGAGCAGTACTACAATCAAGTGCACAGCCTCCGCACACATTTGGTCTCGCGGCTGCCAAAGTCCGCCAAGAAACGGCGTAGGAGACTCTTACGCTATGGCTTGCAGCCGATGCAGGATGACAGTGTGCTGGTAGAGGAGGAAATCGCCGACTTGCTTGACAACATTCTAGTCGGGACTGCAAAGCACGTCAATGTTGAAGAGCTGGAGCAGATCGACCAAGATATCTCACTCTTCACGCAACAAGTCTCAGAAGCAGATGTTTCTATTAGCCCAAGCAGTGGTCGCTTGAGGCAGTCAGAGGTAGGATCCAGAAGATTCCGTTTCCTATTCTCCATGCTATTATTCTGATGCTACAATGTTGACTGAGCTGATAATGAGCAGATCATCGACTTTGCCATCTGGAGCCTCTTTCGCCGACACAGTGGATCATACCGCCCTTCACATCTTCTGTGTCAAGGTTACCAGCGCTCAGCTAATGCTGTCAACGGCACGGAAGCCAGGGCTGTGCCTGGTGTGCCCGGCATCTTCACTACCACCAAAAATCCCCATGCCCAAGAGCTCAAAGACGGACCATGGTCGAGTTTACCAGACCTACTAGGGCGTGGAGCAGACCGTATACTGAGCGAAATGCTCATGGATTGCGGCATGTACCGACCGATCGACGAAAGTAGCAATGTGAGGCAAATCTGCGGCATTCCCCTCGGCGAACTCAAGGCTGAAGCTAAAAGAGCATCGTCTTCCAAAGCCACAGCACAGTTGGACGAGACCGAGCCTGATGCAAAGCAATCGAAACCACGCCGAATGTCTGATATGCGCTTTTTACGTCACCGCATGCTTTATGCCAGGCCGTCTCTCAACCCCTCTAGCGAAGTCCGGTTTGGTATGGCCCACGTCCATGTCATGAGTCGCTACCATGACCTCGAGGATCCTAGCCAAACGATTCACCTGTTGAGATACCTATTTCCTCGTCAATTTGGTCTCCACAATGCTTTCACATCTTCGACGGATCTTCGGAATACCTCTCAGCCCTTCGAAGACTACACAACACGTGAAAAGGAGATTGCACGCTCATGCTCAAAACGGAAATATCGCCCTGGACAGCCGTCTTTACCTGCAGATAAACTCCCTCGAAGACTACGTGGTGGCGCATTTCGATTGGTAGAGCGAATACGTAAGCGGCACGTTAGATGCTCGCACAAAGCACTGCTCGACCATTACTGCCCCCGTCAGCTAACAGTGCTTTCAAATGATACGAACACCTTCCATCATGCCTCTGCGCCTGCAAAGGTGTCCGCGTTCTGCCGAGCGGTCGTCCGAAACGTCTTCCCACCGGATGCGTTCGGTGACAGTGGAGGCAGAACCGACAACATCGATGCTCTGATGGGTCACATTGACACATTCATCCATCTTCGTCGCTACGAAACCATCAGCCTACATGATGTGATGCAGGGTATTGCGGTAGGCACTGTCAAGTGGCTTGTACCTCCACATCATGATCCAAATGCCAAGATGTCCAGGACCGAGTCTGCCACCCGCAAGGACATATTTGCAGAATTGCTGTATTATGTCTTCGATTCATACTTGGTGCCTCTCATCAGGAGCCACTTCCATGTCACTGAATCTGGCGTCCACCGTAATCAGCTGTTCTATTTTCGTCACGATGTGTGGAAGGCTTTGTCTGAGCCGGCACTTCACTCGTTGAAACTCGACATGTTCGAAGAGTGTGATGCATTGGAGCTCCAAAGTACCATGCCACAGCGTGCGCTTGGTGTTAGTAAAGTCCGACTTCTGCCGAAAGAACAAGGCATGAGACCGATTGTCAACCTGCGACGACGTATACAAAAACAACAAGGTGGAGGCGTAACTTTAGGTCGGAGCATCAACAGCATCCTCACGCCGGCTTTCAGTATACTGAACTACGAGAAAGCATCACGGCCTGGTATTCTTGGCTCGGCGCTGTTCTCTGTTGACGACATATTTCCACGGCTGCAGAGTTTCAGAGCCGCATTGGATGCGAGGAACTCTTCAACTCCGCTTTACTTCGCCAAAGTCGACGTCAAGTCTTGCTTTGACACAATACCGCAGAAACGGTTGCTACAGCTGGCTGCCAACATCCTTTCAGCAAACGAGTATCATCTGACAAGATACGCCCGTGCGAGATTGCTCGGTGGCAACCATCAAGAAACACCGGGCTTTGGAGCTAAGCCGTCATGGAAGTTCCTTACCAAGGCTCAGACTGAACACAATGGCTTCGAGTTGGACCATGAGATCGCACTGGAGAGCGCAGCTGGACGTACTCGAAGTGCGTATGTCGGAGGCATTGTGCAACGATCTGAGACTCGGCAACGAATTCTGGATCTCTTGCAAGAACATGTTGAGTCGAACATCGTGAAGATGGGCACCCGCTTGTACAGACAGAAAGAAGGCATCCCACAAGGATCGATCGTTTCGAGTTTGCTTTGCAGCTTTTTCTACGCCGAGCTGGAGCGGAATGCCCTTGGATTCGTCAATAGCAAGGACAGCCTGCTTCTAAGGCTTATTGATGATTTCTTGGTCATCACCTCAGATCGCAATGTTGCGGAATCATTCATGCGAACGATGCATGCTGGGCTGCCCGAGTTTGGTGTTCGGGTCAAGGCAGATAAGAGCAGAGCCAACTTCGACATCAAGATCGACGACACTTTGATTCCTCGTCTTCCAGAAGTGACAGACTTTCCTTACTGCGGCAATGCCATCAATACTGTCACTCTCGATTTGAGCAAAGACATGGAACGGCGGAAAGCCACGAATGTGCAAGACTCGGTGACCGTGGAATACTCGAAGATACCAGGCCAAAACTTCTACCGCAAGACGCTGAACGCATTGAAACTGCACATGCGCGCGATGCATTTATCGACGAGCTTCAATTCTGTCGAAACGGTGCTCACCAACCTGCACCACGCGTTTAACGAAGTCGCACAGAAGAGCTATGCTTACATCAAGTCGCTGCCGAATACCAAGCAACCAACAAGCAAGCTCATCATAAGTAAGTTTCCCTCCACTCTAGCTCACTCAACAACCAGCTTTCCTCCCACCTGTGGCGCACAGCTTGCATCTATCTGCAGCTAACGCAGCTCTACGTGCTGGCGGCCTCAGCTCCGACAAACCAAGATTTTGTGCGAGCTCAGTACCCGATTGAGTTCCGGTGGTTCCAGTATCAAGGGTTTGACAGATACATGTCGCAAGCATGCCGGCGGTGCGAAAGAGACCGGGTTGTGCTGACTTGCTTCGCAGAAACCGCAGACGATCTCATCAAGCTCGCGTGCGCTCTTACCAAGCGCCGCGTAGCAGCATCATCGGCATTGAAAGACAAGCACAGCCCGCCGTTATTCGAGTGCGCCATCACCAACGCTCGAACTCGCTGGTAAGTTCGTGCACATCGCTATTTTTGACCCCAAGTTTACTGCGTGAAAAACCCTCACCAAAAGAATCGCATGCATCATCCATATTGCCCATCACATTCCCCATCCCCACTCCTTTCACCCACCTTTCTTCCTCACGCGCGGCGATCTTCAAGATCGCGATTCCTTTCTTGACGAGCCGCGCGACTCCGGCTTGTGAATCAAGCCTGCATTTTACTCCAACTGCCAAGGAGAAAAGGTCGCCCCACTTGACGCCCGCCGTTTCAGCGGTGCAGTTAGCGGGCGCCACGCTTGCGCCACGGGATCATCGCTCGGTGGTCTGTTCGTGGATCACAGATGGGAAAAGTACACGCGGGAAAAGCAAGGCAGAGTTGGATTGGATTCTGGTCGATGCTTGCTATGCGCAAGGCGAAGTGGATGATCATTCGATGTGAAGGGCAAGATTTGCTAACGATTGATTTTCTTCGATGAACAGGTTGGCTTGCACTGCTTTCGAAGCGGTGTTTCAGCGACGACAGACGAAATTTGCGGCGCTGCTGGCTTGGTTGGCGGCGCAGAAGAGGAGCAAAGCGTTGCGGGCGCAGAAGGGAAGGTTGCAGGGTGTGGTTGAGCGGTATAATCGTTGATGAATAGAGATAAGAGACATGCGTATACTCATGATGTCGAAATACTGGAAGCGTGCCGTTTCTACCAATGGAATGGAAACATGGTCGAATCGTACCTACCTACCGAGCCTACATATTCAACAAGAAGCATGTATAGTGAGCGGGGAAACGAAAAGACGGGATAGTAGCGTGAAGTTGGTTGTGAGGTCTGGGTGTCATAAGAGAGCAAGAAAAGCCCATGTCATCGGTGATTTTCAATGTTGCTATTACCGTTTTATGAGAGACGGGCTGTGATCCTTGCCGGCAATCATTACTTACGCCTACAAGCGCGATCAGCGCTTCTTGATTTTGCGGATTCGGCTGTGCAGGGATGGGTGGGTTGGCTGTGTACCTATATTACGAGGTCTAGGCTATCACCGTATAGTTGTAGGCAACGATAGAGGATTCGGTTCTTGGGAGAGATCCACTTTGTTGGATATAGGCGAAATAATAGGCACAGCCGGAGAAAGCACACACAAAGTTCGGGTTGAGCGTCGGAGCGGCACAGCGATGACATTCCAGTGCGATGATGGGACGGGCAACCAAGTTTTGCGAGCCGTGGTCCACGGAGGGCACTCCACAGAATACTGCTCACGATCTACGGAATAGTGTAGGGACAAGATGATTGGCCGTGCAAGAAATAACGATGGTGTAATGTTCTGCAAGTCTCGCACGCGGCCAGCCATCTTGTTTTCACCCCGGGCGCGTGAAGCTGCAGCAGCGTATCATCAGCTGTGGGAGGGAAGTAGCTTCCCAGCCGCCAGCTTCTGGGCGGGTAGTTGCTGGCAGCGGTATGCATAAGGTGCATAGGAATGACGGTGTATTGGAGAATTCCCACGCTGTAGTCTGACGACAAGGCGATTGTTACAGGACAGCCACACGGCTTTAGCGCGCGCGCTGTTGGACGCCGTGGAACGAGAAGGTTTGGAAGAGGTTGGCTGGCGGGCTGCAGGCGCGGGAGATGATAAGGTACATGTGCATGATAGCTTTTGCTGCTTTTAGCTTTGGTTTCTTGCGACGAGCGTCGGTGAAACAAGCATACTTGACATAGTTCACACTGTCTCTCACTCCCTGATCATCACGATTTCACAGTGCGACAAACACCACGCTGCAAGCAGGACGTGCACGCAGTCTCGACCGTCGGATTGACATGGCTCGTTGAGTGGAGGAGCATTTGCGTCGCCATCGCTGATTGGGTTTGGAGGCAGCTTCCACCGGTGCTTCCTTCCCCTGGCAGGCGTTTTGCGCGCTAACGTTAGCAGCCAACTCGCGCCGGCCAACGCCCCTGATCGCAGGCCTAAGCAAGCGTCGCTTCATCTCACGCCAGGAGAGCGGAGCCCGGCAGGACATAAGCTAGTGCAGGCCCCGGTCGATGCCCTCCGACTAGCAGTGCGCCGTCTCACTCGCGATTATCATGGCGAACACTGCGCTGGCCCCGGCTCGTCGTCCAATTCTTACCGACCGTCTTCACCAGAGCCTCGACATCGACTGCGACGACGGCTTGGAGCTCGTCCACGGCAACCCATACCACCCGACCAACTCGCACTACTACACCCTCTTCGCCAATCAATCCCTCAACGACCACGACTCTCGCCTTCCCTCCGCCCACCGCTACCGCCACGCCCTCGACTCGAGACATGAGTATCTGCGCTCTCTAATCAATTCCGACCTATCGACCACCACCGTCTGGAGCGGATTCGGCGCCGGCAAGCAAGCTGTGCAAAGCGTCAGCGTTCCTGCAACAGCCGTAGCGCCGCTCGCCCAACGAGGCGGATACAGAGGAAGCATGAGTTACCGAACACCCGCCGAGCGGGCTCACAGCATCATGGTTGCTGAAGAGCCCGCCATTGACACAGCACCCAGCTCGCCGCCCGAGCTGAGCTACAGCAAGAGTTCCAAGAGCAGCTCGTCGTCTTGCCGCTCATTGTCGCTCGACAATGCCAGTCGGGAGAAGCTGGCCAACTTCGAAGACATCACTCTGGAGGAGACTGGCCGGGAATCAGTGGAAGACTGCAACTTGAAGCCGGAGAGCAGGCCCACACTCAAGCGACCAACTCGGACGAGCACAGAGAGACTAGATGTCACAAAGCGGAATGCTGCTCCCCAGGTGAGAGATGCGACCAACGGCAACAATGCAAGGGGTTACCCGAGTCTGCAGACAACCGTCGGTTCCAGCCTGCGGGACCAGCGCTCTCACCCGATGGGTCGTGGCATGAGAAGAGGGTTTACCAGTCCCTCGTCCTCAACTTTCATGGGAGCTGGCCGCAACTCCTCACGATCACCATCGCCTGCGAAAGGCTTAATGTCATCACCTTTGACTCCGGACCAGCTCACACCAAAGATTCCTCAAGATAACGGTCTGTTTGTTCGACGCTCTTCATGGCAGCCTGGAAAGAAGACCGTCAAGCAGCTCGAAGCCGAATACGACGATCTGGACGAAGAAGTCCCGGATGAGGCCATCCTGGAGAATGTTCCCTTCACGCCTATACCTGGACAGCCACGAACAAGCCGCACGCCTAGCCCGCAACGGCAGCCTTCGTACACTCATTTGCCGGCAGTCGGAGGCGCGCATTCATCATTACACTCGGCCAATGTCCCCAAGAATGCAAAGCGTCCACACAGCCGGTCACCTCGCAGCCCGAAGAACCCCAGACCTAGGATGCCACACAGCGCAACAGCGACTTCTTTCCCTTCAGACGCTTTTGGCCGGCCACAGCGCTCAAAGTCCTGGACTGACGATCTGAACGAAGAGGCTCGTCAATTGTCGGCTAAGCTCGAGGAGTATGCTGAGCGGCGATCTGGTGACAAGCTAAGGTCTGCGCCTGGCAGTGCATCGAACAGCCCACCCCGGACTAGCGTGCAGAAGACCAGGACCGCAGTGAACATAGCCGAGATGCCTCCTGTTCAGAAGGGTAACATCATGATCGACCCGCTGCCGATTAGCAAGGAGAAGGAAGCGGTACTCACCCGCACGCGCCCGTCGTGGTTACCACCCAAGTGCCAGAAGGAGGAGAAGAAGCACATGAAGCAATGGGAGCAGATGATGGCTCGCGCTGCGGAGGCCGAGAAGAAGCGTGAAGCTAAGGAGAAGGCGGAACAAAACACCAAGACTGAGCTGGATGGCAGTATTGCTCGTATCTGGGAGCAACATGTGCTGCCCAACTGGGATGCGGTGATACATGAGCCGCGCACCCGTGAGCTCTGGTGGCGTGGTGTTACTCCGGCTGCTCGCGGTCTCGTCTGGCCTAAGGCAATTGGCAACGACCTCTCGCTCTCCGCCTCCTCATACACCGCCGCCCTCGCCCGTGCTCAGCAACTCGAGAACCGTCTTGATGATCTCCCAGCTGAGGAACGCACCAAGTCAAAAGAAGCCGCCTGGCTCGATGCCATCGCACGCGATGTTCCAGCCGTCTTCCCCGACTTGGGCATCTTCAACTGCGATCCTCCCTCCGCAGCACAGGTCACACTCTCCAACGTCCTGAAAGCCTACGCCTTCTACCGCTCTGACGTTGGCTACGTCTACGGTACCCACCTCATCGCCGGCCTCCTATGCCTCCACACCTCCACATCCACTCCCGAAACCGCCTTTGTCGCCCTCGCCAACCTCCTCAACCGCCCAACACCCCTCGCCTTCCTTGTCCACGACCAAGCTGCTATGTCTCGGACCTATGAAATGGTGCTCAGCACGCTCAAGTACAAGAGCCCTACCCTACACGCCCACCTTACCTCGCCATCTCTCAACCTGACACCTTCGGATCTTCTTGACCCACTCTTCCGCTGCCTCTTTGCGTACAACCTTCCACCATCGCACGCCGCGCGCGTCTGGGATCTATACGTCTTCGAGGGCGACAAAGCGCTTATTCGCGCCGCCGTCGCTGTTCTTGCAAAGCTTGAACCCAAGCTTTACGGCAAGCGAGACGAGGTTCTGGATCTCCTCGGCTGGGGCAACGAGGGACGATGGGAGCTGGGCTCTGAGGAGGAGTTTGTCGCTTCCGTGAGAGAAGCAGGCAAGGTCGACGCGGCGAGGAACTAAGGAGGGAGAATTTTACGAATGACTGAGCAACACGCACAAGAAGAAGCTCCCTGGAGGAAGCAAGCAAGCCGAAGACGACATACGAAAAGCTGCGTGCCAGACACCGCGCTTACTTTCCTGGATGGAGAAGATATCAACACAACACACACACACACACACTACACGGCTAGTGACGACTTTAATGGATCGAAGGAAGAAGAATAGAACAGACGCCAACTCAGCCAGCCAGCAATGGACTACTACCAAAGACGTTGGCATAATGGACCGGACGCCCGTATCTGGTCATTGGACACACACACACCTTTCTTTTCTTTTCTTCACTACTCCTGTTCTCTTCCTCTTCAGGAACACACACTATTCCTTTTTCACTTTCTCGTATAACGGCTCCAGAGTTGATCGGTCGATCACTGGACGCTTCTTTTTTCTTTCCCTTTCTCGTAGCCTTTTTTTCACCTGTGCGGAGAGGGAATTTTGGATGGCTTGGTTGGTTGGATGGGGCTTTGGATTGGTTTGAGAGGAGGAGGAGGGATAGAATAAGGAAAGGAAAGGGGAGAGAAGAGAAAAGTACGTAGCGTACAGGTACGTGCTGTATTGTATTATTGTGTAGTTCTGACTAGGCCGCTGGGCGCGCACCTTTTCTCTCTCTCTTTTTTCCCTCCGTTTTCGTTGGGATGGGTCTGATGATGGGCGAGCAGATTGAGGAGTCTGGCAGAGCCGCCCAGCCATCGATCGGCACGGCAAGAGACAGTCTTGAGGGTGCAGATATTGGACCAGTCTTAGGCGCTGCCAAAGTTATCGAGCCCGAAGACTTCTCCAGCTTCTCCGATACTTCTTTCTACAAGCTAGCCAACGAGACTAAAGTCCTCGCTCTCGATTCAAGGAATGCATTCGATCCAGTCAATGTATGCCCGTGACACTTGGTTCTCCGCAGCGACCTACTTCCGTCGTGCAGATTTCTACTTGCACGGCAACCCAGACAATCTTCTTCTGATTTAAACCTTGTGGGAGGAGCAGACTGCCTGCCGCCTTCGACAGAGCAATTGCCGCACTGCCAGTGCCCGGTCAACGCAACGCCTACAGATAGATCCCCGCCGACGACTTCACGGTCGAGGCGATCTGGTATGCCGTAGCCGACGATGGCGTTCGCCGCCTAACACTCATTCATTCTTGGCAACGGCTACGACGAAGCGCGGGAAGATCTATATCACACCATCTCCGTGCCCGCCCTGGCTCGTGGCTTGGAGTGCGAATATAGCAAGTGTCGCGCTGCTATAGATGTCGCCCATTTTTCCAATTTCCTCGCGGCAGTCGATAGGATCATCCTGAATGATGCATAGGGAGTCGATCTAGATGTAACGGAGCTCGGCGGCTCGGGCGACGTCAAGAGCCTCTTGAAAGGTCTTACTCAACATACTCCACGGTATTATTTGGCCAAGGTCTTTCAAATTGCCTTTCAAGAGCCATGGTGCAGTTGTATTCCGATGTTCAGAAGGCCAACGGTGGCTAAGAGTGGCGAAGTACGCACTTTCACAGTGAGTATGATGCAATCTTTGGCTTGCAGGACCAAGTATCTCAATCACGCGGGAAGGTGGCTGTGGTGGCGGTTCTTGATAATGCTGATGCGTAGACAAGCAGGTCTGTACGCTTTGGCGGACAAATTGCAGACAAGCAGGGTCGCCAGAGCTACAAGGGAACTCCTGACCTTGCAGTAGCGTTATGCCCCATTTCGGTTCTGCTTCTGTCGAAGGCTTAGTGTGAATTCAGTCTTGGACACCCGTAGGAACTTTGTATACCTGGGGTTTGGTAAAAGTCGACAGCACCACTCCGTTGTTTTGCGTCTTTGCTCCATACTTCAAGGGTGTTTACACTATGATTCTCGCCAATGTCGATGGTGACAACGATGTTTTGACGATCTTGCACGCTGTCGTAACGTTCTATGGCCGTCTGAAGATTGTTGGTCCGCGTGCTGCTGGAATACTTGATAGCCATCTGTTCTTCAGAAGTTCTGACCCTTAAAGCGCGCTTCTGAAGCTCTTCCACGAGACCGAAATCAGCAATGACATTGACCAGAAACGAACATATCGAGCAGCCGGCTGATGCGAGTTTCTCAGCTTTGCCGATAGTCGTTTGTATCGCTGCGCGTGTCGATGGTTGTGTCCACTGCTGCTCAGTAAATTACAAAGTGTTGCAGCTTTGACAGCACGGTGGGTTCGTTTGGTTGATGCCCGGACTTGTCTCATCGCATAGCTTGAGCATGGGTCTTGCCCTGCCCCTGGGTCTGCGTCCCCTTGCCTCTTCGAGGATACGCTTCCTCGAGGAGGTGTGATTCCTCTCTAGAGCAGGGCGACAGCATCTCCCTGAAGATACGTCTTGCCAATGGAGTGGGCAATCCGGGGAGTAGTCCAGTGAGAAATCCGACTTTTCCTTGATGTATCACCAATCTTCAACGTCTGAGTCTGCCAGTTGGGTGTTCATAGTAGAAGATGATCAGGGTAGGTGAAAGTTCTACGTAACATCGGTGGAGACGGACGGTGGAGGGCGAAGCTATCCTGCAATGGCGAGTATATTCCAGGGCAAGGTCTCTATAGTAAGGAAGACAGAAGTCCAAGCGTGGCTATGCCGGTGTCTAGCGAGGCAGCTGCCTTGGTGTACAACGCATCAAGGCATGGCATCTCCGAGGATAGCTTGTCTTTTCGCGAATGAGGGCTGTGACATTGTGCCCGACAGGACGCATCACAGACCACGATACCTGTAAGCTTTCAGTCGTAGCCCACCTACATGTTGCCGTTGCATGTTGCTGCTCTCCGATGCGTACCTTACACATCGAGGACAGACTTGGTGACACCAGCTTGGCGTGCAGGATCAACAGAGTTGGCGAGCCCTAGTGGACCCCGTCATTGACTGGCTGAATGCGAATCCGACCAGCGAGATGCGATTTCATGAAGACGGAACCTTCTACGTATTACCATGACTACGACTGTCCCGACACTTCCGCTATGAGAGAGGAAGCCATACCATAGGGAGTGGAGCAAGACACGCCGATGAGCTTGCTCGCCCACTCACCCTCGCCAGCTCCACCATGACCTCGCACCCGAGCATTCCATCCCGCGATGCCCGAGGATACAGCTATTCGGAAATACCACCATTTGTGCAGTACACCTCCCCGGTATCCTCGCACGACCATGGCTCCCAGCTACCACTCAACTTGATCGCGCGGATCGTCAGCTACTTGGATGACATCGGCGACATCGCGCGCGTAACGCGCACATCACGGCTACTATATTACATGACCCTTCCGCAACTATACGAGCATGTCGCGTTGCACTCATACCCCGACATCAAGTATGTCAATGGCCGACCGGAGGGCTTCGGGAGTGGGAGTCCGTTCATGATGGCCTTGAACGGACTTGTGACCAAGAGCTATGCATGCGTGGTGAAGGATTTTAGGATTTGGGGTGAATGGAAAGAGACAGGAGTAGAAGATTTCGCGAAAGGACGAGTACCAGACAACTCGATGATGCTGAACATGTTGCTACGCGTGTGCGTAGATAAGATGGCCAAGCTGCAGTCTTTCAGCTGGGAATTGGACTGCAAGCCGCTGAAGACGCTCTATCAAGGTCTTGCGGCTCGAGACACCCTCACAAGCCTTACCGCCAAGTTTCCTTCGAGCCGGTTACCCAGACCCTCCGTGTGCGTGCCAGCTATGCCGAATCTGAAGGTTCTCAAAGCCATCGATATCGACCCTCTATGCTACCCCGACGACATATCCTATCTTATTCTGGCCTCCAAAAATCTCAGAGATCTTCGCCTACACTTTGCACCGCGTATGCGTCAGAAGGCTGAGCCCACGCTTAGTCTGGAGACATACTTTGGAAGGTGCTTCAAGGCTGGTTACACACCGAAACTGAGGCACTTTGCCATGCAGAACTGGTTTGGACCGAACCACCCGGCCATGGGTACGGTTATGAATCCCGAGAGTTGCGAAAGCATGTGCTTCCTGGATACTTTTGGTGGTGCGCAAGGCGGTAGTGCCAATGTCTACGTGGACGATACCTGGCGCCTTGAGCTTCCTCCAGGCTCAAAGTTCAATTACCAGACTGCGCGCTTTAATGAGTTTGCAGAGCAGCATGTCAGCTTGATCAAGAACTCGACCGGCCTGAAGAAAGTCTACGTCGTCAACGACCGCGCCGGCAAGCCAGCCATGTCCTCCACAAGCACCACGCCTGGATCCAACGCAGACTACATTACACCCGACGACTCGCCTGCCGCCGCCCCATCCAGTACTACAGCCCCATCTGAACACGACATCGCTAGGGCGGCCGAGATTGCTGCATTTGGCACCTCCTACCTCTCCGCTTTTACGCAATACCACGGCGACACCCTCCAGCACCTCTTGCTGTCATCGCAGTGGCCGCTCACCGAGCAAGACATCTCCTCGTTAATTCGCTGCTGCCCAAACCTCACCCAACTCGGCATGGCCCTTGGTGTATCTCAAGAATCTACTCTCCGCCTACTCCTTCCTTTCCTGCCCAAACTCTTCGCCCTCCGCATTCTTGATCATGAGGGCATGAAGGATCGCACGCCTTGCAACAAGGAAATTGCTGCGCACCTTGGTCGCGATCTATATGCTGCCAAAGCCCACAGGTTGCGGTTCATTGGCGATTGCGAGGCGCTTTTCAGGGCTGGAGGCACGTATCAGCACTTCTTGGAGGATGGGAGGAGTGAGATGAGGAGACTGGTCGAGAGGGTGGGGGTCGAAGAGGTGAAGGATGTCGAGATTTGGAGGCTGGATTGTCTGGACATCATGGCTGACGCAGGACCTGTTGGATGAGATGGAGTTTCGTCGATTCAGGAGGCAGCTTCTGCGCCTCCCTGCTCTCTCATCTGGTGGGATTTGGCGTCGCACAGGACGTCCTTCTAAGCACCACACGAGGACGATTTGGGGACCAACAGTCGGGCCCGATGCCCGTACTAGTTTTCCGCCAGTGCATGCCTCGTTTCCTCAGATCTGCTGGCAGCCTGAGCCTGTGTTCAGCGCGCGAAGATGCCTGCTTTGAGTGCCGCCAACTCGCTACCCAAGGCCTTGCTTGCCGTCTTATGGCAAATTGGCCAAGGGAGGCGAACGCAAGCTGTGGACAATCCAATTAGCATTCCATCGCCCGCCGCTTTCTCCAAATACGGTGGTCGAAGGAAATCGCAACTCAAGTCGAGCAAGCACAGGGATATGCAATGCTTGATTGGCTGGCATGCTCGCCGCCTCGGTAGTCCTGACAGTGGACTTGCATCTTCTCTATTCTCTTACTACGAAAGTATGAACTGGTCAGACGAGTGTCCGGGAACGTCAGTTCCACCAACACTTCCATGGCACTTGGATTGGCGATATCAGCCTACCTCCCTAACATTGCGGTCCTTGCATCAGCCTTCGTAATACGAAACAATTCAAACACATCGAACAACTGCGCCGGACGTTTGAGAAAGATCCTTCGCTCGTTATGGTCGCGAAAAGCCATGCTGCCCTAGATTTGACCGCAACACTAGTCGAAAACCACACTGGTCTCGTTAATTGCAACATGTGGCTTTCAGCGCGAGTCAGTAACCAAGCCCGTACCTGCGCTCAGCCCTGTGGGCATTGACACCCTATCTAACATTGCGCGTGGTCCGTGTCACCACGAAAATAGCAAAGGGGAAACTAGTTCATTGACAAAGGTGTTTGTGCCAAGGCGTTAACGCCAATTTCTGAAGAGCAATTGGCCAGGACATCACGACTCAAGCTTTGCCCTCGCCAGATGCAGATGCAAGGACCCTTCGCAGGATCGCTACATCCTCACGTCTTGATGATATTCACGAATGGACCAACGATTGCTTGTGCGCATGTGTTGGTAATGTCCCTCAGAATGCGACGAAGGATGGGATGGCATTGCGGTTGGACCTCTGCGATTCCAGCCCGAATGGTGTCGCCTTGTTGGGAAAAGAAGAAAGATATATAACGGACAGCAACACTACCCTTCTAAATGCTTCATCACTCACAACAACAACTCTTATACCTCTTCGCTGAGTTCTCAGCCAGATTACCCCTCCTCTTTACACTCGTTATCTGTTATATACATTCGCTCTGTCACTTTCCCTCGAATCTCAACAAGATGTTTGACAAGACCACCATCTGGGCAGCAACTGCTGCTTCTTTGACGCTACTCAGCTCAGTCAGCGCCGAACTATCACCTGAGCTTCAAGCTAGAAAGCTCCCTGACTGCATTCCCAGCACCAAGTTCAACGACATCGAAGACAAGGGCAAATTCTGGTCTGAATCTGGTGCTGAGCAGTTCGCCGACGACTACATTAACTCTCGTACAGACCACTCGCAATGGGCACAGAACCTCTACCATGATGTGTTCAACGGTACCAAATCTGCGAGCGTATTCGACTGCGAGAGCCCAGATGCTTCCTGCGTCTTTACTGCCGACTGCAGTCAGTATGAACCCTCGACTTGGAGAATGCTCACATGCTGATTTCTATAAATAGGCGACTTCAATGAGGCTGGCAAAGGCGGTCTTTACTACCTCTACACATCTTTGGTGAACTACCACTCCTACATGAAAACCCTCAGGACCGAGATGAACATCGCTTTCATCCAAAACTCTCTCAGCGTCGCCACCATCCAGGAGATCCTACAGCTACCTGACGGCAAATCTGACAAGCCTATCAACGTCTTTGCCATCCTCAGTGGAGGAGCTAGCGCTGCTGGTGCCATTCCGGGCAATGCAGCGTGGTCGGCAGCCACGACTGCTTTCTCTGCTGTCTTCTCTCTTGCAGGCGAGCTTGCTCCTACTTCGTATGTATCCCATCATCGACTTGTGATGTCGAGTAGCGATGAGATAAGGGCTGACTCTCTCCCAGCGAGGCCATCGATGTTACCGGAAAAGCTGAGGCGGCTATCACGAAGCTGATCAGCGACTCCGTTGAGCAGACCAACGATATCATTGCGGACCTTGTTGGCGCTGTCTTCGGTAGACAAGGCCAGTCTCAGGATGTCATTCCTGAGAACATGCGCAGGGGTGGCGTTTCCAGTGAGTAGAACGGCCTTGCATCGAAGCTAGTTTAGGATACTAACACCCACGCGCTCAGACCCTGCTGTCAGCGTCCTCGGCTGGGGCGACTGGCTGAGAGACAACGGCAACACTGTGGCTGCTCGATCGCTAGTCAAGTCCATGAAGATCAAGGCCGTGAGTTTCTAATAGCCAGTGTGCTGTGCACTTTGTTGGGCAGATTTCGACTAACATGACCCCAGGATCAATCCCTGCTCTGGCAAATGGCTCGTCTGTTCAAGAGAACCTACGTCCTGGTTCGTCCTGATCTCGAGGAAGGCGATTGCACCGACGCCGTCAACGCCTGGGACCCTGAGTACTCCCGTTGCTACACTCTGCACTCCTGGGACGGCTCAGTCGACGGCCTGCAGGGCGGTGCCAACGATCTCAGCGACATGTGGACCCGCTGGGACATGAGCCCACTCTACACGATGCGCAACGCCGTCCAGTGTTGGGAAGCCAATGATGGCAAGATTGGCGACGTCAAGATTACCCAGTCCTGGACCTCTTCGGAGCCGCCGCCATGCTTCTTTGCTATGACTGTTCTGAAGGGTAGCTACGAGTCCAGAGCCCACGGTGGTCTGTGGCTCACTGGCGACTTTGCTGGCCAGAAAGGTTTGGAGGGCAAGTACTGGCCCCAGAACAAGTGCAAGGCTTGGGGCATGAACAAGCTTTGTGAGTATGAGTGGTCTGATTAGGCTCAATCTGAAGGAGGAGCAGGCCAAGCCGATTCGCCCCAAGACCCAGTGGATGGGGTACAATTTCCCTGAGTTGCATTTGATTGATATCACAAGTCAAGTGGTATTCGGAGATAGGAAGTCCGTATCTTGACAACCATCAATACTTGTTAGTCTTGCAATATTATTCTGTGCTTGATTGTGATTGACTAGAGAAAGATGGTGACTCGTGATAGGCACTCGTCTCATCCGTCGCTGACTTTTCAGAGTCAGGCGAAGAACCCTGGGGACGCGGCTCGTGGCTACAGAAAATAATGTAAGTATATTAACAAACATGGAGTGATCTGCCCATCAAATCAGCATCCTCGCTGGCGCAACAGGTAGCGCGTTCGGCTGTTATGCAAGCCTCGGCTTTCAGCATACCGGAAGGTTAGTGGTTCGAGCCCACTGTGAGGAGTTCATCTTGGAAGAGACGAGCTTCAATTCTTTTTGCCCTTTCAACCTTCTCTATCGGCACATCAAACTCTTCTAGCTCAGTTTGTTTTCTCGCGCAGGTTTGGGTTGCGTGCAGCAAGAGCCCAACAGCTGCCCTATCTGCCAATGCCGGGACCAGATGAAACCGCAGTCAGATTGCCACAAGGAGCTGTACACTCAATGGCGTGCGGAGAGTACGCTGTGTTGTTCCTACAATGAGAGGTAAATTATGGATGCAGGCAATTAACCGTCATTACAACGCCCACTTTAGGATGCGAGAAGACGGCGACATTCTTCCAAGGACCCTTTGAGTGCTTCCCGATACTGTCATTAGGTGCGTATCAATAATTGCTAATCTAGAAAAGATCCGACTCCTTCACGAGAACATCTCTGTTCAAGTCCTTCGGACTGGCGGACGGAATACCAGACAAATGAAGGTTGAGCTCCAGGTCACCCAGCAGCGATTTGAACACGTGGGTGACACCAGCTTGCCCTCCTAATGCCAAACCGTAAACATATGGCCTACCAATAAGGCACATCCTGGCTCCAAGCGCCATTGCTTTGGCAATGTCTGCTCCACACCTGATGCCGGAGTCAAAGATGATGTTGATCTTGTCTCCCACTGCATCGACGATTCGAGGAAGCATGGCTAGTGAGCTGACGCCACCATCAACCTGTCTTCCGCCGTGATTGCTGACTACCATACCCTGCACGCCGATCTCAACACACTTCTTGGCATCTTCGACATTTTGGATGCCCTTCAAAATGATGGGCCCATCCCAGTGCTTCTGGAGGAACTTGAGGTCTTCCCATCCATGGCTGGTACCAGGGAAGATCGTGCGTGCCCACTCCGCCACGGCAGAAGACATGTCTTCTTCTGCTTCCACGCTGTGCTTGTCCTTGAACCGCCGGCGGAATACGGGATCCGACAGCCCAATAGCTGTGCCAATCTGGTCTGACCTGAGGAAAGGGTTGTATCTGCGCATTCCGTCAACACATCTTCTCGCGCCTCACCACGATCGCAGACCTACCCATTGTCCATGTCGCTTGGCCGCCAGCCGAGAATGTACGTGTCTAGAGTCACCACCAGAGCTGTGTAACCGGCTTTCTTCGCACGATCCAGCATGGACAACGTCACCTCCTCGTCTTCGTTCTTCGGCCAGTATAATTGGAACCATCTGATGCCGTTTCCGTTGGCTTCCGCGGCCTCCTCGATACTCGTGCTGCTTGCTGAGCTCAGGATGTAAGGGATGTTATTCTCCTTGCAAGACCGCGCCACAGCGACTTCACCGTCTGGATTGAATATGCCTACCCTCACTGTCAGCTTCTGTGCCGGTCTGCATGAATGCCTTTGCACTTACGTAGCACACCAACCGGAGCAGCCGCAATGGGAAACTGGAATTCGTGGCCGAAAACTTTGGTGGTCAGGTCAGGGAGCCCTTCAGTCTTTATGAGACGCCTTGGGACCATCGACCACTTCTTGAATGCTTCTGTGTTCTTTCTCGCCGTCTCGCCAGTTCCTGCATTACCAACGACATAACCTTTGCTGTTCGCAGACAGGAACTGCGACGCTTGTGCCTCCCATTCTGTTGAGTGAAATGTGAAGGGTGGGCGTTCGTATCTCAGTCCATTCTGGTAGACTGACTTCTCGTACTCGACAGGATTAGGGACTGGGTCTTGTGAGATAGGGCGGAAAGAATGATCGGTGGTAGACATTATGATAAGTTTGTGTGAGATGGTACTAAGTCGTAGAGAGGTTCAAATGAAGCCTTTCTAGGGGAACGCCTACTAACACACTCTCGGTGGCATGCGCGCATCCGACAGCATCCATCGTTGAGATCTAGAGTGATTCGATATGACGTATTGTATGCCGCATCGCGAACGCCGCGGCATCGAATTTAAACTTCGCGATGGAGATCTACTCTAGTTCTCGGTGCAGATCCGGCACTAACATACCGAAGCAAGCTTTCAGCCCTAGCACGACGCTTGAATTATCTAGGCTGTTGCTCAGGCCAGGCGAGTCTTGATGCTGACGACGATAAGCATCGATCGACGTCAGTTTTGCAAGTCTTGTTTTTGCCTCGCCAAGATGGCCGAAGCAATACCGCTCGGCCGCAAGGCAGGAGTCCTTCCTCGACGAGAGCGTATTAATGTTTTGAACAGAGACGACACCTCCCTCAGCTCAAAGGTCGATCAACAATGGACCACTTCACCCGCAAGCGCAGGTCGCCATTGCCTACGCATGAGAGTCCTGACGCCTCAGACTCCGACAAGCTGGAGAAAGATAACCCTCACGATGATGACAAAGTCACGTGGAAGCAGCGCATCAAGCAGTAAGTAGCAAGCTGCTGAAGCCATGATAGACCTTTGTTCGCTAATTGGTATTTGCAGCTTCACCTTCGCGTGGTTCGCAACCACCATGGCGACTGGCGGTATCGCAACCCTCCTGAATGCCCAGCCGTACCAGTTCACAGGCCTGAAGACCATCGGCAAAGTGGTCTTCATCTACGATCTCGTCCTGTTCGTCGCCTTTACGGCAGTCATCAGCGCACGCTTCATCATGTTCAGCGGCACCTTCTCAAGCGCCGTTACCCATCCCACTGAATCGCTCTTCATTCCGACATTCTTCCTCAGCATTGTCAACATCTTCGATTGTATCCAAGCCTACGCCGTTCCTGCGTGTGGGCCATGGCTTCTGGTTGTGCAGCGAGTCGCTTTCTGGACATACCTTGCCTGCGTTTTCTTGCTCGCAACTGGACAATACACCTACCTGTTCACGGCACCTCCGAATCGCCTGACGGTTCAATCGATGACCCCAGCATGGCTCCTTCCGATTTTCCCGGCCATGTTGACTGGAACTTTCGCAAGCCAGATCGTCCAAACCCAGCCATCTGAGCACCAAGCTACGATTATTGTTGCTGGAATTACCATGCAAGGATTGGGCTGGATGGTGTCATTCTTGATGTACGGTGTCTACATCACCCGCCTGATGCAATATGGTCTCCCAGCACCTAATATGCGGCCTGGCATGTTTATTGCCGTTGGCCCGCCAAGTTTCACAGGTCTTGCGCTCATTGGGATGTCGACAAGCGTACCGTCTGACTACGGAGTTTTCGCCGCAAACCCGGGTATGTCAGAGATGATGCAGCAACTAGCAGTGCTGTTCGCGATGTAAGTCTACCACCATGTCTGGAATCCTTTCAACACTGTACTTACATCGCCAATAGCTTCCTCTGGGCTCTTGCATTCTGGTTCTTCTGCATTGCGCTCTTCTCAACTCTGCGGACCGTGAAGGAGATGTCCTTCAAATGTGTCTGGTATGCCCTTGTTTTCCCGAACGTTGGCTTCACTATCACCACGATCCAGATTGGAGAGCAGTTGCTCAGTCCTGCTGTTCAATGGGTTACAAGCATCATGACCATCGTCTTGGTTGCCCTTTGGCTGTTTGTCATGGGAGCGCATGTCAGAGCTGTGTTCAAGAAGCAAGTCATGATGCCTGGTCTTAATGAAGACAATGAGCAATACGAGGACAACAATCAGTAGATGTCAAGTCACAATCGCACATAATGTATAATTTATTTTCTTCGATATTTTGTCTTTCAACCTTTCTACAAAGATCGCCCACTTCGACAAGCTTCAACCAATCTGCTTAGGGAAGCTATGATTTCACTCCGAGATATTCCAGCGATGTTCATATCACTCGATCTAGACTGCGGTCCATGTCCCAGAGGGAAGAAATCCACTATCGTATCATTCCGTTCTTAGATTCCGCGGCGATCCGTTATCTAGGCTGAAATAGAGTTTACTTGCCACATGGGATTTGCATTAGTGCTAAATGCTTGGGACAGAAGCTTGTTTTGTTGCTGCGAAGGTTACGTCAGATCCGCGCAACATGCGGTCGCTCCGATTAGAATCAGCATGCCCAACAACTTGCAGCGAAATCTTCCATGGAAGCCCCGAGGGACGAATGCTCGTAGGGTTGGAATGGGAAGACATCATTGACACGTGCTATGAGAGGCTATCTTCCGGGCTACCTCCTAGAAAGGACCTTGTGAGACTTGTCGACCATCAGGCATTACAATACCTTTGAGACCACTCTTGACCTTTTTGGCGACTTTCCCGACTCGAGAGCTGATACTATATCCTCGACCTACTACGCATATCTCCTATCGCTACAATAATGGGCTCAGACAAGTTTAGTCACCTGCCTAGAGCCGTTTCCGGACCACGACCATGCCCATTAACCGTGAGCTCTCCCAAAATGGAAAGGTTGAGACAACGAGCAACACTGACAGCGTCTAGGGGAGAGAACTCCTCACCAATGCCACTTACAGCAAGGGCTCAGCTTTTCCTGAGAATGAGCGAAAGGAATTTGGCCTCCAAGGCCTACTGCCCTCCAGAGTCCAGACCATCGACCAGCAGGTCCAGCGGGCCTACGAGCAATACCAGCAGAAAGCCACCGATATCGGCAGGAATACGTTCATGACTTCGCTCAAGGCGCAAAACGAGGTTCTTTACTACAGAGTTATCCAGACTCACCTGAAAGAGATGATGCCAATCATCTACACGCCGACCGAAGGAACAGCCATTGCAAACTACAGCCGACTCTTCCGCGGACCAGAAGGCATCTTTCTTACGATCAACAAGGCCGACGAGATTGAGTCGGACCTTGACCAGATCGCTTCCTCGGACGACATCGATATCATCACAGTCAGTGACGGCGAACAGATCCTCGGTATCGGTGACCAGGGCGTCGGCGGCATCCTTATCTCAATTGCCAAGCTCGTCTTATACACCATCTGCGCTGGCATTCACCCCAATCGCACTTTGCCTGTGGTGCTTGACTGCGGTACCAACAACGAGGAAATCCTAAAAGACGAGCAATATCTGGGCTACCAATATCCTCGTGCTCGCGGCCAGGAGTATGATGACTTCGTCGACAAGTTTATCCAAGCTGCCCGCAAGCGCTTCCCCAAAGCATACATCCATTTCGAGGACTTTGGCGTGCACAACGCCCGTCGCATCTTGGATAGATACTCATCTGAGATCCCGTGCTTCAACGACGACGTCCAAGGAACAGGCTGCGTGACACTCGCCGCTATCCAGGCTGCTGTGAAAGTCTCCGACGTGAACATTGCCGACCTTCGCTGCGTGATGTACGGATCCGGCACTGCTGGCACAGGTATTGCGGATCAGATCTCGGATGCTATTGCACTGGAAAGCGGCAAGTCTAAGGAGGATGCCAAGAAGCAGATCTACTGCATTGATCAGCAAGGCGTGATTCTCCAAAGCATGAAAGACGATCTCAACTACGCCCAGAAGCCTTATGCACGACCAGATGACGAGTGGAAGGACACAGATACCAAATCGCTGCTCGACATAGTGAAGCAAGTGAAGCCTCACGTCCTGATCGGAACGTCCACCCAAGCTGGTGCCTTCACCAAAGAAGTGGTGCAAGAGATGAGCCAGCATGTTGACAGGCCGATCATCTTCCCTCTGTCCAACCCGACGAAGCTGCATGAGGCGAGCCCGAAGGATCTGTTCGAGTGGTCTGATGGCCGCGTTCTTACGGCCACAGGCTCGCCTTTCCCTCCCGTCGAGACAAAGGAAGGCAAAAAGCGCGAGATCGCGGAATGTAACAATTCCATGACGTTCCCTGGCATCGGCCTGGGAACTGTGCTGTCTCGTGCAAAGCTGATCACATCTGCAATGCTTGTTGAGGCAACGAAGGCTTTGGCATCGCAGGCACCAGCCATGAAGGATCCTGACGCAGCTTTGTTGCCTGGTGTTGAAGATGTGAGAGAAGTCAGCGTCAAGATTGCAGCTGCCGTGATTAAGCAGGCTGTCAAGGAGGGTGTTGCCCAGGAGGAGGCTATTCCAGATGCTGATGAGGATCTTGAGGAGTGGATTCGTGTGCAGATGTGGAATGCTGAGTACCGTCCGCTAAAGAAGGTGCAATGATAGGGGACCACTATGTTGTTTCTCCAGCTTAGTGTTAGTTACATGTATGCAACATCGCTGGCCGGCCGGCGATTCTTAATTCATCGTGCACCAGTCTTGGATTTTCGTCCCAAGCAAACACGCAAAATAGTTACGGCCAGGATTCGATCACCAGCTTGCATTCTTGTATTTGTTCCATTCCGTTAGTGATATTGTGTCTTGTTGCGAGAAGGGAAGCATGTGGGAGCGCAGGAGAAAGAAAGCACCAGCCACCAAAGTTTGGCGACTTCGCTTGATTCGGAGAAGTGTGCCGACGGCGCGCCACCAAAAGGGCTAGATCCCTCCTTGCCATCTCCCACTTGTACAACGCAGGAAACAAGATACAATAGCCTTTCTTCCCATCTCTACTGATCTCCACTCTCATCGTTGTGTTCGACTTGGCTGACATCGCGCACAAGACAGGCGTGCTAGCCAATCTCTTCTGCGAGCCATAGAGCAAGACATCTTCCGGGAACGTCGAGATGATGCCCAGGGACAGATCGTATTCGTCCACGATAGACGAGCGCTCTCCATTGCTTCGATACCAGCCGTCTGTCAATCGAGACAATGACAAAGCCATTGACCATCACAATCAGTTTTGCAGCCTTGTCGGAGTGACACCGCACACACTTCCTCCGGGACAGTCACACACTCCCCATCCTCAATCTCTTTACTGCCGAGCGAAACAGCGCCGTCGGAATCAGTCATATGTGTACGCCTTCACAGCCACACTGACCAATGGCCTTCTGCTCTCACAGGTGGTGCTTGGAGCCGCCTTGACCGGCCTGGGAGCCAGCGACAGCAGCCGCGTACTAATCACCATATTCGGAGCCCTCAATACGGTCATTGCTGGAGTGATAGCCTTCCTCAAATCTCGCGGTCAGCCTTTGCGAGCTCGCATGTTCCGTGATGACCTGGACCGGGTAGTGGATGAAATCGAATCCTCGGCAGTCATGTGGCTGGGCATCTCCAGTGGCGTACATGGCTACGATGCCATTGACACTGACGAGCTTGTCACCGTGCGGAGCGAAGTTGCCAGACTAACTCGTCTGTACGATCGTGCTGTCAAAGCCAACACTGCAAATGACCCGGACCTTTACGCCGCCGACGGACAAGGCGACTTCCACCATGCAGCGCTCAGATCTCGGGGCGCTGGGCCACCCATGCCACCTGTGGCACCGCCTCAGATTGCCGATGCACCCATTCAAGCTCCGGTCATACAACCTCCAGTCGCCGTAGAGCCTGATGAAAGTCCCGCGACCAAAGCTCCAACGCCGCCACCGGCTGATCTGCCCAAGCCTGCCGAGAACCCACAGCCTGCACCTGAAACGAATGGAGACATACCTAATGCTTCTGAGCAACTGCCTACCACCGACACACCCGCAGAAGACCCCAAGCCTACCTCGAACGACAGCACGTCCTCACCAAAGCCGGTACAGACGGAACAATCGACTATCAACGGCGACAAATCAGTGCCGAATTCCACTCCGACAACGCCAGCAGTAGAACAGCCCGATCCGGACGCAAGCCCAGCAACTGCTGCTCGTCTGCCACCTCGGGACGAATCAAAATCGGAGAAGAATCTGGACAAACTCGCCAAGCTCAGCCGTTTGGAGGATTTGCGGAGGTCGGGAAGCGATGCGCAAGCGATGTCGCCATTCTTCAATGTATAGGGCTTGAGGTACGAAAACTACCTGAACGGTCGCGTGCAGTTTTTGAACTCACTGAATAAGAAGGATACGGGAGATCTCACGATCATATAATAGGTACGGCGGTAATATATCTAATTTGAGGTTCACACCAAGCTACACCAAGACAGGATGCCAATTGCTTCACAACCAAAGCTGAAAAGATGACTTCTAAAGATAGCGGTTTTTGATCCCTGGAGCCGAGAACAACAATATCTCTGTCGCAATTCCTCGAGCAGACGACAGGGTCAAAGAAGCAAGCCCGCCTCATTACCCGGGCCATGTGATAAATATACGAACAAAGGAAACGCGCAGCACAACCTCAACCTCACCAACACCAGCGTTGACATTCCATCCGGAGAAAGAAGCCCACCTCGCCATCGAGGTCTTTGCCAATCGCACGAATCATGAAACAACAATCTCTCCGAAGAGCTTCAACTTTTGATCTCCAAAACGCCGATCCCAGTCCCAGAGTTTCCCAGGAAATTAGGCAATGTCGACGCCAGATGCCAAGAAACCACTCAAAGCCTGCGCATACGGCCCTGCATGCACGCGAACTCCATTTCGTAGGAGCTCGTACGAACAACACTCGAGCCGTAGCTGTAGCCCGTACCTGCCACTGGTGGCCCATAACCTGATGCTCCAGTGGCTGGCATCTGCCCGCGACGGCCGGTAGAAGAATGATCAATTGGAGCAACAGACTGGTGGCGACGAGAAGCTGAAGAACAACCAGCAAGAGCATCAGGCTCACGGCGAGAGTGAGAAGAGCGATGGTCCGGGGCAGCAGACTGGTGGTGCGGAGCAGAAGAACGATGATTTGGAGCCATCGACCTACGGCGCTGCTCAGGACGGTAAGTGTGAGTTGGGTTGAAGTCATACGGATGCTGGCCGTGAACGTGCATGACGCTGCGAGTAGAGGAATTTGGAGCTCCGGCGGGCTGGTAGGTGAAGGTCGGGTTCAAGTCGTACGGGTCTTTACCGTGGGCGTGCGTAGTACTCTCGGTGGGCGAGGCCTGACGACCGCGGTATGGGATTGATGGGTGGACTGAGCGGCTTGCATGTGACTCTGTGAGGGACGGCGGGTATTCATCACATTCGCGGCGAGAAAAATCGTTTAAGGGAGCTCTGGAGCGACCTCTGGGTTGTGGTTCGCGGTAAGGGCGTGGTGGTGGAGCGGTACGCGGGTAGGCGTCGATGTGGCGACGAAGAATGTCATCTGTAGGATCTCGGGAACGACCTCTAGAGCGACCCCTGACTTCTGGCTCGCGGTGAGAACGCGGTGCTGGAATACTTGGTGGATAGTTGTTACGCCCACGGCAACGACGATCATCGACAGGAGCTTGGGAGCGGCCTCTGGTTTCCGGCTGACGTTCATGGTGGGGACGATAGGTGCCATTGGAGATACTGTCGCCTGGGACGAGGGTAGACTGTCTCGCCCTGCTTCTGCCACGGTCGTGGAAAGGCAGCTTCTCACGTGGGTCACCGTACATGGAGACGCCGCGCTGAGAGCGCGGAGGCGCCTCGTCACGATACACGGACGGCTCACGAGGCCTCGGGGGCCTGGACCTGCCTCTTCGTTGGATGTCGGCGCCAGCACGAGGGTTGTCGTCGGGGAAGAGAAGATCTCGGACGGAGTAGCCGCCGTAGCGGCGATCTGCGAAGCTATCAGTACCACAGATTCGAAACGATCGTGTTGGAAATGATGTTTGCTCACCGTCACGCTCTATGGTTCTTGCAAAAGAGCGAGCATCTCCTGGGCCAAGCCCATATCCAGCAGGCGCGTAGCCACGAGGAGCGTACTCAGGCTCGTTGTAGCCCGGCGGGATTCTGCTGAAACCACGCATGGAGTTGGTACCTGGATCGATTGATGGATCCTTGAAGAGTGAGATGGTGAGACGTTTGGCCGTTGAACGTGTTCGGTTTGGGGGTGTGTGTTTACGATGGAAGCTTTGGAGAGCGTGGTGAGGTAAGAATAAGATGGCGTTAAGGACTCGCTTGGCTACAGAGCTTGTATGTGAATGCAGACGTGTTGAGCTCACATTCTGGCAGTGAAAGGCCAAATCCAACAAAGGAATGCAGCACTGCAGACTTCGACTTCACTTACTCTTATTGCGCTCAAGGGGCGCATCCAATCAAACCCTCGGTGACATTTGGCCTTCTACTCTTAACTTCTGAGAACGACGCACACCTCTATGACAATGCTCGCCCGCTTGCAGTGAACGCGCAGAATTCACCAACAACAGCCTGTGATCCACTTCGAATTCACTTCCACCAAGCAGCCGCAGCATGCCGTTGCATCGGTACCCACCTCTTAACTGTTGACTCGCCCGTTCACTTGTTCCCGCCACAGACAGCGTAGTTGTATAAAACACCCTGTCCCTCCCACAACCTCTATCACTTCCAGTCCACCAACTCTCCCAACCCAAACTCCTTACGACTCGATCCTTGACCACAACCGCCACCAAAGCCCAACACCTTCATACTCAAAACCCCAACCAAAGTCCCTACAAAACAGATTCACCATGTACCCCTACGGACCCAACGGCATGCCCTCCGACCCCGTCCAGCAGCAACGCATGTTCCGCGCCGGCATGCCGTACCCAGCCTACCCACCGCCCCAGTACATGGAGCCCCCGCGTCCAGACAGTAACTCTCTTCCCTCGTCCTCGTCCTCACCGAGGCCTTCAAGCTAACAGTCCTCCAGGCGAAGCCCACCCTTCCAGACACAACGAGCCCACCAAAAGCATGCGCGAGAGAACGGAGCGCATGCGAGACGAGCGCGAGATGCGTTTTGCTCGCTATAGTCGCGGCATGATGCCAGCGCCGTACCAGCCGCCACAGTACATCGCATCCCCGCGCCCTGAGGGCCGCGATGGAGGCGACGACTACCGTTCTCAGCGTGAGCCGTCCCGTTACGACGCTCCGCCACCATCCCACTACTCCCGCCAGCTCCCCAGCTACATGCACGCTGATCCTCCTCGCTCGCCGGCTCGATACGATGCTGATCGTGAGGCTCTCCGCTACGGCGGCCCGGCTCCACGTGAACCTTCACGTTACGATTCTCCTGCTCCCCGTGAGCCTTCTCGTTACGGCGGACCGCCATCGCACTCATCTCGTGCGCCTTCTCGCTATGGCAATGCCCCGACTCCTCGTGAGCCATCGCACTACTCCCACGAAGCGTCCGCTGCTCCAGCCCGTGACGACCCGCGCGACCAGCCGTACTATGGCGGCCGCTACGAGCAGGCGAGGGAAGATGGGAGGATGGGGAGGGGAAGGTACTATGGTTGAAGACTTTCAAGGATGAGGCATTCCTTTGGCCTCGCGGCTAGAAGTGAGATAAGACCGCTATCATCTTCTTCATCGGCGTTTTGGGGTTTGCTTTTCTTGTGACTGGGACGTTCGGCACTCCTCTGGATTTCATGGCCAGAGATGATGAGGTAAGGCCACGATCACATTCATTGGCGTTTTGGGACTTGTCTTTTTTTATGGAGTGGTGCTGGGTTTTGTACAGCGCAAAGGAAGCGCAGGACTTTTGTTATCCGTAAATAGTCGCCATTCGTACACAAAGCACTGGCAGAGGGAGGGAGGCAGGAAAACAGCATGCCCTTAAATTCTGATGTTTTTGATATTCTGGCGTTTGGAACGATAGCCAGCATGGTCAGGCATTCGCCCAGAGAAAGGCTCACAAAGAGTCGATAATGTTAAACGTTGAGAGGATAACGTCTTCCTTCGTTCACTCTGTCCAAATCAGGCTTTGGCTTATGTGATTTTTGATGTTTGAGCGATGTGCTTGCTATAGGCTCGCGCGTGGCTCGAGCGATTGAAAGCGAGGGCATGGCATGACAAGCAATGCCGACTTTCCGCTTTTGCTCGGATATACCTAGAAATATAGAACGCCCTGCGTGGTGCAACAGATCGAGTGGCTGGCGATGGGTCTTTCTCCAAGAGATTCAATCGAGGGCGGAAAGCGTTGCGGGCTACTGGTAGATCATGGGCTGTGGTCGTGGGCTCGTACTATTGGGCTCATTTGCAACCGCTATGTTTGTCTTTTCTCAAGAATGCGATGCAGTGGAGTCCGGCTGGTGTATCAGTGACACCGCCGTGTAAGAGCTGCGCGGATGCGAAATCAGCACGATCAGTATTCGGTCCTGAATTGGAAAGCATTGGGGAAGAAAGAGGTGCGTGAAGAGTTCTTTTCGAATGTGATGGTGTCAAGCTTGCGCTCGTCGTGAGGTCTGCTCTTCATATATCATCTTTCCAACATTCGAGGGCTGGTCTCAGCCTGTCTATCCAATAGACTCTCTACTCGTATGTCCAATCTAGCGTCGTCTGTCTGTGCTCGTCTTCCAAGGTCTCGTCTGGTCACATTCTTCTCGTCGGGTATCATACAAAGCCTTTCGTGGCCAACATCCGCATCTTGTTCGGATTGACCATTCCGTCCTGGATAGGTTCGTCGGCGTTCACACGTCTTGAGTAGGGCATTTTGTTCCTCTCGTCATTCTATACCGTTCCTCAAACGACCGCCTCCCCATCCTCAACACTCTGTTCCTCTCCCTCGCCAAACACCCTAAACTGCGCAAAAATGACAAAGTCTTCCACCATCGTCCCCAAACTTCCAATCAACCAGGGCAGATTCGTCCACACATATTCCTTCTCCAGCGAATGGAACAGAATGCCAGCTCCATACGTCGCATTGCCCAACAAACTCAGCAAGAAAAACAACAAACTCAGTCCCTCACAGCTCTTGTCCCTCTGATTCTTAATAATCTGCGGTACGCGGGCGCCGAGGTAGAGGAGCGCGCTGCCGTAGCCGAGCAAGCTGGCGCCGAGTGGGGATGGAGAGGAGGGTTCGGCGAGGGTTGGGGGAGGCACGGGGTGCCAGGCGCCGGTTTTGTAAGCCAATGCCCAGCCTGCAGTGCCTGCAGCGCAGATTGCGAGGATGGAGAGGGTGTTTTTGGCCCAGGCGGAGAGGGAGGTGGGTTTGGAGAGGGCGCGGGAGAGGGAGTCGCGGCGGGTGTTGGCGCTGCTGCGGCGGTGAGAGCGGCGGGAGGTGGTGGAGGGTTTGCGCTGTTGAGGTTGTGAAGAAGCGGTGGTGAGAAGAGGGTCGGATTCGGCTGCTGTCTGCGCTTCCTGCTCTTGAGCCACGGCTTCGGCTTTCTGGTCCTTCTCGCGGTTCAGGGTGTTGTAGTAGGTGCACTGGGCGATCAGGGCGCCGTCGGCGAAGCAGAAGTAGATTGCCAGCGCGATCACGGTGGGCACGAGACCTGCCCAGAGACCTCCTGCCAGCGAGAGCACGTCGCCGGCTGCCCAGATGAAGAGAAAAGTCATGGAGATGCCGTCGGCGTGGCCATTGGTGTGGTTCTCGATCAGTTGCGGGACGAGCAGGAAGATCCAGGCTGCGAGGGAGATGGAGCCCAGAATGCCGCTGAGGGCCTCGTTGGTGGTGAGGGGGATGTCTTTCATGGTGGGTGGATTGGACGGCAAACCCTGTGCCGTGGGTGTGTGTTGGTGGTCTTGAGAGACTTCTTCGTCGAGTCAATGGGCGAGAATTCAACGGCGGTGCCAATGGCGCTGGCCTCACCCAAAGCCACAGCTGCGACGTCAAAAGCCCCGTCCTCGGCCAGATTTCCGAGCGAACATGCGCCGGCTTGCCTGAAGTGGTATAGATGGAAAGTCTCAAGCAAATCAGAGCGAAGGGATTTCTCAGGGTGCAGGTAATCAGATAAATAAATAAACCGAGCTTTGTTAGTGTTGGGACTTGGTTTTGACGTTCTTTGTGATATTGACAATATCTGATATCGCAAGCAACAAGTTCTATGGGAGAGTAAGGGTTTCGTTTGCAGCGATGGTGTTGCTCTCTAAAGTATGATTATGGGCAAGGAAAAAGATGTAATGTATCTACCTGCATTGCTCGTAGTAGTCTGCTCTCACTGGCACGGCATGATTCTCTTTGGCGGGCGGATAGCGTAGTAGCATCTACGACGAACAAAATCGATGGGGCAGCCTCTGATGGAAATCAACCACGTCCAGACGATCTCTTTTTCGGCACGACTGCATTCGGTTGTCAATACCATCGTTGACAGTTCGTCAAGCATACATGTATCGTCGACCCGGATGTTGGGCGTGGCGTGCATTCGATGCCCGCATCTCGAGGGTGGGACCGACATGAAACAGTAACGGAAGTGTCAGACAGCAACAATAGCTAGTATTGTATTGCTATTGTAGATATCACTCCTCAATAGCTCACAATCTCATTGATCACGCCTACTCCAACTCTGATTGGCGCGCGGGATGACACCTCAAGCTGCTCAATCGCGGGGAGAGTTCAACCCGCGTTTCAGCTCGTCTATTGTCTCTACCACGACAATTGTAACGACTATTAATTGTACCCCCAGCATCTCTTCCTCCCAGTATTCTTTTCTTCTGCAGCGACCGACACCTCCCGCCACATCTCCTCCCTCCTCCAACACCACCACGCCACCACCATGGTCGCAACGCGACGCTCGCTGGGCGGCCAGCCCCAGCTCGACACCTCTCCGCCGGCACCGCCACCATCATCGCTCTCGCGAGCGCAGCAGGCTGCGCTCAAGAAGCTGAACATCGCCGGCACCGACGCCCTTAAGGGCGACCCAAAGGCTGCCCAGGCAGCGAGAGACCAGGTACAAACGTACCATTACCGCGGTGCGGTCTACGCCGCCGACGCCAACACCCCTTCGGCCTGGCTTGAGAACCAGCCGAAGCGCTACCTCAAGCGCTCACGGGATGTCAGCTCTGGAGCTGAGAACGGGGCCGACGACAGCATCGCGGTAGCAGAGGAAGAGGAGGAGGAGACCGCGCGCCCGGCAAAGAGGCGCAGCTTGCCTGCTGTGCAGAGCAGCAAGCACAATCACAAGCCAGAGACATCTTCTTCGGCACGTGGCAAACCTCGCGCTGGTCGCGGGGGGCGTCAATCACTCCCTGCGAAGAGAAAGGCTGCTGCGCTTGACAACGACGACGAAGACGACGACAACACCAACGAGACCAAGATGCAGTTCGACTACGCCTCCGCCGGCGGTCAAGATGACCGCGTATGCCTCCCGCGCCTCCCAAAATGGCTCTCAGAGAGCACGTCCGACCGCAAAGACCGCCTCAGCCACCGCGCAAACCCCATTCCCACCAAGAAATCGCCCGTGCCCAACAACAAGGCCATGAACACCGAGATCCAACGCCTCAAGCAAGACGCCAAGCGCAAGAAGTACCAGGTCCAGCCTTTGAAAGACAAGGATCTCGCGCACGCACAAGTCGTCAAGTTGATCAAGAAGCAGACGCTGCTCAAGTTGACGCTGCAAGAATGGAAGCAAGCGAAGGCACTACTGGAAGCGAAGAAGAGAGAGGCTGGATTAAAATCGCAAAACTCTACGCCTGCCCAGGAAACCACAGAACAACCCGAGGAAACCAACTACCAACCCGCCATCGATCTCGCAGGGTCCTCATCCGACGACGCCGGCCAGCAAGGCGACGACAGAATGGTCGACGAACAATGGGAACGCGAGCAAGAGCAGAACCGTCGCCGCAATGAGCTCAAGGCCCCAAAGACCAAAAGTACCCACAACCAGGAGCCCGAAATTCCAGAAACCTCGCCCGAAACCGAGCAACAATCCACCAACGAACGCCCTCAAACCCCTGCTTCCGCCACCCCCCTCACAGGCCCCAACGCCCTCCCCCACCCCACAACGCGAGGCTACACCCCCTCAGACATCCCGGCCGCCACACCCTCAACCAGCTCCACCAACCGCACAGCGAACACCAACAACAGCCACACTTCCTTCGCCTCCTTGCCTCCCGACGCCGAGTTGCCAACTACTGCGGCTGATGGCAATCGCGTTCGTTGGTCGATTCAGAGAAGCATGAGCGTTGGCGAAGACGGAGAGGAGAGAGCTGAGTATGCGATTGACTTGGCCAGATTGGAAGGTGAGAGCAGGAGTGCGAGGAGGCGCAGGATTGAGAGGGAGAGGGAGCTTGTGGGCAATTGGACCAGTATGACTGGCGGGAGGGTTGTGGAGAGGAATGGTGGAAGATGAAAAGTGAGCAGTTGAGTGAGAGATGTTTGATTTGAAATTTGACCGTTCTGCAGAGCCAGAGACATGTGCGCGATATACCCCCCGATTGAAACCAATGAAAGACATTTATGATATTTCGATTTCCTTCGAATCCTTTTTCTTTGACGTCCAAACTTCCACTGAGCCCACTTATCTCCTTTCTCGACTTTCATAGGTCAAAGCCACGAAACCCATCGTCAACGACAGCGAAAGCATGACGGGCACAGAAGCGTTCTGCAAATCCGAGACGTGACCCCAGGGAAACAGCCAGAGAAAGAAAAACAGAACTCCAGGAACGTTGCAGAGACACATGTACACTGCAACACGAAACCCGGACCTCCTCTCTTTCGCAAACAGCCCGTAGATGTACTCGGCCTTGTCGCTGCCTATTTTCGCCAACTTTCTAAGGCCTTTGGGAATCGACTCGAGCGCGGATCCGTTGTCGTGGTAGAAGCGGCACGCTTGGAGTCCTTGCCATGTGTGGTGCGGCTCGTGGTCTTTGTAGAAGCGGTCCCGGAATTCGCCTTCTGTGATGGGTCCGTCGGGAGGTTCTGCAATTGGAGGCCGAGGAAAGAAGTTGTAGGTTAGATCGTCAGCCAGCGGGAAGCCGAGTTTGAGGGGCTCGCCTAGGTCGATGCCGTATTTGCGGAACTAGGAGAAGGTTGTCAGCCATGGAGCACACGCACGCTCTCATGAGCTGCTGGGAAGGACTCGTCCTCTCGAGAGCGGTTGTTACGACTCTGCCCAGAAAACGATGGTTGAAAAGGCTTACCCGGAAGAACTCGCAGTGATCGTACCGCCACATTGAGAACCATAGCCGTAGCAAGCCGCGAGCTTGTAGGTACTGACTTTTGAGGCTCGCGAAGAAAGCGTTGTCTGATTGTGTTGAGGCACAGTCGAGATCGGAGAAGCGGTAGGAGCTACTGGTGGAGACGCAAAAGTATACATGAAGATTTTCTGCGGTCCCTTGCATGACAGAGCACTTTTGGAAATTACCTGCACCGTTGAAGATTCTTCCCTGAGGAGCTCTCTGCGATCCTATGGGGAGGTTCGACTGGACTCCGATACCAGCGCTGGAAACTGTCGGTAAGTTTGCGCCTCTGCTTGTAGAGCCCGACGGGCTTGGCTGTCCTGGTGAACAACTATGCGCGGTCAAATCGTGGATGTTGACGTTGATGAACGTAGGAGCTAGTGCAAGTGCTTCTTCAACCTTGCTTTTCACAGAATCCGGTAAATCGATGGACCGAGGTGTACCGCAAGGCTCCAACAAATCAGCACTCTTGTACTTGCGAGCGGGTGGAGGAAAGTGAGGAAATCGTCGCAACATACTGTTTCCCACTGCAGACGGCAAAACCCAGCAGGTACCGCATGATTTCTCGGACGGAGCGGCCACCAGTCCCAACTTTCCCCCATTTCGTTCTCAATAAAGCCTTGCAGTGAATCGAGAAAGGGTAATGTCCGACGATGTGAGAACCTGAGGATCTGAGGTGGGACCCATGAGATCTCTCTAGCGATGGATCTGATGCTTTGTGGACTGAGGAATTGGCCATTGTCTCCAATTACCTGAGAGCCCAAGGCGAGTTGGCACCGCTTGGCATACGGACCATGCGATGACATGGATGCAATAGACACATTGTTTGCTGGATAGTCTGAACTTTCGTCGTGGGTATCCTTTGCCTCCACTGCTTCTTCATCTTCTACAGCGGTACTTTGCTGTATTGAATATTCACGCGGTGCTTGATGTAAAATCGACCGCTGGATCGCGCTGTTTTGTCGGGAGCCGTATGCCAGTGTTGGAAACCCAGCTACTTGCATAACCAGCGATGCTTTCGACTCGCTGCGTTCGCGGACATGGCCCTCTGTCCTAATATCGACTGTCTTGTTGTCTGCTTGGTGTGATATGGGAGACACCTTAACAGCCACGGGCTCGTCGGACTGCTGTTTTACATCTAGCGAGCTTGCTGCAGGCGCGACACCATGTTGTGTCCTTTCGTGTCGTCTGAGATTATCCTTACGCGGATAGGTGCGACCACAACCTAAGACAGAACAAGAGAATTTGGGGCTAGCATCGGCGTGCACCGTCGTATTATGGCGAGTCAAATCCTTCGGCCATCGAAAAGACAATTGACAGGCTGTACACACGTTTTGGTCACGTGCAGACTTGTCGTGACAGAGCAAATGTTGACTATCCAGCCTTTAGTAACATCTACAGGTCGAGTTAGGGGTCTGCGTACTTTAAACCGGCCTTCGTGTCGAAGGTCCAGCCACATCCCGAATGTTGACACCGGTGCTCGAGTCCTCCTTTCTCATCACACTTTCTCCTCTGTCGCTGGTTTCCTTGTCCAAACGGTATAGTTGTCCCTTGAGTCTTTTGCGTCTTCGCGGAAGTCGAATCACTGTCGGTTGGGTCGGGCTCCGGCAAATTACGTGCAACATCCGCCATGCTGATGACTTGTGAATAGGATTGAGAAGTGACTGGGAGGTGGTGGGAGACTTAGCTAGGCAATTAACTCAGTCTTGGTAGCATTTCGGATCTCGCATGCCCTTAACATCTCAGTAATGTCGTGAAGGTCAGCAAGGCTGAGTAAACGGAAGCGCTGCCAGTAGGACTTGCGATTGGACGCCACCATGCATGCACAGTTTAAGCGAGGGGTCTCCCTCAGAACACCGTCGTACATGGCATGTCATTAATGCACAGCCCAGTGGCTATGGCGAGATATTAGAAGTTGGGCTTTGCCGCTTGTCTCAGTGATGTTCAGGCATCAACTGCGTCTGTCGGCCACCGATATCAACCACATGGCGCAGCAGATATCAGCAAGCAAAGCATGGACGGGGAACACCGCTGTAGACCAATGAAAGAGGCGGTTTCATTTTTGTACACTTGGCGATCATATGCTTCGAATCGGTCCTAGGCTCGTGAATCCTTGCAAAGTCCGCTTCCCTCCCGTGACATGACATGCACACCATTCGACGGCCTACCTTATTTTGCTCGGCGTAGTAGGCGTAGGTGTCGCCAGCGCCACAGTAGTAATGTAATACCCACTTTGAGTGATTCTGCAACCCGCGTTCTTCCATTCATCCTCCAAGTTCAGGACCTCGGTCGGAAGCGGAATGATGGGCGTGTATTCTCCCTCGATGATGTCGCATTCGCCTTGAAAGCGACATTTCCTTTGTCTGTCATACGCTTCCGTTGGAATCGTGTTGAAGTCGGCGAAATTGAAGCTGTAGCTTCCACCGCTGTACCCGCGGCTATAGAAGGACTCGGTGATCGGGATGACAACTTCCGTACGCGCTGGTGGGCCGCATGGAGTGATCGTTCGCCGCTGGCCGTGGATCACTCCCGAGAGGCGATCGAAGGAGAGGTAGTTGGTGGGGCTCGTGAACGTGTGGCCGTCGACAACAACCTTGTTGGGCTCTGGGGGGCTGGTAGGTTCTGCAAAGACTGTAGAGCCATTTTGAGCGCATAAATCACCGGATACAGTCGTGATGGGCCAGTAGTATAGCGTTTTGTCCGGATCTGCATAGATGAAGCAATAGTCTGGGCTGACGCTGCACGGGACGTAGGGCAGGTCGGTTGCGCAGTGAGGCTTGTTTGTCGGCTCCGGCGCGCCATTGGTCAACCATTCAGATCGTGCTGAAGACCAAGATGATACAATAGCCGTGCACGCCGTCTCAGCGATTGTACAGCTCGGTTCCACACCGGTATAAGGTATGTACGCGGTGTTTGTCTCGAAGGGGTCTAGCGTGACGGTAACCGTGTTGTCGCTGACCTTGTATTCCCCAAGTCTTCGGGTCGGCCATCGCATAGCGTTGTGAAGGGTGGAGGTGAGTTCGTATCGGTTGTCCCTTCAACGTATGTGTATGTGCTTCTGATCGAAGTGGTGGTTGGCGCATCTTCATAGTAGGCGGCGAAAGAAGAGTCATAGACGTTCCAGGACGACAGACAATCTAGACTTTCATCGTTTGAGCTTGCTGCCGGTAAAGCTGTGACAATTGAAACAAGGTATGCATTCGCGACGAAATGTTTGGTATTCAGCATGGTGCCGGTGAAGTTGACAGTGCTCGGGATACTAGAGAAACGGTGAGCAAAGAATAGTCATCGGCCGCAACTACTCAACTCTTTTAAACACCAGATAGTCCCAACCAATGCAATCTTCGAAGTCCAGCTCCCCGAAGGTGTCTATTGATTCCAGCATGATGGCGCGGATACGAGGGAGATGCAGGCAGTTGTATAGTTCCGCGCCAGGTTCTTACAGTGGAAGGATCAGTCGCCTGCAGGTGAAGCACTAGCAGTTGCGCTTCTGGACAGCCGTATACTTGCAGAGTGCCTTGGTATGTCCTCTTCTAGGAGCGCCGCATGAACTATTGGATGCACCTGCCTGCAGAAATCACTCAGCTGCTTTAGCAGAACGGCAGAGTCTTTCATCCGCCTGAGCGACGGATGTCCCGCGGCAACAGAACTTCGACTCTGTGCGCCATTTTGGAGGGTCCCAGACTCTCGTGAAAGATTTGGAGACATTGCTTTTGATGACAAGAAGAAGAAGCGTGAGGAGGCGGTAGAGAGCATTTGGACATCAGGAGTTTCTTCGGTTTCTTCGGGTACTTTGTGGGGATCGGCACGAAGCTGCAGGTACCCTTGCAAACGAGGCTGAAAATCGGATGGTCTCCATCCTGCCTCCTCTTTCTCTCGGACGATTTCCTCCGTTGACCTGAACCGGCCGTAATGATGGAGAAATTCCAAAGTCACAAGTATGGCCCGAATACTACTTCAATGTCGCAGTTTCGCGTATGCGAGACAATGCCATTTTGAGCCATGTGGCGCTTTCTCGCAAGTCACTCGTCTCATCTGGATCAAAGCCGCAGGATGGATGATTGTACGCGCTTGTCCAAGCAAATCCGATCGGGATGGATATACATTACCAGAGTTCCCATACACGGAGGCGTTGCAGGTCCTCAAATAATTGAATGTAAACTTTGGTTTCCGCAAGATGCAGTTTGCCTGCCGTATGCACCCGCTGCATTCGTTCAGTTCGTCGCAAGGATTTGAACGGTCTGCGGCACTTTCGAGATTTCGAATTCATTGCCAGGTTATGGTTCCGGGAACCACTGCGTCTCGCAACCAGTGTCTTCGATACTATCAAAGAAACTGCTGCGGGATTACTGGAATAGCGACTTCAAGTCAATGATGGCATAGCAAGAACTGGATGTTCATTGCAAGCGCTGGGGCTCAGCTCATGAAAGTCCGTCAGAAAGTCGCTGTCGTCAAAGGGAATGCCGCCATCAAGCCAGCCGTGATCAAGCGAAAGCTGGATGTTGATTTTAGGAGGAGCCCTGGCATCGAAACGTGTGTTGGCTGGCTTGAAAGGAGCTGGCCGGGGAAGTGGGATTTGTGTGGGTGCGTAGGTATTGTGATGGCTGTCGTAGAGATCGAAGCTGCTGCTACCCATGTTTACTTGTTTCGGGGCGAGACGTCGCATCGGTTCAATGACGCATGCATCATGTGCTTCGGCCTGAACATTCTGTGTTTGGACAGGTTGAGCCGGGAAATGCGGATGTCCGGGGTGACCATCTGGCCAACGAATCGTCTGATCAACTGGTGACGAGGATACGCTTACTGCAGAGGAGGGTGAATGACCCAATGTACCCACGAACACCGATGTGTCGCTCTCTTGGGTTGGTGGAGGCAGCGTGGGCGAGCTTCCACGGCTGACTTCACAAGCATGCGGCTCGCTGGCGTCTGGCAAGCCCTCAGCTCCTGACACTTGCTGAGTCGACCGCGACGGGTCGACGATATCGTGGAACGTCTCCAAGTCTCCACTGCCGTCGTCCTTTGGCTCTAAGAGACCCAAGGCCGCGAGAATATCATGGGTGAGAGGGCGCTCGTTGGGTCCGTTTCGCACCGGCTTCTCCCACAGCCCAGCTTTGCTCAGGCGCTGATAAAGCTCTTGGGTGCAAGATGCGAGCTGAGTCTGTTGTCGCTCGAGCATCTCTGCGTATCCTTTGGGATGGTTGCGACGTGTTAGCGCTTTTCCCTCTCTGCTGGCGCGAGTCAATAACGGCCTTGTTTGCTCTACTGAGGATGGTATGGCATACCTTGCGCAGCAAATGACATCGTCAATCTTGCATCGTGAACAGGGACTGGTACCATCGCACTTGGCTTTCTTGATGCGACATCTGTCGCAGGCTTTGCGCACACGCTTGCGGATAGGGCCTGCAGAGTCATGCCTTTGTAGAGACATCGAAGATAGAAACTCACGACCGGGACTCTTTGTTGTGGGCGACATGTTTGGGGTGCCAAACTAATGTATGTCAAGAGACTTGGAAATCGCGTGTCTACGCCGGAAGCAGGCGTTCGTGCGCTTTCATAGAAGCCTTGTAGGTATGATCGGCAGCAATGATCTAACGATACGGAAGATCAGGAAATGCCGAGAGTAACAAGAAGCTTGTCAATTCTGAACCGATTATTGATAATCATCAGTCGTCTACACGGCACGGTTATGGTAGGGGTACGGATTGCGGAGTGCGTCTAGGAGATAACTCCTTCATGCCCTTGTCATGATCATTAGCTTTTGCTTTTCAGAGCCCACTCGCCTATACTGCGGCAGTGACTGCGGCAGAACGGTCTGTCGATGGGCGTGGTGGACCGCCTCGAGACTACGTAGCGCGCTGTGTCTGGAGGAGGCAAGGAAGGCTACATCCTAAAGGGAAGAAGGCAGTGTGACGCGGCATTCTGCATGAGCGAGCTCAATGCCCCAGCTGCGCTTAGAGCCACCATGGTTGAGGTGATACAGAACGCCAATGGTTCTCTGGGGCTCGTCCTTGTAATTGCCTCACTCTCCACGTGGACGGCTCGATTTGTTCGTAGGCCACGGACACGGTTGCTGCTCCGTCTATATCATGTGACGAAGCTTGCAACAAGAGAGGGGTGGTATGACGAGCTTGCCTAATTTTGCAGACCAGAGGGCATCCATTGTCAGGCCGGACTCCGGAGCGAGGTTAAGATGGGAAGAGTTCATGCGCGCGTGGCTTGTGGGAAATGCGTACCGGCGTCGGAGGGGCGTCCGCCGGCTGTATGGGAAAGCGGCCAAGATCCATGTCCCAGGAACCGCGTAACCGACGCCCCGGCATCTCCCAGCCAATGATTGTACCATCCGGAATCCACTCCGTTCGAAAAAAGATGGCAGCGGCCAGCGCTCCGCTCGATGAATGCCAATCGAAACGATCCTCACGATTCTAAGTCCGCGAGTGACGTTGAAGGCATTCGAGGCCCTAGAAGCAGACGGCCAGGCGTGCCGTACCACATCGCTGGTAGAGCTCTGTCAAGGAGAGGACTTGGAGGGACGAGGCGACGTAACTCCACAGGGTTGTCTAGGAAGAGGGCCCGGCTCCGTCGCTTGCGTTCATTCAAAAACCCAGCGACATTGCATCCCAGTTCCTAGTCGTTGTCAGCCCAATAGTTTTATTTTTCTCGCACACTCCATGAACACATGTTTGTATATATCATATTGCTTACCCGGCCCCACGACGCACAGGTTTCGTGGCGTTTCCGCTTGACTTAACCTTCCCACGGTTACCTGCTCCAGGACACGGGCTGTCTACTGGGCGCTTAAGCCTTTTTGGTTTAAGCCACACGATCGCACGGGAGGTACTGGCGACACGTTAGACTCGCCCGCCCCGAAGACCACACCCCAAGACTTGCCCATTTGGCGAGCGCACACCACATCGTCCATTCAAAGTCCTGCAATTGACAAAACCAATCAATCCGGACTAGGAAACAGCCATTGGCTACAAACGACCGATATCAACATGGCCACAGAAACGCTCGGTATGGGTGCTACCGTACCGGGTAACGGCATGATGCTCGACCCTCTCGGTCTGGATAGTGTTGTGCCAGACGACAACATGATGCTAGATCCTCTCGCCATGGACTATCCTTGGAATGTAGATGGCTACCGGGGTCTCAATGGTATCGCTCCACAACCTTTCAATCCCGCCAACAAAAGCTCGCAATATGCTTTCGCTGAAGGGCATGATCAGTCTAGGTAGGTTTACCATGTCACCAGCTCTGACAAACCGACCAATGCTAATGAAAAACCCCATCAGCTTTGCCGACGCAATGTCTTCTTTTACAAACCTGCAGCCTACAATGCAGGAACAATTTCCGCCAGCACCGACAGTCGACCCCACGTACATGTGGCAGCAGCCGCATACCATCCCAAGCTCTCATACCAGCAATCATTCTTCTCAATTAAGCTCTCCCATCGTCAAGATAGAGGACGACGAATTGCCGAAGCGCACACCAGAAACTGCTCCGTCTCCGGCCGAAAGCGACTCATCTCTACGAGCCCGCCATGCCGCCAACGAACGACACAACCAAACCAAGAAAGCCCGTCGAGATAGCCAGCAGAGCGACGGCACCGGCAGCGCAACTGACAAGAAGAAAGTTCGACTCCGCGAGAAGAACAAGGTCGCTGCCGCAAAATGCAGGCAACGCCAACGAAGGCAAGCGCAGTCCATTCAAGAAAAAGGCGGGCGCCTGAGCGAGGCGAACGCACAGCTCAAAGCCAGTGTGCAAGAGCTCCGTGGCGAATTGAATGGTTTACGTGCTATAGCACTTTATCATCAAGGTTGCAACTGCCAGGTTGCCAAGTACAACTACAACCAGGCCGAGAGGTTGGCCGCTGAATACAACTCCACTTACACCGGCCACCGATCGCCGGATTGCAGCGTCCACTCGGCAGAACCATCGAGCTGACTTGGTGTGTCGAGAGGAGAAAGAGCATATTTTTTTACCATGGAAACGATTATGCAATGTCCAGGAAATATCACGATTTGACGAAACATCGTGGTCACGTCTTGCGGTGGCCCTCTCTTGTGGCCTTGTGACCATGTGAACACTCAATGGCACATCCATCGACGCAACAGCACAGCGAGGATCGATACCTCTCGGAGTTATTACGAGGAATCGCCAACAAGAGGAGAGTGGTTCGAGACCGGTCGGGTGGTCGTCGTGAGGAGTTTCGGAGTTGTCTCCTCTCGCCCAACCTGGGCCGAGTGATCCGGACCTGTAAAAGCAAAGCAGTGCGGGCAGCCAAGGGATCCACAAGAGCTTTACCCTTCTCCGACTCCTTCGCAAGCATCCCGAAACGGGCATTCCCCAGCTAAGTGTGTCGTTATCCAGGTTGACATCACTCTATTGGCTCAGAGTGTATACTTCTGCGGTGCCAAGGGTGACACCACAGATGCTTGCAGATATCAGACGCAGCGTCACATGTCCTCTTATAAAGCGCCAGCAATCGCTTAGGGCCAACCCACAAGGGTAGATGGGAGATTTGCGTCGACAACGATGTGCAAGCTGAGTACAGCACCACCGCCACCAATGATACATGCATGAGCTATCGGTCTTGAATCCGACTCCGTCACAGGCTGACGCAATGGGCCACGCACATATGAATGAGAAAGGCCAGCACGATCTTCACACCTGCATCGAAATGTCTTCATAGCAACAAAGAATTGCGAGGATCGATTGCGATGTTCGCGGGCGCGCAGTCAAGGCACTACTGGGATGGAAGAACAAGAGGAGGCTGTGCAGGAATTAGGTTGTTACAGATCAGATATATAAGCTACACGAGATCCGCAAACGAACAGCGATACAACAATTCTGTGCTGTAGGATATTCATTCAGCCATGCTGCCGGCTTTCGCGTGACTCGTCCAGACACTGCTAATCTCATTTTTTCTGTCTTCAGCGCTGCGCGCAATCCGCGTTAACATAGTCATACTATGCAAGAAACTGCTAGCTTTATTGACTAGAAGCATCTTCGGCATTCTTTGCAACACTGCCAACAATCTTAGCCGATCGAGCTTCTACCCTTCGGACAACTGCATACGCAGGATGTGAATACGACGGATGTTTCGCAAATGACTTCTCGGATGATTGTCGAGTGGGAGCATCGCTTGCCGGCAATGCAACTTACCATGGGATTGGAGCAAGAATGGCCACACAAAGTGTCCCTGTCCTCACGTCCTCACGTCCTCTGTCGAGCACTGGCACAATCGTGCGTCGTATGTCACTCATAGGCGCACAGTTCTGCGCATCTATCAGCCGAATCGAATCCAGAGATGCGAACCGACAGCAGAATGTCGAATCCAGTGCAGGCAGTGTGCAGTTGCGCCGTTGCGCAAAGGGTTGGCTCTTGCAGGCATGCTTTTCGACAGCGAGTCAGTGGCCGCGCCAACGTTCCAGGCGACTTCTTTACGTTTTGACGCATCGGGCAGGATGTTGGCCTATACCACAGAGCACGTGTCTTGAAGGGAGTAGCAAGAACAATCGAGCAAGGGACAGAGAGAGGCGTTGGGAAATCAGCTCCACCCTCCTCCGTTGACCCCGCTTCTCAGCTCGGCAGGGATTCAAAAGCCCCTTGATGGCGACAAACAGACGCCACCACCGCCATCATCCATTTAACGTCGGACGATAAGCTGCCACACGACCATTGACAATAGTCACAACTGTCAAGCCCGTCAGCAGCTAGATCTCACGGCATACCACTCAAGCACGTGACGCTGGCATCGCTGGCATCTTACTCCAGGCCTCGCACCGAGAGCTGCATACCAAGCGACGCCACCGACGCGACCTTGCCTCGGCTGGCAAAGATCGACAATCGATACCACAATCTCATAGGTCCATGTCGCTCGCACGTGTCTATCTCACCTATCAAATGCCATACCACGCAGTCCTCCAAGATGCTGGGCTCCGCTAGGCTGAAGGTAAGCACTGTGCCCATGTAACATCCATGGCCGAGCT
Organism: Cladosporium austrohemisphaericum; assembly: GCA_022813715.1. Lineage (NCBI taxonomy): Eukaryota > Fungi > Ascomycota > Dothideomycetes > Cladosporiales > Cladosporiaceae > Cladosporium > Cladosporium austrohemisphaericum. Next base: position 142,267 of record JAKLLY010000005.1, read on the forward strand.
AGACCAAGTCCCGGGTTGCGTGCAACGCCCAGACGCAGTGTGCTTTTATTTCGGTTTCGCGATTTCCTCTGCAGGCGTTTCTTGCGATTTTCCTGCGTTCCTTGTGTATTCTGCAGTGCAAGAAGAAGAAGAAGTGTACACCAAACAGAAGCCACACGTGTGCACTGGATAGCTCACACGACCAGACGACTATGGCGGCTTCGCCTTTGAAGGACGATAAGTCGGTGCTGCCGCAGCAGCTCGACACGACCAACTCCCACAATGGCGACTCCGACGAAATTGTATCCCTACAGAAGGGTGATTTGCTGGATCTCGAGAGCGTGGATCCGGTGCTGAACGCTAAGATGCGACTGGTGAACGACGCCATCGACGAGATCGGGTTCACTTGGTACCAGGCAAAGCTGTTTGTCCTGAATGGGTTTGGGTAGGTGGATGCGATTCTTTACGTTGAGAGATCTGCGAGTGAGGCTCGTGGTGCAAGAGGAAAAGCAGTGGGTTAGGTTATGATGTCCGGCCTTTGGGAGGTCATGGAACAGACACAATACCTTCCGCCCACATGCAGTTGCAGACAGCAGAAATGCGACTGAGCGCTGCATTCTTGAAATCTGCTGACATGTTTCCGCAGCTACGCCGTTGACTCTCTCATTCTGCTCCTCCAGTCCATCATCGCCACGTACGCAGGCTACGAGTTCGAACCCCCGTTCAACGCCGGACTCACAATCGCGGTCTACGTCGGTATGCTGGTCGGCGCTCTCTTCTGGGGTCTCAGTGCCGACGTCATTGGCCGCAAACATGCTTTCAACTACTCCCTCCTCATTAGCAGTATCTTCACGATCGTTGCAGGTGCTTCGCCCAACTGGATCGTGCTCGGCTTCTTCACCTCTGTCTCTGCCTTCGGTGCCGGCGGAAACCTCGTTCTGGACACTGCTGTCTTCTTAGAATACCTCCCATCCAAAGACCAGTGGCTTCTCACGCTCATGGCCGCCTGGTGGGGTGTTGGCCAGCTTGTTGCGGGTCTCTTCGCATGGGCTTACCTGCCCAACTATTCATGTGCTGGGCCGGAATCTGAGACCGGCGAGCCCTGCAACTGGCAGACAAATCCTGGCTGGCGCTACGTGTGGTTCACCAGCGGCGCTTTGGTCTTCGTCATGTCGATTGCACGTGTGACCATCATTCGCCTTAAGGAGACGCCGAAGTTCCTTGTCGGCGAAGGCAAGGATGAGGACGTTGTGGAGACATTGCAGTTCATCGCGAGAAAGTACAACAGGCCTTGCTCGCTTACGATTGAGAGGATGCAAGCTTGCGGCGTGACCAACGTCCAAGGCAGACGAGGCTCTGTGTCTGCTCACGGAAAGAGCAAGTTCTCTTTTGGCGAGGTTGGAACCCATTTCAAGGGCCTCTTCGCGACTCGCAAGATGGGCCTCAGCACTTCCTTGATCTGGTTCAGCTGGGTAAGTAGCACATCCCGCGTTAGCACCAACTTCGAAGCTCCACTGATACGTTCTTCAGCTTCTTATCGGCCTCGCCTACCCACTCTACAATGTCTTCCTTCCCATCTACATTCGCACTCGAGGCGCTCAGCTCGGTGGTCTGACCGACAGTGAAATTTGGCGCAACTATGCCATCTCGAACTTAAGTTCCATCCCGAGTCCGATCCTGGCTGGCTTCATGTGCCGCTCCAAATATTTCTGGGGTCGCCGTGGAACGATGATCATCGGCGCCCTCGTCACCATGGCGTTTTTCTTTGCCTACACAGAAGTGAAGAGTAATGCGCAAAACTTGGGCTTTACATGCGCGATCAGTTTCTGTTTGGTAAGAATAGTCTGCTTTTGAATCTTCTCACACCAGGCGCTGACCAGCGAAATAGAATATCTATTACGGTACCTTGTATGCCTATACCCCAGAGGTCCTCCCGTCTGCTCACCGTGGCACCGGCAACGGCATTTCCATCGGTCTAAACAGAATCATGGGCATCGTGAGCGCCGGCGTCGCCACGGGCGCCAACACGGCGACAGCGGTTCCTATCTACATCTGCGCCGCTCTGTACATTATCATGGCGATTGTGGCTGCATCGTTCCCTTATGAGCCTATGGGAAGGCGGAGCAGCTAATTCCTACTTGGTATGCTTGGGCGTACAATGAAGAAGACCGGGACTTCCGGTGCGGGTTGAATGATAGGAAATTATTAATGGTGGTGATTCCCTCGTTTCTTTGATACCCATGACTGCTGATGATGTCTCTCGCAGTTTAGTTCCTTGTATGAATGTATGAATCTAATGATCCCACCAATCATCATCTCAAGTTAAGCTCTCCTTTGAACACACCTGCAACTTAAGCATCCGCCACGACCTCAATCTCAACCAACGCTCCTTCTTTCGCTAGAGCACCAATCTGCACGCAAGTGCTCACTGGGAACGGCTCCCCGACCCACTCAGCCCAAATCGCATCTACCTCGCGGAACTGCTTGATATCGATAATGTAGATCCTCCTTCTCACGATCTTGTCTAAACTTGAGCCACCGGCTTCCAGACAGGAGCGAATGTTGCGAATGGCTTGGTGCTGTGGATGTAAGCTTGAGATTATACAATTCAACGTGCACGTCGATCCAGGAACGATCCCATCCGCAATGTGACTTACCGTCTGTGCTCCAATGCCACCTTCGACGATCTTCCCAGTCGTGGGTTCATCGCCCATCCAGCCTGCTACGTGAAGAGTTGCAGATTGCTGGAGGACGGCGTGGGAGTAGTTGCCATTTGGTGCTGGGGCGGCGGAAGACGCGAATGCTTGGCGACTGTATGGTTGGGACATCATTGGAGAGTAGGCTAGATGAATTGATGTGTGGCGAAGGTGTATATGTCGTTACAGTTGCAAACAACGTGTTGCCTCGGTGTGAGATCAACATCGTCTAGTGCTGGTTGCCACCATGGTGAATGATGTCATGGTCACCAGTGCTTTCATGTTGATGTCGGCCTTGGATCATACTTGAAATACATATTCGGGGTACTGCCATGATCCATCTGCTTGGATTGATTACTGAAAAGCGCGGCTTTTAGATTTCATTTTGATTCTTGGTCTTGACGTTTGACTCTCCGTCGAATCCCTGCTACATGTCAGCAACAGCCTATCAGGCGGTTGTCACGTGTATTTAGCAGCGGTAACGTTTTTCTTTGGGCTGCCGAACCGTCAGCCTGTAAGTCAACACATTCTCACAACAAGGGAACAGAGCAAACCAGCCTGTTATTCTTTTTATCAGAATACAATCTTGCCGCCGTACCCAAACCCTGACCCTAGTCGGCTCAATCCGAGCGTCTATGTTTGACAGACGGCCAAAAGATGACTGGAACGGCTAATGTGAGAAATCAGTATATTGAGATGGGCGCCGGTGCGTTTGGCTAAAGAGCATACATGGCCCAAGTCGCCGGGCTGCCATGCGCCCTGTCCTGGGTCTACTAGACTGTAAAGCTCGGCATGCCAGATTGACATTCTCGACTTTCTGGAAAACACGACTCCATCACTCTTTCGGCCGCATCTCCGGCACCACACTCTGTATCTCAGGATCGCTGTCTTCCTCCTTATCCGTCTGTACATTGCTGCCACCAACATTCCAGTCCCCAAAGACCGCAAGCAGCGTGAAAGGTACCGTAAACGCCCACAACGAGAAGCCAAGGATCATCTGGTTCTGATTCGGCCAGTGCGTGGCTCCAACGGCATACGCAATCGTACTTCCAATCGACTCCCAAGACCTCAAGATACCGGTCGTTCTCGAAATATCACCATCACCCCGTGCACCCTTGATCTCAGCCATCAGCCAATAGACGTAAGTCTGCAGGACTTCGTAGAAGAACTTGAAGCAGAGGTAGACGGCGAAGGCGGAGTTGAAGAATGCACCATCGCCTAGATCGAAGGAGGGTGGGTCGAACTTGGCTGAGAGCTTGACTTGGACGATGGCGTTCCAGGTCCAGGAGGCTGTGACTGTGACTAGGACGAAGAGGTACACTGTTTTCGACATGGGCGAGCGGGGAAACGTTTTGGTGTCGAGGATGAGGCCGGTAATGACGTTGGCGGTGGCGCCCACGATGGCCGTCAAAAAGGAGGCTAGTGCTCGAGAACGGACGGTGAAGTATGCTTTTAGTTCTGTTAGTGAGTGCATAATGATGAAGATAGCAGAGGAAGGCTTACTGGTGAGGTAATTACCCTGATATGTCACTCCAAACTGGCCAGCTAAGAAGACAGGGATAAGTAGCAGCATATACTTGTTCCGCAGCTGTTTCCAGATTGCCCTAGCCTCGATGCCGAAGTTCGTCTTCCTCATATACGGTATTTGCGTTCCGTCGCTTCTGACAACCTGCTGAGGTTGCGACAACAGCAAAGCTAGTGGGGCACCGAGCGATGAGATTGCGACTAGTCCAAGGTATGTGGTGTATGAGACCTTGCCCTTCTCCGAAGTGTTGACGTTGAGAGCCAACGAGATTGCGCCGCCTACGAGCGGGCCCATCTGCCGAATGCCCATCCAGATGCCAACGTATCTTCGACAAGTCAGCATCATAGCCCACCAGTATCACTTTCTGAAAATGACCAGCTTATATCCCTCTCTTCTCTGCCTCCGGGTATCCAACCGCAATAGCAGCTTCGCTCGCCCACAACAGCGATGCTCCGATGCCACAAAAGGCCGCTCCGAGCAGTAAGAACCATTCGTTACCATATCGATTGTTACAGTATAGCCCGGCGGCATAAGGTGTGTAGAAGGCGGCGCCGATGAACAGCGTCCACTTCGCTGTGAGCTTGTTGCTGATACCTCCGGCGATGAAGCAGCCGACAGACATGAGGCCGTACGTCAAGGCATTAGCAGCATTGTTGAGGAAGGGCTGTCCGAGATGTCAGCGATGCTGCAATTGATCGAAGCCGATGTTCTGACAAAAGCCACAGGGACTTACAGAAGCATTCCCACCAGCTCCCAGATTATTCAACGCAGTCCATATTCCCGGCTCGCAGAAAGCGACCAAACCAACGATAACGATCTGAAACAGACAGGACCGGTAGAAGGTCGAGAATCGATCAAGCAAAGCCATACTTTCTGCAAACCAAACGAGCGACGGCGTTTATTCCCGTGGAAAGCATTTCCAAGACGGATGCTAAGATTTATACTCGAGCTTATCTTTTTCCGGAGGGTTATGAAGTGCTGAGGCTTCCAAAGCACGTCAAGCCCCACTGCGAAGGTGATATCGCGGCGTAGCGCTTGTTCTGCGCTCAATGCTCAGCCCTGTGTGCAAGCACGCAATGGAGATTCGTTCCTGCAGCCCATTTACTGGAGGGAGTGGTCCGGGGTATCTTCCAATTCGGGTGTAAGTTCTACGAGGTAGGTTAATAAGTCTTCAGGTGCTCCGATTTCATGCAAGCGAGGCCATTTTAGCATAAGGCAGGGTGGCTATAATGGTATGGCACAAGGTACGTGTAGGGAAAGAAGAGGTGTGTTATCAAGCCTTGGTAATAAGGTGCGAAGCCCAAGCGTAAAGGCTTGAGCCAGCTGCTCTATTCGTAACTAATCTATCATATAAATCTATGACTCTCATGTATCTGTATCCAACATTTCTATTCCCATCATACAACAATCCAACGCCAAACACCGTCGCTCATGCAGCAAAGAGTACCGCTTCGTCATCAAGAACATCGCTTTTTTGGGTTTCGTGATATTAGGTCACCTGCAAGGTAACGTCGTTGTCAACAAGCATTTAAGCGTAGTTGGCAAGAGTAGCACGGGCGCCGTTCTTGTACAGGCTGTCGAGAGCCTTGGTGAGCTCGTCCATGAAGGGCTTGTCGTCGCGCAAATCGTCACCGAACAGGTTCTTGATGGACATGAGGTTGTTGGGCAGGTGGCCGCCGTCGCGGGCCATGGACTGGAGGTGGACGATGTCGATCTCGTCGGTGGGCTTGATGGTGAACTCAGTGCCGTCCTCGAGGTAGCCGGCGAGGTAGCGGAACCAGGCGGCGACGGCGAGCACCAGACGACGGGGAGTGGGGTTGCCGGCCATGATGTGCTCGGCGATGGAGGGCATGATGAACTGGGGCAGCTTGCCGGAACCACCAATGCAGAGACGGGCAATCTCGTCCTTGAGGGTAGGGTTGGAGAAGCGAGCCATGAGGGTGGCACAGTACTGGTCAAGGTCGACGCCGGGGATAACGGGGAGAAGAGGCTTCACTTCGTCGTTCATCATCTTCTTGATGTAGGAGTTCCATACGGGGTCGGCGAGGACCTCGTCAACGTGCTTGAAGCCGGCAAGGAAAGCAGGGTAGGCGAGGGCGGAGTGGGAGGCGTTGAGCAGACGCAGCTTGTGCATCTCGAACTGCTCGACGTCGTGAACCTTGGAGACCACCTGGACGCCAACCTTCTCGAAGGGAGGGCGGCCATCGCAGAACTGGTCCTCAAGGACCCACTGCTTGAAGGGCTCGCAGACGACGGGCCAGGCGTCCTCAAGAGCGAACTCCTTGATGAGGACCTCCTTGTCAGCGTCGGCGGTGCGGGGTGTGATGCGGTCGACCATGCTGTTAGGGAAAGCGCCGTTCTTCTCGATCCAGTCGGCGATCTTGGGGTCCTTCAGCTTAGCGAAGGAGATGAGCATGTGGCGGGTGATGCTGCCGTTCTTCTGCATGTTGTCGCAGGAAAGGACGGTGAAGGGTTTGAGGCCGGCGGCGTGGCGGCGGACGAGAGCCTCGTAGACGTAGCCGAAGAAGGTGCTGGGAGGAGCCTCGCCCTTGAGATCAGATGCAAGGTCGGGGTGCTCAGCCTGGAGCTCGTGTGTGTTCTCGTTGTAGAAGTAGCCGCTCTCGGTGATGGTCATGGAGACGATCTTGGTGTCAGCGTGTGCCATCTTAGCGATGACAGCCTCGCTGTTGCCGGGAGCGAAGATGTAGTCTGTAATGCTGCCAACGACGTGGGCCTTGTTGCCCTCGGCGCCACGCTCGAGGCATGTGTAGAGGTTGTCCTGCTCCTTAAGGACGTCACGCATGGCAGAGTCCCACTTGGTCATGCCCACACCGCAGATCGACCATTCGCTCAGCTTCTGCTGGTTGATGATGTCGTCGATGTAAACAGCCAAGTGAGCGCGGTGGAAGCCACCAACGCCAACGTGGACGATGCCCTGCTTCACATTCTTGCGGTCATAGCCGTGGGTTGAAACATTGTTCTTCGTAATCTGGGGGAGGTTCTGACTGTTGAGGCGGAGGGAGGACTCGGTGCTGTGAGGCATTTTGAAGGTCGTGAAGGGTGATTCGTAAGGTGTGTGTGGGTGTTGCAATTAGGGGAGAAGGATGGGTATCAAAGTAAGGAGAGTGTGAGAGGAAGAGGAAGGAAACACGTGTTGACCGCCTCCAGAAACACAGCGTTGTTATCTACTCTGGCCAAAACAGGGTATGATGCAATGTCTACGGCCGTGTCATCACGGTGGGCCACTGGTCTATTTTTTCGGAGGAGTGGGTCCAGGTGTTGAGAGGCACTAGAGACGAGACTAGAGCGCCGGATTACCTGCCGGAGAAGGCGGGCGGTCAGGGTGTGTTGATGGTCGGTGAGTGCTGCCATGTGTGCGCTCTGTTCGCCTGCTGCATGGCCGCCGTCGCCGACCTCGTTCATCCCGCCATGTTCGACTGCGTATTGAGCAAGAGGTGTCGTTCGTGAGGTACCTCTCCCAAATCGAGCAGGATGTTAAGCTTCCTTAGAGTTGCAGAACTTTCAGCCTCATCTAATCTGAGAGATGCGATGAGAACATCCGATTGGTAGATCGCCTTACACGTGACCTGCTTCCAGAAGCCTTCCTCAGGGTCTCGGTCTTTGAAGGGACTTTCTCCAAGGCGAGGGAGACGAGACTCGGCCCCGAGCCTCAAATCCCGAAGCGATAGGGCTGGGCCCAAACAAAACCTTGCAAAGCACGAAGTTTCAGCGTGTTTTTCGCCCAGCCGTGCCTGGTTGCTGTGTCCACGCGGCATGTTGAGATCGTCCCTCTCGCTTTCCCCGGCGCGCCATGTGAGAGAGTGAGTTTTCTGACCCCAGCATTTCATTAGCTCTCTCCGGATCTGTGCCAGCATCCGTGGGGTTTGCCGGTGTTGTGGCGAAACTAGTTCGACTGCGGCTTGCTCGAGTTGGATATGCGAGTCGCGGTGAGCTGTGTTCGAGCCATGGGGCTTGCTGCAACTGCTATATTTGCAATCACGTCGCTATTTTGTGATGGCTTCGATAGGGCGAGAGGTATTTTTGGGCCGCCAAGGAGAGCCTTTGCCTTCGACTTACGAGCCTGCGAGTACGAGAGCCGTGTCCAGAGTCGCGGTTCCCCGGTTCTATTCGGAAGGGTAGAATCCTCGAACTAGGAGGCATGCAGATATGGTAGTGGCAGGATCTAGCGTCGGTTCCTTGCATTGGGGTGCATGAGTAGTCAAGTTTTGAGTAGTCGGTGTGATACCCGTAAGTGCTTCTCACGTTGTCATAAGAAGGTGAGCGGACGAATATCAAGCCGATGAAGTCTCGACTGAATAGGCAACCAAAGTGAAAGATTCGTTGGGCTACCTTGTAGCCTCGTTCATGGTTTTGGCCAGCTTAATGCTTGCAAGTCTATGTTTTGTTGGCTAGCAAGGTGGATGTCATTGTTGGCACAGCTTTGAGTTGACCCCAAGCTGCATATTAGGGTTAGGGTCGAGAAAAGATTCCGCCTTCTGTTTTGACGTCGACTAGAACAAAAGGAATCATCCTGTTGCAATGGTCATTAGACCAACAGTGAGGACTTCAAGGAAGATGAAGACGTTCAAGTTTTTCTTACAGCGCCTGAGCCATGGCAATCCAGCCTACCTACTTCTCCACCCTTCCATTCGGCCAACTGACCCAACACTCCTCATCCGAATGAATAGTCAAATCCACCTGACCAACATTCTCCTTAATCCACTTCGCATTCTGACTATCGCTCTCATCGAAAGTCTTCAGACTCTCCTCCATACTGTTCGCCTTGCCCTTACTCAGTCTCCTCTCGGCAACCCTCTGCCTCACAAGATCGAACTTGACATCAATAAACCACCTTTCATCCACAAGAGGCGGACAAATCTGCTTCCACGGCTCCACGTCCGCGAGCATGTAGATGCCCTCAAAGATGACCACTTCGCTGTCGGCGTGGACAGTTTCGCCGTTGGGGATAGGCTCGAATTTTCCATCTTCGTCTACGCCGGGACAACTCAGCTCATGTCCCGGTCCCAGCTCTCGTAGCTTTTTGAAGAAGTTGACTACTGCCTCGCCATCGAAGGTGTCGATTGAGCCTTTGTGTTGGACTTGCTCCTCGGTCAGATCGTGGGAGGGTTTGACGAAGCCTTCGATTGAGACGGCTTGGGCTTTGAGGCCTTGCTTTGTTACTGCGTCGGCGATCGACGAGGCGATGAAGGTTTTGCCGCTGCCGGGGCCACCGGCAAGGGCGACGAGGGTGCGGCGGTGGCTTCTCTGTTCGGCGTGGTGCTCTTTGATGCGGCTTGCGAGAAGGCTTGCGAGGTCTTCGGTTTTCATTTTAGTGGTGTTGGTTCGGTTTTCGTTCGAGTGTTGGGGTGTGTGTACTGCCCAGGATATTGCGATCTGATGGCGAGTAGGAGATAAAGGGAACAGTGGAATGAAGGCGAAGACAATTAGACCTACCTATCTACCTACCTACCTACCTACCTACCGTTTGTTTCCATTGGCGCAATACAGCCATATCCCGCCATTGATCACGATTCCATCCCTTGACTACGAGGAGTTGCACAATGTGACAGCGGACGTATGCTCGCATGACGGAGGCCGCGAACTCTTGAGCAGCAATTGCGTACATATTTGGTCAAAAGAGACCCTGGATGACTTCAGACTGGCGTTGTGCCGAGTGGAGCAGAGATCCACCACGGTCCGTTGTTTTGCGGAGATGGTTGCGTCACTGGGGAAGTTGGGATTGGAATGGTGGAGCAGTACGAGTCGGTTGTTGGAAGGTGATAGCAGGTGCCAGAAACGATATAGAAATGGTGGGAGATGGAATATCGGGTGGTGAGGTTGGGGAGATGACTGGTGGTATGTTGCTGCTGAATTACAACTTCGCATCACTAGCCTTGCGCACGATGTATCCTGATCTTGGGAAGTGCAATTGCACGCCTGACTCCAGACCGAGGATGATCTCGTGCTTGGTTGTGCCGACAAGCTTGCCGTTCTGAGGATGGGCGCCTGGCTTGGTGCTGCGTGGTCCTGGTCAGCGTCGTTCCTTGTGTCGCAATCGTGGGCGACATACTCTGCGCTCTCAACTATCACAGCTGTGTCTTGTGCAATGCCTAGAGGCTCGCTCTGCGCAACACTGACGCTTGGGCTAGACAAGTTGGCGCCCTTGATAGTCTTGAGAGCTTCGTCCTTCTCAATTGCATTGTACTTGGGCTTCGGCAGAGAGGAGATCAGGTTCCAGACTTTAGGGAAGGCGGACTTATCGAGTCCTTCATAGCGCTTTGCGGCGCCCAAGCCTGGCGTGGCATCAGCGTTGTATACCAGACTCGTATGAATATGCCAGTGTGACAAACCTGTAAGCACCCATCTGAGGACCCAGATAACATGCACATCAGCCACGCTTATCTGGTCACCGCCAATGTATGGTCCATCCGCAAGGAAAACCTCCTCCACAGTGGCTAGTCTACTCTTCAGCTCCGCAAGAGCTGTAGGTTCCAAGCTCTTTAACCTTTCCGGCTGTGCGATGATAGGGAAGATCGTCGCGCGGTCCTTCGCGAATGCCTTGTCGTTGACCGCCTGCGACGGCAGCAGCGGCATAACAGACTTGAACGTTTCGTTGCCCCATGTCTCGAATGCCTTGTCCGCTTTGCTGGTTCTGATCTTCTCTTTGCCGCCCAGCTGGTTGAGGATCACGTCGATGATGGCGGAGGAGTCGGCGTAGACATCGCGGCCGACTGCGAGGAGAGGGATGCGACGGTAGGTGATGTCCAGCGCTTCGAGATCAGGACGAGGGAGAACGGCGGGCTGCGCGAGCTCGGAATAGGAAAAGCCGGCAGCGGTAAGGAGTAGATGGATCTTCTGGCCGTAAGGAGAGGCGGCGTAGGAGAAGAGGACGAGGGGTGGTTGGAAAGACATCGTGCTTGTTGGTATGGTGTGGTGGAATGGAGGAGAACGGAGTAAGGAAATGGGAGGAAGACAACCTACATAGATCTTCTGGCAGTGTCGGTAGTGACAAATACTTGTCGATAGCAACGATCGGGCAATGTCGTCAGGGCCTTAGGTTGCGTGCGAAAGAGATGGAGGCGGGGATGCTCCAGCTTGAACTGACTTTGCCGCGGCGCCGAGGTTGCGCTTGAGGACGGACATGCTTCCTCCCTCTACGACGACTTCATCCTTTTTTTTTTTTCGCCTACTTATACACAAAGACGGACCGGGGGCTTTGGCGATACGCAAAGCAGCCATAACGTCTCTAGGTACTTGTGTGCTCTGTCCACAATCTCAAAGGCTCTCATTCCGGATCCATCATGGCAGCAATGGGCTCCCAAGGCCAATCCAGTTCTTTAGCAAAAGAGATAGTCAATGGGCACTTCTTCAAGGACACCATCGTCATTGAGAATCAATCAGTATCGTTGGTTCGGGCACCCGACGAACAATACGAAAAAAAGCATGTAGTCCGGCTGACTGCATGCTCCGATTACATGGTGAGGGCCAATGGCCTCCGAAGGCCACATCCTGTAAGTGTTGTGCTATGCACCCTCGCGTGGATGACATCGCCGCATATTTCTCTATCTCACCTCTTGTCATCTGAGAAATTCTACGTGTCTCTGATACCCTGTGTATATACCCGGTACTGAACTTACAGCACTCATCGAAGCCCCTGTCTCGCGCGAGAGTTTACGTCTCCTGAGAAGAGACGTACTCGAGACTTTGCCGTTGTCGGTTCGCAAGACCGATACTCGAATGCCTTCATGTTTGGAGGCGGACCACGCTCGAGTTCGGAGTCGCCTTTCTGAAGATTTACCATGGCCCTACACCGGCATGGGAGAAGAGGGAATACCTTTCATCTCACTCCGTCGGTTTCCCTTTTCTCACAAGGCACATGTTAGAGCTCTTTAAGCCTGCGATGTTGCTCTCGAGGATTTGGACCAGTGATGGCTAGCAGTGTCAGACTGAGTCTGCTAGCTTGAGCGGAGATTCGTCCAAGCATATATCAGCGAGACCGGTGCGCACAATGTCGGTATCGGCAAGTCAAACGAGACGAAGAGCAAGCGGTACATGACCCGAAGTCCAGAAAGGACCAAATGCACGACTGTGGCGAGCGGCGACCACAAGCAACCTCCGCGAGGATGGCAAATCAAGTCTTGGTGCCTGGTGGTAAGAACATCAGTGCTCTTTCGACACCACGACTGAGTATGGTGGCGGACTCTATGTTGCATCCACGACCACTCATCTGAGACTGGTTCACCCCTCCGTCGAATGTTTGTATGGTGCACCGATCTAAGACACAGAAATAGGTATCAGTAGAACTTAAAACGATGGACAAAGCGATGTGGACCTTTGACCAAATAGCCCATCCTGATCACAGTATTTATATCTTTCTCTTTCCGGTTTGCATCACAGACGTTGATACTGGCAGGCTGACGTTGGGTCTCGATTATTGAATGGAGGATGCGCTATGAGCCCATGACATGCATACAGGGCTCTTCGAAGCACTCATTCACTGACGAACCCGCCCAAATGGCCATGCAAGTCTGTGCTTATAAACCTGTTCTTCCTACATCTGCACCCTCACATCAACAAACAACTCAAGACCTTGTGTGATACGCAAAGCAACGACACGCAACTCCCCAATCATCCTTGCAAGCTTACGCGGCGCGACCATCGCCACCATGACCACCTCGGCGGCTTCAAGGTACTCCAACACCCTCATGTCATCCACCGTTTCCAAATAGACTCTGACTGCAATAGCCGCCCGCCGAACCTCACTCTCCAGCCCGGCGCAGACAGTCTGCCCAAGCTGCAGTTCAAGAAAGCCAATATCCTCATCAAGCTTGGAACCACGTCAGACGGTTGGCTTCTCGTACACAGCTCCAACATTGGGCCTGTATTCGGCGCGGATGCGAGCAAGGACTGGGCGAGATACTCGGACCTACTCACTATTCGTGATCCAAAGACCGAAGAGAAGATGAGCGTGAGAGTCAACGCCCTGAAGCAACTTGACGACACCTACTTTCTCGAGGACAAGGTGAATCGTTCTACCAAGCTTTTGGAAAGTAGAGTGGCAACTGACAGTCACAGGACGTTTCAGTCGACGATGAGGACGAGTCGGCGACGGTCTTCCAAGATTCTTCGTATGCTGAAAGCGGATGGCCGCACTCTCGTCACTCTCAAGATCAAGACTCTTTGGGGATCACAGTCCGAGCCCTACGCGTTATGTTCTCACTTCTCCATGGAGCCCATATTACCTTCAAGCAGCTCCTTGGGCACGTCGAGGGCAGAAGGCACCAGCTAGAGACCCACACTCTGGCTCTTTGTGTCCTAGTCTGCGCGTGCTCGTACGCCGAATTCGGTGGCTGCCTGGACCTTGTCAGGCGTGGAGCTCTCCAGACGTTGCGATCCATGCCGTACCTGTGGGAGCATGTATCCGAGGCGCCGGAAGACTACATGGCGCTTGCTTGCAAGCTACAAGACACCGAGCTGTATCATGATGCCCTCCGCCACCGAGCTGCGCAAGCGTGTGTACTCAAGAAATGGGACGAGTCTTTTGCAAACGACACCGGAATTGCCATCGAAGAGCTGCAGCACAACTATCAGCCTCAACATCAGCACCTGCAGTACAAGATCGATGAAATGACGCGATTCATTCATGCCTTGCAGCTCCACCCCACCCGTGTCAGAGTCCCAGGCTGGGGCTGGCACAACACTTCCACAGCCTTCATGAATCTCCTGCGCTTCAAAGACGCCAATCGGTCGAATGAAGTCAAAGCTGGCGAGCGCATCGAGTTCATTGCTCGCGCGCATTTCGGGCAATGGCTCACTCAGCAGATGCATGGCGAACAGGTTTGGAAAGACGACCGTGGAGATCTGCGCGGAGATAGTGGCCATTCCAGGTTTGTCTTAATCACTCATTCAAGCGCCTTTGGGACCTGTACTAACTTGAATGCAGGAATTTTAACGCGATCGTCAAAAAGCTGGAGCAGGCTGCAGCATCTCCAAATCCAGCGTCCATCTTTGGTCTCGCCACGCCTCGCCGCTTTGCTGAGCTCTTCACGCTCGGCTCCCTCGGCAACTCTACCTACAGAATTCAGCGAACTCTCAGAGACCTCGTCGTCAGGGCGAACGGCAAGATTCAGCAAACATTCTCACGAGTTGGGGAGTCGTACACACACAGGAATGATGTCGGCACCGAGGAAGAATTCGTCTATGGTAGAGCCCACTTCGACGCAGGCTGCATCAATGGGACCGAATACTACACTTACATGGATGTACCCTTCAAGACTCCATTCAGTGGCAGAAGCAGCACTGCTGTAGAGTCTGCCGAAGGTCCTAACACCCTGCGCGACGTTGATCTCAAAGATGCCTCCCCGGAGCTGATGACAGTGCTTTGGGAGGCTTGCTTGGTGGCGACACCTTCTTCCTGAGCGACAGTCCAAGGCCTTTCGGCACGTTGTCTTAGGTATTCTTTCTGGCACCTCGCAACATTCGTCTGGTCAACCAACGCTCGCACCTCAACACAGTTGGGGGAACTTTTCCGCGCCATGGGTTCAGCAAAGATGACGAAGGAACATAACGGCGTTCTGCGGTGGGAGCCTTCTTTCCAAGCTACATGCCTTCAACAGACAACATCGCTATGGGGTCTTTGCAATACTTGCTTCGTGCAGAGACGGGCAGCCAAGAGTCAAGCTGCGCCGATAGGGCTATGTAGTCTATTTGCTTTGGCAATGACGGCAATGGCTCATGTGCACTTCGCTCCTGGGGATAGTCGAGAAGCTCTTGTGGCTCTACGGTATTATCTTTCGTTTGTTGGCCTGGGATTCGGTCTTATAAGCGGATCCTTCTATATAAAGACCGCCAAAAGTTTCTTTCCTTGGTTGAGTTCGTCAAAGGATGCAGAACATGCGTGCAGAGACGTAATTTCTTGCGCATCGGCTTTCATTGGCGCCATCGATGGTATCCAGTACGTACTATGGTGTATGCTACTCAAAGAGAGTCGATGTTACTTAAGACGTTCGTTTTGTGATATACTTGTGAAGGTCAAACGAGTCTTGCGACCAGGTAGAGACAAATACTATCATGCATATGAACTTGTAGAAACAACCCTGTATATACATGCTCGCAGTTGTGAAGGCTGATGTGCATAGTAGCAGATGTGATTTGTTCTTTGTCATCTCCCGTGGACGATTAATAGTTTGACTCGTTCCGCTGTCAGAGGCATGAAACTTTGTCGCTGTTACCTAGAGATTCAGAGATTGTATAGTGCATCGATATTACCTTGGGGCAGTCTTTCGTTATGTGGTCACATGTAACGATCCACTGCCAGATCTCGATTTCGTCGGGCGACTCAGTGTCAGGTGTAAGAGGTGGATTCGCTCAATGAGCTGGTGGTAATGTCCATTCACTGACATTAGGCTTCGACGCGGTCATTAACGTCCGTGCACTGATGACGCTGTCAAGGCAGTGACCCGAAGCACATCTGCCACCTTCCGTTAATTTTTGGCATCCTCGCACTCACACGTTCGACTTACTCTTTCCGAACCTCTGACAACCAATATATTCCCCGAAACCTCTGAAACCGTCATGGCGGCCACCGAAACGCCAAGGTAAGTTGTCCACGCCGCGAAAAATGTTATTTCTTGCTGATACATGACCATTTAGCCGCTACTTCGGCCCACTCACAAATCAACAGGGTGTGAGTGGCCTTCCAAAATTGCAATTCAAAAACGCAGACACTCTCATCAAGCTAGACTACGAGCCTCGGAATTGGTTGTTTGTTCACAGCGCTTTACTCGGACCCGTCTTCGGCGCGTCTGCAGGGAAAGTATGGTCTGAGTCGACAGAATTGACTGAAGTGGAAAATCCGACTACTGGTGAAAAGACCTACATGAGGGTCCTGGCGCTGAAACAGATTGACGACACCTACTTTCTCGAGGGCAAGGTAAGCATACTCGTTCCAACGTCATATGGCAGAGCAGCTACTAAGCGGTACAGGAGGTCGTGCTGGGCAGTGAAGAAGACGCTTGCGTCCTCCACTTATCTGACTACGCTGAACGCGGATGGCCTAAGCACAGGAGGATCATCATCACCGATTCGCTTGCATTCACGACAAAAAGTCTGCGCGTGATGATTTCTCTTCTCTATGGTGCTCAACTCAGCTTTGACCAGCTCGCAGGGCGTGGCCACTCAGACGACCCAATTACGATTTGTGAGCATATGCAGGCACTAGTGACTCTCACTTGTGCATGTGCGTATGCTGAGTTCGGTGGGTGTCTTAACGTTATCAGACGCGGCGACCTTGAGGCGATCCATTCGATTCCCGAGTTCTGGTGTCATGTTGATGCTTGCCCGGATGATTACATGGCGCTTGCCTGTAAGTTGCGGGATGCTGAGCTCTATCAAGATGCCCTAAGACACAGAGCTGTACATGCTTGCGCCTCCAACGAATGGTATTCATTCGCTCTCGACACAGGCAACACAGTTGACGAGCTACGCAAATTCTACATGCAGCAGTACGAGTGGGCCGAACAACGCTTGTACGAGCTGAAGACACGCCTCATCAGCTACAACTCAGCGAACTCTACGTCAAACTGGGAGATTCCTCCATCCATCTTCCCGCCTACACGACGGTGTCGAATGTGATGCAATTCAAAGATCGACTTCGTTACTACGAAGTGGGATCCCTTGAGCCTTCCAAGTATCTCTCACGGTCGATTTTTGGTCAGTGGCTTTTGAAACACGAGTATGGCGCAGATGTCTACGAGGATGATGAAGGCACGTTTCGCAGTACTGGGCTTTCAAGGTAAGCCTATAGTTAGCTGAAATGAGCCGTTTTGACAACTTTCACTTACTTCCAAGGATAGGGGATTCAACGTTACGGTACGAGAGCTTGAGCAAGCAGCACAATCTCCGAAACCGTTTCATATCTTTGGCGCCGACACACCTGAACACTTTTCCAAGATTTTCAATCTTGACTCCAATGGTGTCCCGCTTTGTGAGTTGCTAGCCGACCTCAGTAACCTGGTGAAGCAAGCGAACTATAAGATCAAACAATACTTGCGCCTGTACCATCTGGGAGAAATTGAGACTTTGGATTTTGGCGGCGTCCAAACCAAATGTATCTTCGATCGCGCTCGCTCAGACCTCGCTCAAGTCAACGGCCGCGACTTTTTCACCCTCATGTATGTGCCTGTAAAGTGCCCTTTGAATCAGCTCCATTGGATGCTCTTCAATTGTCCAAGTGAGTTTTCTCATCATTGGCGCATGGATTTCTGGAGTCAAGAAGAGATCTGACGTTGTACATTTCGTTTGTTCTCCACTTGGGATCGACTTGGGAAGGAATCGATTGGCTGTTAATGCTTTCATTGAAGTTACCATCATCACTCTGCGTCCTAAACCTAGTCTTCAAGCAAACGGTCCATCGTATTGATACCTCAAAGGTAACGTAAGGAACGTACCAGTCTGTCCATCAGCTGATGTTGGGATGGAGACGGCTCAGGCCAGCAGGGATACAATACGATTGCATCATGTTATGCTCCCTTTGGCAAGATGTTGGCTCGTCTACGACATAGATTTCAGCATACATGTAGGCAAGGAGAGCAGTTTTGCTCTAAGTACTAGTGTCAACTTCAGGGTTTGCTGGAACTCCTATGCTATGTGAAAACTATGAATACCCATACGCCCTGATGATAAAAGCAATAGAAGAAAGCATTTCCAGATGTTGTTCTATGCCAGCCGCAAAGCTTAACCCAAAATGTCCAGCCGCTTTGCCCTGCCTAATTTCCAGCCCCTGGTATGCTGTCTGGCATACCATCTCCGCAGAGATCCGTTCGTAGTGCTCGGTCACAAAGTGTTGTCCACGATCCTGCGCCTTTACTACCTTGCTTGCTCTGCTACTGCTTTCAGTGGCGTTATGACAGATAGCGATCCCAATGAAACACCGTCTCTGAACTATCGCAATCGTCCGTGTTCCAACTTCAGCTCCCAGTGGTGTGACAAGTTCCACCATTCTCATGTTAAGCTCCTCGGCGCTGGGATCACCACCATCCGCCATGACCTTCTCCGCTCTCCTCAGCCCTCGCGTTCCTCTTAGCTTCACGACGTGCCTTGTGCTTGGCGATATTCTCGAGGTGCTTGATCCTTGCTTCGATGCCGTCCCACAGGAGTGGGTGTTGCTGGGCCGCTTGTTCCAGCGACCCTAGGTGCTCGCCGTCGATCGTCTCATTGACGATGCTGTGGGCAATCGTTTGGATCATGATGTGCCAGATGTTGCGGTGGTCGTGAGTCAGGTCGCCATAGTACTTGTGTACTTCGAGCATGTCTTTGGCCGAAACAATACGGTGGCTAAGGTAGCCCTTCAGGTGGCCTTCGATGTGGGTCTGCGGCGGCTCGACCCTGAAGTAGTTGACTGCGCGGTGGAGTTGGATGATACGGAAGAGACTGTAACCGTTAATGGGGATGTGGAGGAGTTGTCCTGACTCTAGCTGGTCGATGTGCTGAAGGACCGTCTTCATTGCTTGGAGAGATGGAGCCGATCTGCCGAGGACGTCGATCTTGTAGATGAGTCTGCGTGGACCAGCGCTCATGATCTGGCGAACGAAGACGCTGTGTTGCTTGAGGCGGTCGGCATCGATGATGAAGTAGTGCTTTTCGTCTTTGTTTTGGATGGGACTCTCGTGCCAGACTCGCGCGACAGACATAGTGAGTTGATGTTGATCAGGACTTGTTTGTAGTGGTTCTGGTCGGGGATGGCAAAGTCGCAGTGTCGCGTTTGAGTCAAGCAGCGTTTTGTGGTCGTGGACTCATGTTTGCGACCTCCAGCGCCAGAGACCAAGTCGCGAAGTCGACACCCAGCTTTGCGGGACACCAGTCACCTGACGAAGAGGAGTGAAGTGAATGATCATGAGTCAGACTGTCTTGATTGGACAGGCTGCACCAAAGACGATCGAATGCAATGGAAGTACAGTCCATCGATCATAAACAGTGAAAGATACGATTCCATGCTTGGCAATTCCCAAACTCGCACCGTGTAAATTTCTTGTGGCAGCAAGACTTCTTCAAAGCTCGCGATCACATACAAACCCCCAACCACAGCGTCTTACCAACACACAACCGTCAAGCCCCCGCCGCTACCCAAAAACACGAAAACAACGCCAACGCTTCCAACCGCAGAGATGGACTCCAGCAAGACCGTCACAATCATCGCGCCGGCTGGTGGACGCAAGAATTTCGTCGCGTTCGACGTGCCCATGCACAAGCTCGCCAACTATTCCTCGATTGCTAAGAATGCCTACTTCCCCAGTGAGAGCTCCAAAGACCCCGTCGGCGACAACGAGAAGCGCCGCGTGACGAGGAGCGAGTTCGATCTCGGCGAGGCGATGCACGAGGGCCACGCGCGTACCATGGCAACTTTCGTAAGTGAAAATGATACCACGCCGCAGTGTCATGGGTAGTACGCTGACATTATGCGATATAGATTAAGAAGTCCGACGACAAGGAGCCTGCTCTCATCTCTATCGATATCTTCGGCAATAATCGCACCCTGGAGGAGCTCGTGGATATCTGGCGCGTTATCATTTACGGCTACAAGGTTCCCAAGCACATGGACGACGGTTCCATTCGTGACACCCTTCGCCGCAGGATCTACACCAAGCCGGACTTCAACACCGCTGATTTCAAGTACGTCGTCGAAAACCTCAACTACGACAAGGGCATGGTGCACACCGTGCTCGACCACGCTGCCACCATGCACTACAAGGGCAAGCTGCCGGAGGAGGTCCGCACTGGCATCGACGCCTACTGCAAGTCAATCCCTACCTTGTGGGATCAGCTGCTGGAGACCGCCGATCGCGTGATCAAGAAGGAGCACGCAAAGGCTGACGAGCGCGAGGCAAAGAGGAAAGCCAACGAAGAGGCGAGAGAGAAGAACGCCAACGGAGGTAAGAAGGATGATCAGGCTAAGGCCAAAGACAAGGCCAAGGCAAAGAAGGTGGTCGTGCCCTTCGTCCGGAAGGACGGCGACTTCCCGCCGCTCTCCTGATTTGCGCGATCTTGTGGTGAAGATCGAAATGCGCATTCTCATCGACTAAGCACGGAATAACCCTTCTGAAGGCCAGGGCATGGCGCCATAGATTCTGCGCTCCCTTGGAATTTCCAAGTACTTGATGAAACGACTGCTTGAAGGGCTTGCATGTTCACCGTCTTGGCTTTTGAACGTTCAAGCTGCACCTCCAGGGGCTTACAAGGACATCCAGTATCAATATCTTGGTATCCGAAAGCTCTGCTTGTGCGCTAATGGTTGAAAGTTGCAAGGACCTCCCACTAATATTGTCCTTTGCTTATTACGGGTACGACGAAACAGTTACGGTCCAGTGCCTAGGACTTCCTGACGTATCAGTCGTGTTTCTTCGTTTGACAGCCGAGTTAGCTTGCGTCAATCCATTGTAATACTACTCTCCTTCTTCTGCTATGTGTCTCAAGTGTTTCTTCAATCGTCAATCGCGTTGTTCCGTACTATATCAGGACTTTATGACTCGTTCATCTTCCTTGAAGCCTCGCATTATGATCCTTCGTTCTTCGAATGCTTTACGATTGAGTACTGCAAAATTTTCAACGGCGACCAACACCTGCGTTTTGACCCGCCCGGCAGTCCATTGTTCGGTGGGCATAAGAAGATCAAGAACTTCGACATAATTCTTACCAGTTGGGCGAGTTTTGGACCGCTACGGCCCTATCGTCGTCTACCACCTGCTCCATTGAGACGCGGTACGACGATAGCGTGGCTCAACGCGTTGCAATCGACTCTCTCTGCTTAAACATGTCCAAGTCGTTCCGGCAAGCCCCAAAGCGAGTTGCTTACGGGCAGCGATGATACTACGACGGGTTTGCACATACAGTACTGCTGTGGAAGCTACGACTCCAAAGTACCGAAGGCAGCCGTATCTAAATGGAAATGTCATTTGATAGAAAGAAAGTCTCGAGCATGACCCGTGTTCAAGCAGGAAAGCGGGAGAAACATAAGGTGTAAACACATTGAATCTCATTCGGGCTAAAAGTAATGTTTCTTTTCTGATGAACACCCCTTCAGCCGCTCGTTGCTGTGCGTTTAATCCTTGTCGCGCGTATCGATGAAAGACATATTCGCTCCGTCCTAATCTCTGTAACTCAAACTGCACGCGATGAGTCAAGGCTTTGAGATACTGTTTCTCAGCGTTCAAAGAAGATGCTGTGAGGATGAGTCGCCTCTGACTTTGCTGGGTGACTTGCGCGTGCATGTTGATGGCGCGATTCAGCATGCTCTCTCCCTATCTTCTCCCTCTCATCTTCTACCACCCAGACTCAAGAGCCTTCTTCTTGCCCTTATAGTTCGCCGCCTTCTTCGCCAGGATCGCCTCTCCCATTGCCTTCATGGAATCGTACCTGCCGGTGTCGCGGCAGTACTGCTTGATCTCGTCGATGACGTTTTGGTCGAGAGTATTGTCGACGCAGCGTTTCATGATGGTCTTCATCATGGTGGAAGCGATGACGCCGTCAAAGTCGATTTTTTCCATGCACTGCTTGAAGTCGTCGGCAGAGGGAAGGCGAGACGTACTGCTGTTGTAGATGTAGTCGAAAATAGCGTTGCGGATGACTTGACCGCGAGGTCCGGCGAAGAGATCGAATGCGTGACCGGCGCGGTAGACGTTGAGTGCGGTGGCGAAAGAGGGTCTCTCCTGTCCAAAAAGAGAGTAGGCAAGGGTGAACTGCTCGGGGTTGCTAACACTGTTCTCGTTGATCCACTTGATGACAATCTCCGCCGCGGTCTTGTCGACGTTTGGAATCAAGAGTAGTTCACTGGCGGCTGGCACGCGTCTGTTCTGCTGGGCCTCCCCTCCTCTGTTGGCATTGCCGTGTCTGTTGTACT
Source organism: Cladosporium austrohemisphaericum (assembly GCA_022813715.1). Classification (NCBI taxonomy): domain Eukaryota; kingdom Fungi; phylum Ascomycota; class Dothideomycetes; order Cladosporiales; family Cladosporiaceae; genus Cladosporium; species Cladosporium austrohemisphaericum. The sequence goes on from JAKLLY010000005.1 coordinate 164,360, forward strand.
TATGGGGATTGAGGACTCGGTCTGCGGCTCTGGAGAAGAATGCGAGCTTCTTCTTGTCGGTAACCCAGCCTAGGTACGTCTTGGTGCCGTCTGCTCCGAGCGAGTAGACGTCGATCGTACCGGCAGGAGCGTGGGTGCCGGCTGCTGTGGTCTTACCAGTGGGCGCAGCGGAGGATTGCTTTTTGGGCGCCATGTCGAAAGATGTTGTGTTTGGTGGTGCTAAGATGTCAAGATGCAGGACAAGCTTGTTTATGTAGGAAAGAAAAGTGGTGGTCATGCGATGCAGTGATGGATTGTGGGTTGCCCCAAATCGATGAGTACGGTTTGCTTTCACATGCGACGCGTGCACGGCCCAACGCGTTCAAGTCACTGCTGTAGAGCTGATGGGCGTACAATAAGAATTCCCAGCATTTATGCAGACGCGATTGTAGATGCGAAAAATACTTGTGATCGATCGATTAGAAGCCTGTGTGACATGTGAGTGACAGCGTACCCTGGACAATTCGCCCTGGACGAAGTCTTCTATCCATGATCTTATGTATTCGACCAAAAACGAAAAGAAGGCCCGGAGCTAGATTCGAACTAGCGTCTCTGTCAATCAATCCTGAGCGGTGCACTAGTCCGTCAAAGAGTGTCATATCCACGATCGAACCACAAGGGTTGCAAGCCGCGATTATTGAACAGCGTCTTAGCCAACTAGACTATCCAGGCGTCATGTAATGGTGATGAGGTAGAGTGCACCATCAATATAGCCACGCCAAAGACCGATTGTAGCCTCTACTACTTTGCACGTCTCTTCTGGTGACCGTCGATACAATCGTACCAATACCAGTGGTTTAAAGTTCATGGCTCTTGCGTTATTCCAATGAGAAGCTACGATGGATGTAACGATCGGCGTCTATAGCTGAGTATGAGCTAGCGTCTTTACCGGTATCAAGCCTGCCAAACAGTCCTGAAGGTCGTTAAGCTCCCCCTCCATATTGAGACTTGAGAGCTGTCTGCCTCAATCCGCTTGGATACAACATCATTCTGAGCACTGGGCTGTCCAGGTGTTTTCATGCAGTATAATGGCAAGGACCCCATTCATCCAGACAAGCTTTCGCGGCACCAAGGTGGTTTGGGGCATCTGTTTCCAGCCGCGCCTCTCTGAGTGCTTAGAGAAGACCGCAGCAGACCTGGTACTAACCAACCACTTCGCTATTAGGTTGGAGCAAAAGAATACCGCAACGCAAAGACAAAAAGAGTGCGCGGAGCTAGATTTGAACTAGCGCCTCTGTTCGTCTTCCTCGGGGGTAAGACCCGGCTGCTGCCGTGCCTGCCGCTACCACTGCCTTTGCCTACCTTTGCCCCACTCCGGTTGAAGAACAGCGTCTTAGACCACTGGACTATCCGCGCGGACTTGTATTATGACGACGAGAATCAATCCTGAGTACATATACTTATACAAATGCCTATGCTTGCTAGTAGGAACGCAGAAACTCGCCGTGCATCGACCTGTGCGTTTGAACATCTCCACCGATAGCTCGCAAAGGGATCTCACTGTTTAGAACTGTACTCCCGCGTTCGCTTACGCTGCGTGAATTGTCAAGCAAGATACACGTTGCTGTTCATTGCTTAGAACAAAGAGATGTACGGCGACGGAGTGACTACGTGACAAACGTCGTTTGTTTGGTAGTATGGAAGGTTATATAGTATGTAAGGTGATATGAAGCTCAGGCACAGGCACTCTGCAGTGGACTCGCCCCGTCATCTTCTGCCATTGGCGAGGTGTTTCTCCCATTCCAAAGGCTTTCGAATTTCTCAAGAGTGTGTCGCACTAAAAGTGAAGGGGACACAATGCTGGCGTTGCCAACATCCACAAAGTGTCCGGATCTATTCAGCTTCACTGATCAAATCATGCAGACGCGTCTTCCTTTCATTTCACAAGACGCCTCGCACCCGTATATAATACTCGACGCCGCTTCCACTTCTGACGCGCCCACCGCGCAAACATCATCATCGCCTAGCCGCATTCTCATCCTTGAAACCCAACACAACCAGGAATTAACCCGTACACACACCAAAAACATTACCACCACAATCAATTCATATCTCATTTGACACACAAACAGCCATCCGTAACCAGGAACGCAGCCACCACAGGCATGTCCACCATCCCGCGTAACAGCGACAACACGATCGCCGCCACCAAGAACGCACCAACCTCACCAGCCTACCCAGGAACAGCACACGTCTACTACATGGAAGGTGGACACAAGGTCTTCCTCGGAACAGCCTCCTGCAAGACTACACTTGTCCACTTCAGCAGCATTGCAGCTCGCCAGCTGATGCCGACTACATACAACACATCGAAGCTCACCACCATCAGTACATCTCGCGAAGTCATCATCACCACGGTTGATCCAGCTGCCGCGCGCGTCGCTCTCCAGTGGATCAACAACAATAATCTACACAAAGAACAACCTCTCACCTTCGATGCCTTGCCGGTCGACCCTTCCTTCGAATTCGGGTGCCACGTTCATCACGCTGCCGGAGTCGGTTTTGGCGTCCCATGTTCTCTTCGTGGTGATGTGATCCACAACAACCTCTACGAATACATCAAGACCTTCCAGCATGTGACTTTGGACGACTTCAAACTCGTCATGGAGACCATCTACTTCGACCCTGGGCTTGCTAAGGCTATGACACACAAGACGGCTGAACTCATGTTCAAGGCAAAGGCTTCGGATGATGAGCGCGAGAAGATTTTCGCCTACAGCAAGGAGTACGATGCAAAGTACGGAGCTACTCTGGTCACTACGATGCAAAGCATCGGGGACGAGCTCGCTACCAAGGCTGCAAAGTATGAAGAAGAGATGGAGAAGAAGAAGGCCGCTGAAAGCCTCGTCATTGTTCACAAAAGCATTGCCGGCAAGCCCATGGTGCTCGCTCCTGCCCAGAAGAAAGCCACTGCTGCGACCAAGGAGAAGTCGTTCATCCAGGATGCTGGCAAGCCGAAGTCACAGAGCACTGTCACCATCACCAGTCCAGGAGCCGTGACGATCACCACCAACAAAAGCGCCACGAAGAAGCCATTTGGCAACGTCGGCGGCAAGATTGGCGCAATCAAGGCCGCTCCAAGTCTCGCCCAGATCAAAGCGGCGACGAAGAGCGCAGCCGAGACTACCGAGAAGCGCAGTGTCTTGGCGCAGAGTGTTGCGCAGAGTGTTGCGCAGAGTGTTGCGCAGGCTAGCAAGTCTACCAATGGCAAGGGCGGCAAGGCCTCTTACGCTCACATGTTGGGCACTTAAGGCAGTGGTGATGCCTCCAACTAGGAGAAGCCTTTGCCTTGACACGATGGGACTGTAGCAAAGTGGCTGGCCGAGATTCTTCCAAACGGCATTGGTACCGACTGCTCATGCACGATGCGAGCTTTGGGCAGCTACACTTCGAACTTCTGAGGCGTGGAGTTTGGGGCTTGGAATTGATTTTTGGCATAGGCTGTCTAGCCTAGATGATCATCGTCCTGGGGCTCGGATTACCTCACAAGGTCTTTTTACCCGGCACGCAAGACTATTGGTAGAACAAATGGAAGGGAGGTAATTGAACAAAATCAAAAGTCTGTTATGTATCGTTCACAGCCATGAACGCACAATTGATTTGCTTGCAATCAATCTTGCGTGAACCTTGAAGCATCGTACAGCGTAAACATTAGAGGCGATAGAAAGACTGTGCTTACACTGACTTACCCTCTAGCTCTGGCAAAACGACTGGAGATATCACCGAAGGTGCAATATTAGCGCTATATGATATCTGGCATAGCACTGGCGATCAAGACAAGCGGAGATGACGAGCTTTTACATGATTACAACTCCAATCTCTACGGTTCGATGGTGCCTGCCCCATAGCGTGCTACACGCTCATCCAGTGAGATCCCACAACGGTTAGATAGAGCTTCGGGACAGTGTAGAGCTTTGTTCAGAAAACAAATTTGGCAGATCAGTGTGGAAGGTATTGTACAAAGCTGGAAATCAGCTTAAGCTCTTTCATACCGTGCCTTATGTTTGCGAACATCCGTTGCATTCCTGTACAAAGATCTGAAGACCAGGTGTTTCTTAGAGGCAGATGAGATGTTACCAAACCATAGCAAACGTGCGGAGTGACCGGAAGAAGCCTATATTTGTCCGACTGCGAGATTGCATCAAGCTCGTTGGGCTTCCCTACCTGCTATCGTTCTCCTAATGTTGTATTTCCAACTGTTTCCCAAGACATCACAATTGAAGTCTCCTATATCTTTCGCTCAAGGCAAATGATCACGGACATCGCAAAAGCATAGGCTCCAACTGGTAGGCATTCCCAAATTACGGGCTTTGCTAAGTCACTGGCGGCTAGGATCGAGTCCAGGATCAGAAGAAGTGAAGGATGACTTGCGTGGACCTCCAAGTTACGCCGGCATTGTCGACCTTACACTCCTTCACTGCCTGGTCACCGTGTCTGCGTCACTGTCAGCGAACTTATAAACCACTTCCGATTCCAAAGCGACCGAACTCCCCACCACCCACTTACATTCTCACCACACGCTCTCATACGAAGAAGATCTCTCTACTCTACATCTAATCACCAACGCAGTCTCTCTATCCACACCGAACTCTCGAAACTCCGCATAGAAAACATCATGACTCCCACGGTGCCCACCAACACCCCGGCTTCCAGCCCCCAGTCTCCAATCAGTACTATGCAGCTCGTCAACAACAAGCGCGACAAGCGTACCTCCCCTCCGCGTGATGACGTGTCTTCTGGCCCAGCTGCGCTGGGTACCGTGAACATCTACTACCGCAATGGTGACGAGGAGGTCTTCCTCGCCAACGTCAGCTCTCGAACCACTCTGACCACCTTCTCGAGTGTTGCGCGCACCCAACTCATGCGCTACAGCCCAGTCACGAAGCAGAGCGTCATGATCCCCAAAGCGCACGAAGTTGTCGTCAACAAGGTCGACCCTGCCGCAGGCCGCGTGATCATCGAAGTCATAAACCGCACCAACGTACACGCGCCCAAGTCTCTCCTCTTCAGTATGCTTCCCGACAACAGCAACATCAGCTTTCTCGTCAAAGTCCACCGCGCCTGCCAGGCCTTCGGCCTCAACCATCAGCTCCACGACGGCGAAGTCCGCAATGCAATCGTCGACTATCTGCGCAACCTCCGTGTCATTCAGCTCAGCGAGTTCAAGCTCGTCGCGGAGGAGGTCTACTTCGACCGCGGCCTTGTTGACAGGGTGCAGTACAAGATCGCTCTTCACACTCTGAACGGCTGGGTCTCCGAGGAGGAGCGTGGCCAACTCATGTACTACGCCTGGGACTCCGACTTCATCAAAGGTACCAATCTCATGAACGGCATCGCCGCTGAAGAGGCAAAGCTCCAAGCTGAGCGTACCAAGCGCGATGAGGAGGCTGCCGCAAAGAAGGCTGCGGAAGAGTTCGTGTTCGTTCACCAGAGCGTCGCGGGCAAGGTGAAGGAGGTCTCTTCTGCTCCGAAGAGAGTCGCTGGTGGCAAGATGTCCTGGGCCCAGATGGTGGGAGCTTAAGGAGTTTCAGTGGCAACAATACCGTGATTATCTGATCCTTCCGCAATACAGCATCATGGGTGGCGCTTACCACTAAGCTGCAGCTTCAGATATGGTGCTGCTCGAAGGAAAAGACACACTCATCGGCTTACACCTGTTTTGCGCAGGCGGAGTTTGGAAATTGCGTTTCGTTGATTTGTCTTTGGCGTTAGCTCGAGCATGCTGCTATTCGGCAGCCTTGATACGCCCATGCGACCCTGGTCTTAGGAAGCGCTCGCTTTGAATAGCGTATGATCGAATATGGATTGTTCGTTTCGGGACTTATGGGTACTATACCCAATATTGGTGGTCCGGTCGGAACTATGGAGTTTCTAAGGGATGGCTTGTTTCTTGCAGTAAATTGTGGGCTCGATGAAGGTATTCAGCAATGGAAACATAGTTTGAAATGAACAGTATTCCAGTGTCTACTCAGTCAAGTAATTTCGTTCCATGAGTTACCCAAAGGAGTCAGCGCGGAGCACTACTGGCTTGGGAAGAGCTTGTATGGACGCGTTTTCAAGAAAAGGCAGTGCAGGTTAGTCGAGGAAATGGAGAGTGGGAAAGTATAATGTCAAAATCAGATAGCGTTCAATACAATGCAAATGCGTTCTCAATATCAATCTAGTAAAAGCAAATCGTCCGCCCAATGTGTTCATTCTAGTGTCAAATCATGCAGTCAAATTCTCGAGCAAGCTCTGCGCCGCTGTTCTCAAAGCGACAACGTCGGCTCTCTTGCTAATGTTAACATCGACCTTGCCGGCAGTGCCAGTCCTAAGGTTCATGCGGTCGGGGTGCAGTCTAGACTGCTCCGTGCGCTTCAACCATTTGACCAGGGCTGCGGCGTTGTTGCCATTTCTGTCGCTCATTGAGACCTCGACATCAAGGCCGTCGGCGTACCTCTTGATGGTACCGGAGATGCCAAAACCGGCGAGGAAGATCAGCTGGACGTTGGCGATCATGACCTGCTCGGCCTTGAAGTTGCCGATGTTCGAGCGGGAGCCGCCTGCGAAGTCGAGCTTGAAGAGGTCGCTCACGGGTGCCGGGAGTGGAAAGTTGCTGTCAGTACGACTGAGGGCCTCCCACTTGGCGTCATAGGCGTCGAAAAGCCTCTTCAGGTCCGATTGGGAGTGAGTAGGTGCAAGGGAAGCGGTGGATCCCTGTGCCTGGGCGTCAAATCTGCTCTGAGTGTTCTGCGAGCGGGACGAGCTGCAGCTCGAGCGCTGCTCAGTTCCTCTCGAGCTCTCTCTTCCTGTACTAGAGCTTGCTCTAGAACTGTACGATGGAGGCGGAGGGCTGTGCGAGCGCTGTGCGAGCGCTGAGTGGCAGTTCTGCTGTCTGAACGAGCAGAGTCGGTCCTGGAACGGGTGCTGTGGAATCTCGATGGTTGTTGAGTACTCTGAGTATGGCGAGTGGACCCATGGCGGCTGGACCCAGGGCGACTGGACTCGTGGCGAGCACTGGAGTGGCTCCTAGAACTGGAGCTCTCTGGTCTCATCTCCTGGGTGCGGAAGCTTTGAGCAGTCGAGTGACTTTTAGAACTGGATCCCTCTGGCCTCATCTCCTGGGTGCGGAAGCTTTGAGCAGTGGCGTGGCTCCTAGAGCTGGAGCCCCCCGGTGCTCTCACCTCGGTGCGGAAGCTCTTTGTACTGCTCGTGCCTTGTCTGCTCTCGCCTTTGAAAGAAGAACCAGATGTAGCTGAGCGAGAGTCTTGTCCGTGCTGGAGACCGATACCATTGGTCCTACGCTGACCCTGGACCGGAGGCGAAGGCGATCGGCGTCTCGGGCTCTGAGTGGTTGGCTTTCGGGAAGGAGAAGGCGAGCGGCGTGTCGGTCTCACAGTGGAAGTGGAGGAAGTGGACACGAAGGTGTTGTGGTCGCTTCGAGACTTGGAAGCGCTACTCTTGCTGGAGCCTACGTGAGATCGTTGTGTCGATGGCGAGCGGAAGATGCTGGCGCCAAAGGTCTGTCGGGAATGAACCGGGCTAGGAGATCTTCGACGGCTTGCAGGCGACGGCGCGTGGTTCCTACCTCTCGGGCTGAACGACATCCCGAAGTTCTCAGCGAAGAATGATGTAGTGGGACATGCTCCGAGAACGGGTGTTTGAGAGCCTGAGGTCGGTGCTGGGCGTGCAGTCCTGTAGCTCGGTGGCGGGGATGCTGGTCTTGCTGCCGATGCGGTAGTCCTGTAGCTAGGCGGTGGGGGTGTCGGCCTTGCTGACGGGCGAGTAGTCCTGTAGCTGGGTGGTGGAGATGCAGTACGGACTGTTGATGTAGGGCTCGGGGACCGGGCTCCACATCTTCCGTAGGCTCTGGAGTGGTTTCTCGCGGAGTGGGAACTCGAACTCATCGAGCTGGCAACTGATGATGAAGGACTGGGGGAGCGAGATGCACATCTTCCGTAGGCTCTGGAGTGGTTTCCTGCGGCGTGGCTACTCGAACGCATCGAGCTGGCAACTGATGATGAAGGACTGGGGGAACGAGATCCACATCTTCCGTGTCTTCGTGATGCGCTGCTTTCGACAGTATGGCTCGAGTGCATCGATCTGCCGCGGTGCGACGTCGATCTATGCATTGAGGGGGCTTCGCTGTCGAGTGCAGACATGAAGTCGCTTCGGAGAGAATCGAATCCAGAAGGCACGCTGCTGTCTTGTCTGACGTTGTGGTGGCGGCTGCTCTGATGGTGATGTCCACTGCGAGACCTGCTGCCACTCGACCTGGTGGAGCCAGACCTGTGCATAGAACAGAGGGTGCTGTCTACGCACGAGTTGTCGTGATGGCGGTGGTGACCACCGCGAGAGCTAGCTCTTGAAGACATGGTGCTGCTTACGCTAGCGTTGCTGTGGTGGTGGTGTTGATGGCCGCCGACGGAACTGCTACTACTCAAAGAAGTGAAGCTAGGCCCGGTGCTGCTGATCGAGGAGAAGTTGTGACACGGCATGGTTGGTTTCTCTTGCGCGGTAACTTTAGCTTATTACTGAACCAGTCAGGTGTAGGCTGTGTTTGCGTAAGAGAGTGTGTGTGTGCGGACTGAAGCTGTGAAGGGCTACTTCGGCGACGTTATATGTGATCTGAGCCAGCATAAAGCGGTTGTGGAGATTCAAGTAATGAAAGAAATTGGTGAAAGATGTGTCGGACTTGAAGGCATTGAATGTTTCTTTGTTCTCATGAGCCACAATGGCACATCGGACTCCGTAAGCTTCGACGGGATCCTTGGAAGCCATGTTGAATGCCTCCACGCGGACGAGCCAAGATAACCACTCACTCGCATTTCCGTTGTTATATGTGTCGGCTACATCAATGTATCAGTGCCTTAGAGATGTTTGTGTTCGAAGGCGACAGTCTCTGAGCTTGCGATGTTAGCATCATTCTCATTTGACACTGAGTTTCATACCTTACCAATGCCATTGAATGCATCGTTCCGAGTCCCAAGTCTTTGTCTTCTCTGCGACCTATGCTTTGCCAGCCCGATGAGGTGTCCGGTAGGATCTACCCATACTGTCAATAATGCAAAGGGTGGCGTGGTGTCACGAGGTTCTGCCACTGGCATCTCATTCTCCAAGCCAGGCCTAACTCCATATGATCCTGTAAGTGTGGCAAAGTCTTGTCTTCTGGCATGTTGAATAAGCTTCAGCGATCGGTGTACATTATGGTCGCTCGTAGCGATTCAGGCTGCGTTGCCGCTTCAAGTGACGGTCATCGCCACGGAGACGGCACTTGTGATACTGGAAATGCTACGCTGCTATAGACAGACTGTTCCTGATTCGCTGGAGCCGGTATAGGCCATGGTACACCGAAACCTAAACCTACCTTATACGGACTTCGAGAATATCCGCTTGTGGCTGGCTTCAGCCTCGGCTCGAATGATCGGACCAGCAACACTTCCTTTGTCGAGACAGGCTCACGAGTATGAGACCCCGGCAAAGATTCACCACAAGGCCGCTGGTGAGTCTTTGTCTAGTCTGGTACTCCGTTCCCATTGGACAATGCTAGTAGCTAACCCCGCGGGCGAACCCTCTGCCGCGGTTGTATGGTATGATGCGGGGTACATATCGATCAACAGATCTACCTACTCCGCCCTGGACGACCGGATGACAGTATAAACATATCACAGAGCTCTGCACGTTGTTGTAAACATAGTTAGTTGCGCTGAACATCGTAAGTCCAATTCTGCAACCTTTTACCAAGTCAAATACCTCATTACCGCCGCCATGCCGCCCAAAACCATGCGAGCCGTCGTTCTCAAAGGCGATTACAAGGTAGGAGCTATCAATGAATATACCACTCCCAGACGACGGCCTGCGGCGATGAATTGCCGTTTGACAAGGATGCTGACCGATTCCCCTAGGTCGCCGTCGAAGACCGCCCTTACCCCAACCTCCAAAAGCCCACCGATGCGATCCTCAAAGTGTCATCGACGGCATTGTGCGGTAGCGACTTACACTTCTATCGAGGACATCTCAAGTGTCCGCCTGACTTCATCTGCGGCCACGAGTTTGTAGGAGAGATCGTAGAGAAGGGAGATGATGTCAAGAAGTTCAATATCGGAGACAAGGTAGGTCCGCACATGAAGAGCATGGAAAGTCTGCGGATACTTTTCTGAGTAGCCACGCTGGAAATACAGAGAAGATGCTGAGTCAAATGTTGACGACGACGAACAGGTTGTAGTTCCATTCTATACTGCCTGCGGAGAGTGCTTCTACTGCGTCCGCGGCCAAGCGTCCCGCTGCTCGAAGGGTAATCTTTTCCGCGGAACGAAGTCTTGTAGATTAACAGGCTGACAAGGCTAGGCGAGCTATTCGGCAACTCAGCTCCAGCCAACACCATTGATGGCGGCCAAGCAGAATACGTCCGCTGCCCGCTCGCGGACTCCACCTTTGTTCTCACACCAAACAATATCCCCGAAGAAATGCTCGTCTTGATGGCCGACATCTTCCCAACAGGCTATTTCGCGGCTTCTCGGTACCTCAAAAATCTCTCTGAGCGGGATAGAAAAGAGTTCACAGTCGTCTGCGTCGGCTGCGGGCCAGTGGGAATCTGCGCGATCACCGCCGCCCTGACCATGGTAGACAAAGTCTACGTCGTCGACTCCGTTCCCGAACGGCTGGAAGAAGCAAAGCGCATTGGCGCCATCCCCATCAACCTCAACGACGACCCAGTCGCAAAGATTAAAGCTGCCTCCGACGGCCGAGGCGCAGACGTCGTAATGGAAGTCGTCGGCCACGCAGATGCCTTCCACCTCGCCTTCGACATGATTCGCCCTTGGGGCCAGATCTCTTCCATTGGTGTGCACACAGAGCCGATCAACATGAACGGTCTGATGATGTACGGTAAGAATGTCAGCATGGCGTTTGGAAGATGCCCTGTGCGGTCAATCTTTGAGGAGGCGTTGGAGGTGTTGGTCAAAGAGCAGAAGAAGGTGGCGTTCCTTTGTGGCAAGACGATGAGCTTGGAAGATGCGCCGAAGGCTTATGAAGACTTCGAGCAGAGGAAGGTCACGAAGATTGTGTTCAAGATGGATGAGAAGGAGGCTGGGCAAGACGTCAGTCAGAAGGTCGCTGCTTGAGGGTTTGTTATATACGGTATGGGTAAGCCCGTGGGAAGAAGTTTTGATGTTCGCATGGATTAATATCAGCCGAGTCGAGATTTGATCGCTTTGTTTTTGACAATATCTCACACGCCAACAAAGATCTCCGAGAAATCACGAACATGCTTTCACTTCGAATTGAAAGTCATCGCTACCAAAGCTACTGATGATCTAACACCGCCTGTGTGACGATATTGAACCATGACAGCTGCAAGCTTGCTAGCCTTTCCAACAGCCCTCTCCTCACAAATTTGGCCTTTGTATGCTGCGCACCGAGTCCTTTTCAAACTCATCCGAGATGCTACATCGCATCTGACATCTCGCTGTCGTCTTGATTGCCCTGATCATTGCAACCGTCGGAGCTCGCAACCTCGTCGTCTTCCTCAGAATCGATCTCGCTGTCCACTTCTTCCATCTCACAGCCCTCTCCATCACTGTCTTCTTCCACGGTCTCCTCACCAGAGGAATTCTCCTTACTGCTCGCCTCGCCTTCCTCCTCGCTGTCTTCCTCTCCAGACTCTCCATCCTCGCTGTCTTCAGACTCCTCTTCCTCTTCGATCTCATTCTCGTCGACCCATTGCTCGTTGTCATCGGTATAGATCTCACCAGTTTCCAAGTCTTGATACGTCAGCTCAGTGTCCTCCATATCGAAGATCAAGCTGTCCAGGGTCCGCAGGATTTTGCGCTTGCGAGCCTTGTAGCGCTTTGCGGCCTGAACCTCTGCTTCGATTGCTTCGCAGTCCGCCTCCATGTTCTCGTACATTTTTGCACGCTCTTTGTCATCGATCAAGCCCTCATAGAGCAGCTTGCCTTTTCGTTCGGCTTTGGCCATGTGCTTGAGAACACGCCTGCGCTCAGCGTTCATGAGGATGAGCCATATCGAGCGAACCTGCAGGCCGCAAGGCCATGACATGTATGTGGCGCACCAGTCTTGCCATTTTGTGCTGTTGATCTCATGCTCTGCGTGTGTGCTGGAACCGGCCGCATCGATTCCGTCTTTATTATCTTCCTCGTCGCACTCGGCCTCGCCTTCTTCCTCTGGCTCGTTTCCATCTCGAGGCGTGCCGTCATCTCCGGACTGATCGTCATCTCCAGGCTCGTCAACCTCATCTATCGTAGAAATATTGTCGTTTCGGCTTGCGTTTGCTGTAAAGCCCACTGAACGCTGGGCGATTCTTCTGGTTTTGAGGGCTTTGACTTCCGTGTGGGCTCTCTTGCGGTCCAAGAAAGTCGTTCACTTGCCTGCTCTTTGGTGGTGCATCGCTGGAGTTGGGTCAACGGACCGCTCGGAGGTGTCGTCAACGTCTCCTGGTGTCACGAGCTCTGTCCTACCGCCGCGACGGAAGAGGAGTTTCTGGCTTTCGTCCCCCGGCTTGTTGATGTTCGAAGTCGCTTTGTTCTTCGTGATACCTGGCGGGCCAGGCCTGAAGAGGTCGGTGTAGGACATTTGCGGCCCAGGTGTTGCGCCACTTAGGTCTCCACTGCCAAAAAATCCACTCACGGTGACCCATTCATATTCGCTCTCGTGCGGAGTGTATGGCTCCGACATGCCTTCGTCTTCGAGACCGGTCGTTTCCTCTACGAAATCGCCGAAGCTGGGCTGGCGAGGCGTTCGGTCGCTTGCTGCCAAAATTATTGCTGAGCCCTGCAGAGACGGCAAGGGCAAAGCGGAGTCTGGGATATCAGCGGCTAGACGTGCACGCCTTTCGTTCATGGCAACAGCTAGCTTCGTGGCAGGATCGGCCATTCCGTGGCTCACCAGAGTATGAGTCCATGAATCAACTGGAAGAGATTGGAAGGTCGAGCTGCCGAGATTGGGCAAGACCTCGAGCATGGTGCGAAGGGCAATTTCGACAAGGAGCGGGCGCTTCCAGCTTTCGAGTCTTTCCAGAACTGCTTTCGCAACAAGACTAAAGCACTCGTGGGTTGGCTTCGTTTTGTTCAGCTCCAAGTAACGCTGACGAAGACTGTCGCCACTGATCAGACAGGCGATGTCGCCTTCGTTGGCAACTTTCATCAGCTCTGGAACGCCGACTTTAGATGCTTGTGAGGTCTTGAGTGAGTTTTGAATGAGATTGAAGCTTTGCTCGAGGAGGGCTATGAGGTCGCGGAATCGTGTGACTTCGGCTTGGACCAAAGAGTTGTCCAGCGCGATCTTGTGCTGTGTTTCGGTAGTAACAGTCGTGAGCTCCTTAATGACTTCTCCAAGCCTCTCTAAACCGAACGAGGCCCACTTCTCGACACTGACCTGCCCAGAGAGCATGAAGTTTAAGTAGTGATCGGTCGACCACCTCACAAACCAGGATGTGTCTCCCGTGCGGAAGACGTCAAAAGCGTGATGATGAACAGTACCGCGGTCAATGTTGCCCGCCACGATGAGATCTTCCCAACAGACTAGGTTGTGGAGCTCTTCGACTCCGAGCAAGCCAGTCTCTATTTTGGAGGCGACATCCCGCTTGACTGGGTTGCCACAGTTGTGTAGCTCACGGAGGGCGATAAGGGCTGCGTGGACTTGCTATGAGTCTGTCAGCTTTGTTCAGCCAATCATGATCGGTAGGGCCTACCTCTTCAGGTTTCATCCACTGCAGGTCCCGAAGGATCGGGTAAGGACGTATAGGTCCTGCCATGCCGGCGCTGGTCGGACGTCGTACTCGTTGGTGGTGTCTGAAGTTGTGAAAAGTATGCTATCGTGTGTAAGAGGTGTAGTAATCGATATGTGAACTGTATGATGTATCCTAGTAGTGCTGTCGTGTCGTGTTGTGGTGTTGCTGGGCAGAAGGCCTCGTGACGCGGGAAGCCTGGTCGTTCAGCCGAGTTGAGTACGACGTCAGCGAGCGGGCCAAGATTCCACTTCACTGACTATCTAGCCACTTCACTTTGTCTAAACCCGCACAACGCAGCTAATATATGGATCAATATGCATACGTTTGGATCTCTGCGTGCAAAGAGGCCGAACAAATGTGTCCTCTTGGGAAATTTCCAAGTCTCTGTATCAAAGTCAAGTGAGAGCTAATGGTTGGCTTCGCTGTGTCTCCACATACTGAGCGGATGTAAGGTTGCCATCGGTTCGATATGTTCGCACTACAACCACTGAGATACAAAGAAAACGATGTTGCTCTTCTAGGGTCACTGCCGCACATACAAGCAAAGCCGTCCGAATGTCGTTGATATACTCATTGAGATACAGGTAGATCCCTTTCGTTGCCCCTTATCTACCAGTACCCATATCGTCGTTGCTGTTCCGAAGACCCAGGAAATGGCGTTTGGGATACACCAGAAACGCGCTGAGCATGATTTGTATACCGGCGCATGTATCGTCAGCAAAGTATTGACAGCTTTGTACATGGTCATTGAGAAGCTCGGGTATATGGCCGGTACATTGCCAATACTGAAGCACCTATCTTTGACTTCCGTGTAATATCTGATCATAACGGACATGGGATTGAGAGTGCCGCCTGGGACAGAGTCTCATACAACGTCTCTCCCAGCCTGTGCAAGTATCGATTCTCCTGTAAAGATAGGCATACTTGTCACGCTTCAAGAACCTCACTCGTTACCATAATCGATCCCATTGTTGAGATACCCCCTTGCATCTTCGTAGCACATGATAGTAGCGTGATTATTGTCACGTGAACCCCTTGAAACCGCCCCACAGTGGATTTGTGAGCCCATGTTCGTGATTGTGGAGCTAATACCATCGCCGCTGTTCTTATTATCGTCTACCACGCGGTTGAAAGCACCTCGCTACCTGCTCTCACTCTCTCCCACGCACACACACACCAGACAGCGCAATGGCCAGACGCATCCTCCAGGCCCCAAAGCTCCCTCTCCTCCCTGGCCATGAAGGGCCTCAAATCAACTACTGGGCTCAGACCCATTTCACCACCAAGTACGCTCTCTCCGGCATGAGAGAGCTTTACAACACCAAGGACGACGGTAGCACCGTCACGAACCGCAACGCAGGAGGAGTACAGCAGCTCGTCGCCTTCCTGCACCAAACCGTCGGCAAAGATCTTGCCGAGATGCAGCAGCTCAAGAACGACGGAGGCGTTGGTGAGCTCGTCCGTTGGGCCACGACAGAGCTCGGAAAATGGATTCTCGTGGGCGAAAGCCCTGTTACCATCGGGCATCGCTGCGGCCAGATCTGGCACGCGTTCCTGGGAGTGGTCGTCCACGAGTTCAAAACCACGGAAGCAAGGGAAAGCCTCGTTATGGCTATGAAGAACACCGCCGGCATGGAGCAAGCCCGTTTCTTGCAGCTCAGCTTCGTCCTGTACAGCTGCTTCAGAAGGCTGGAACAGCACCACGGCGGACGTCCTTCATGGTCACAGAACATGACGAGCCGCAGACTGGGCTGGGAAGCGATCGAAGCCATCATCATCGAAGCCGACTGGATCATGGATCCTCAATACGACAAGCTCTGGGACCAATTCCGTTGGTCTGGTCACTCAACGGGCATGGGCTCTGCCCAGCGTATCGCATTCATCGCGCCCAAAATCATCGAGATCTTGGAAAAGACCAAGAGCTGCCTACGCCTCGAGTACGCCCTGCAGACCATTCTGCCCATCATGCCCAAGTTGGCCGACTGGGGGTCAACATCGAGCGCGGTCTCTGGGTCCAGACCCTTAGGGTCAATGGCATGGGATGGCTGGCCGATAAGTTCGAGCAGGCGATGGATGCTCGCGACCAGAACCGCATCGACGAAACGGGTCTTCTGCCGATGGGAGGAGCTGGGCCGATGGAGCTCGAGTACTGAGACAAGGAGGCGAAGAGAACAATGGTCAATGGACATGAAAGAATGAGAAGAGCATGATACGAGCGCAGCTTCGGAATAGCGTAGCCAAAGCAACGCTCTCAATGGAAATCCTCGTTTTGTTGAGCACATATCCGATGACACTTGTACCTCAGCCCATGAGACAGCCATGTCAAAGCGTACCATCTCCGTGGTACTATGTCCCTCAAGTAAAGCTGTAGTTGCGGATACGTGCACAGCAGCATACGAGACAGTCGATGCGAAATCGTAGGAACTCTTTGGCCTTGCCAGTACAAAACTTCTCCCGTCGCGAACTCTCTAAACTATCCCCCGTGTAACCGCTGTAACGATATTATCGGTTCGATGATCGATGGAAATCCAATTCCACGTCTCAATTCTGTGTCATAGTAGTCACAAAAGATAAAGTGAATGCATTGTAAGGGTGACTGGTGAAGTTCTATGACGGATGTCCTGCACCCGCGTTTCGCGACCACGCGCTTCGTATCCACTCCAACAACAGATCCACCTTTTTTCCCGCGCCAGCCTTTCTCGACACGAGAAAAAAAATCAATCAGAAAACGCGTCTCACCCCTAATCCGGCCAAATCGCATCGTCCAAGCCATCCCAACAACACTCGATATCCGAATTCGAGACCCGCCCCTGCTGGCGTCTACACCATGGCGCGAACAAAGCTCATTGGGCGCAAGCATCAGCCGCCGCCCACGGACTCGTCTCTCGAAGAAGTACCAGTCGTACCACGCGAAGTCGAGGTCATCGACCTGACAGGTCTCCCCTCCGACGAAGAAGAGCCTGCAACACAAATGCAACCTGTTTACCCGTCCCGCAACTTCCTTGGCCACAACAAGCGTCGCGGTATCAACGAGGACCGTGCGTCAAGCCAATCAAGCGATGCAGCCTCTGACGACGGTGATGAAGCAGCAAAACCTATCACGAAGAAGAAAGCAGGCGCCAATGGAGGTGCAACCCTCCACCTTGGCCAGAAGCGTGGTGCCGCCGATGACGGAGGCAAGCCTACGAAGAAACCCCACTCAGAGAAAAGACCGACAACAGCTCCTCGTCTCGAAAACCGAGCCACTCATGCTCCTGCGCCTCCCCAGCCCAGCAGGACGAACGCCAATCCCAGACCACAGAGTAACAACGATCCCGACCACGCCGCAGCAGTCGAATTCCGCACTCGGTTGTTGCGACTTGCAGTACCAGGCAACTTGCCTGATGGCACTACTTTTCAGGAAGAGGTTGAGGCCTTAACCCTGGAGGCCGCCAGGGAGCACTCTCGAGGCCAAGGTTTGAGTGACGAACAAGCGGTTGCGGTCTTCAAAGAGCGATTTGGCAGAAGACTTGGCATTGTGCAGAACTCCGATAATCTGGGTGACGCTCATCTTCACGCGCGTGTTGCAGTCGGAGATGCGGCTCCCAACCAGCACCAACAGCTACAGGCAGAGATGGAGAGAGTTGCTCTGGAGCTGGCGAGACTCTTAACTCAAGAGCTGGATTTGACTGACAGACAGAGACTGGAAGTGTTCAACCTCTCGTTGTGGGGTGATCGCGATATAAGCTTGCAGCAGCGTCGCTCAGCTCCGGCCAACGCTCACCCAAACGTTCACCATGTCAGCCGTACCCGCGTTCCACGTCAAGTTCCTGCAGTTGCGGAAGAGGAAGAGCCAGAGCCATATCACACGTCATTCGGAGGCAATAGCGACCAAGAGCGCGATCAGCGCATCTCTCGTTGGCTTTCTCAAGTTCAGGATGGCGACGGCGAGGAAGAGAGCACAGCACCCAGAAGGTATCTTGGGCTTGACGGCGCCAAGGATGAAGACGAGCAGATTGGTAGTCCTCCTGGTGGATCGCGCGGAAATCCAAGCCGCCTAGTTGATCGCTACGCGAATATCGAAGGCGCGAGACCTGACAGGGAGGCGCGTCGTCGCCCACAGGTCAGCAGTATCTCTAATCAGCATACGACACAGAACGTACAACAGGGTGTATCAGTCCCAGGAGTCCAGCCGCTTGCACGCGCAACGAACGAACATTATCGAGCTGCGGCCCGCACTTCTGCTGAGACGGCTGGTGTGGCGGACCGAGAGCAGGACGAGGCCCTCATGCAGCCATTCGAAAGCAACAGCATGGGCCAAGGCGATGGATATGTCGAAGACACTGAAGGCAACCAACGCACCATGGCCGAGGAAGAGGAGGCTCTCGCGTCCGGCGGACAGTCTGGTTACGAATCCGGTGACGACAGCCAGCAAAGCGGCGACCAAGAAGAGCAAGAACCAAATGAGAGAGGTGTTGCCAGTCAAAACGACTCCTCACCGTCTTCAAGCACACCCAACGTCCCTCCCGTTCGCCTTGTTCCTGGCGGTGGGTACCCGAACCTCGATCGTGCCGGCCGCACTACTCGTCAGAGCATCGTAGCAGCTGACACCCAGAGACGTACTCAGCGAGGTATGTCGGCACCTGGCCAAGGTTACGTCTTCATCCCGCTTGCGGAGCAACATGCAGCTCAGTTGCTCTGGCACTACCAGCAGTACGGAGATCCAAGCAGTGGGGAGGAACAGGAGTCGGAAGAAGGTGAGGATCGCGTCTTTTGCAACCAGGCTCAAGCCTACGTCGCCGTCTCCAGGGCCGAACAGCAGCACGCCCAGATGCTGTATCAGTACGAGATCGACGGCGACTCCGGAAGTGAAGAGGAAGACGGTGGCGATGGGGAGGAAGAAGACGCGAGCGAGGACTATGGTGGGAGCGACAAAGAGAACGAAGAGCCGAGCGAGGAAGACATGGCTAGTGGAGACGTAGTTGGAGGCGCGCAGCCGGGTGGTGACGATGGCGAAAGCGGCTCGGAGGAGGTCGTCTCTGGCACCCGTGGCCCGGCGGAGGAGGATGACGTGTTTTGATGGCAGAGCCGACTATACTGAAGGCCCTCCATACCAGCGTTGGCCTTCATTACACTTGGAGATCGGCAACAAGAGAGTATCCTGGAGTCCAACAGCGCAAGTTTTATAGCATGGTGAAAGCATTGACTCGCTTGCAATGGAGTATGAGGACATTCTGGCGCTCAACGAAACTTCTGAGAAAGTGCCATGCGAGTTCAGCATTTTTTTCGACAGTTTACACTACCACAGCATGCACTGCAACAGTACATCTAGCATTGCGAGAACGCTTCCTCTTTCGACATTCCGCAGAGCCTTGCCCGCTGGCGGCTAGACCCAGCATGGCGCGAAAATGGCACGGGGAGGAGTAGTGTGATAGCTCAGCTTAGTCTTTTCCGTATTTGCGCACTTACTTCTATGGCCTTGAACAGATGTCGGCCTTGTTGTGCTGCATGACACGCACAATCGAGCCCAGTAGCGCCGGCCAGATCTAGAAGTCAAGATTCCACGCCCGACGCCGGGGTGTGCCACTGCGCATGCAAGAAATGTACTTGGTTCACGAAAAGCCGTATGGGTGATTTTTCTGCTGTTGGGAAGCGTTCCGTGTAATATTGGCAATTTGCATGTGGTATTTGCACCTTTCTGTCTATTCTGCTGCTGTCGTCCTCTCCAGCGTGCCTCAAAAGAAAGGCAATGCCCGAAAGAAAGCCGAGATATTTCCCCGCAACATCCAAACCACTCTCACAATACGACCCAGAGTACCGCAGACCGGCACTTCTCATGATGTGGCTGCGTGCCCCTGCCACGTCCGATCTAAACGTGATCAACCCCTTCTTTGACCGCCACATCGAAGTTCAGACCCTGTCGGGCAACGCTCTGAGGCTCCGTGTCCGAGGTAATGCCCGTACCTCTTTCCACCCAGATCGCTTAAACCGGCATCAGCACGTCCTAGAGGTGATTTGGCTAGTCTTCCGGAACCCTCGCGCGTTACTCGAGCTCGAGAGAGAGGAGTACTAGAGAAGAGTGGCAGGGGTGCTGGAGGACGACCAGGAGCCTGGTAGTCAGCCGTGGGAGTTCTCGGAGGACAGTGGGATGCAATGGGAGGCCAGGCACGAGCTTGGTGGAGTTCAAGATGGATGGTAGGTCTTCGGCAAGACCAATGAAGCATCTTGCATTCAAGGCTGATTTATCCAGGTGAACGGTCCTAGACCCGCAGACTACGTTTACTTGCCCTTGCATGGGCTTTCCGACTTTCTGCACCTTACGGCAAACGACATATCAGGCGAAAGCGGCATTCGGACAGACTTGAAAAGACCAGCTCGATGGTGGCTGCGAAAACTGGCCGACTTCTCTGCCTGTTCTCGTACTCGCCCCTTGAGAGCTGTATCCCGCTCTCCGCTCCCTTTGCTCTACACAGAGATGTCTGATTTGCCGGTATCGTTGGGATAGTCTAGTTTGATCTCCCTTTTCTGGCTTTGCATTACTCGGCGCCCGTGACTTTTGGGCTTTTTCCTCGTTTGAGATGATTGTCACGAGCGGGACGGCTAGCACCAGATACCTGGGCTACGAGTCACACACGATTAGGCCTTAGTAATAGCAGTTGTACGTTGCACGTTTTCTCTAGAACGTCGTTTCGTTGCATGTATCCTCAAATCCTTTTCGCAAACATTGACACTTTCCTCCCTCCGGACTTGGAGTTGCTGTCTTTGTACTATCTCTTGTCGCAGCCCAAGAACCCCGTAGCCATTCAGAGCCGCCCTCAAGGCTTCCTTGTCGGCAATACAATGGGTTTTCAGCCTATCGACATCTGTGCAGCGCCCTCCTGAAGTCTGGTATTGGATGTAATGGATTTGTAAGCCAAGCTTCAGGATCCTTGTCAAGACGCTGATGGAATAAATGACTACCCAGACCAGACATATTTGTGAGTGCTATATCTTAGATGATGCCCTCCCCTTCTCACCATACGAGACAAGCATCGTATTCTACACACTTCAGAAATTACATGTGTTGGCAACGTGATCGTCGTAGGGAGTTTCTGCAGCTGCGCTCAAGTCAGTATATAGAAACTCCTACCTCAACGCTTGTTTGTTCGTGACCATCCGAAAACTCCAGTGACTGCAATCTTCCACTCGCACGACACTTCACAGATGGAAAGTCGCGTCGACCATGAAATGAAGGTCACCAAGACCCGATGCCGCAATTTCAAGGGCCCTCCCTCACCCTGATGATCTCTTGACCGTCTTGCACCATTTACTCTTCGCCATCCTCCTCACCATACCCCAAACCAACATCAAAACCCTACTCAAGGATGCCTTCCGCCTTCAAGCTGGATCGCGTCTGCAAAGGCGCGTGGGAATGCTCTTCCTGTGCGCAAGATTTTGTCACATCGTTCAGTCCAGTAGAGCACCTTCCAAGCGTCAAAGACGGGCTTGTTCCCTCCCACAACGGATACTCGATCCCAGCATCGGCCATCATCGAAGAGAAGGATATCCTGAATCAGCCGTGGAAGATGACCGACGACAATCTGGTATGCCACAACTGTATCCGCCGCCCGTTCGAAAACGCCATCAAATACGACTATCACTGGCCTCCTCGTTGGGGTAGTATCATTCTCAAAGCTCACCACTACATGCCAATCTTGTCTTCAAAACTTCGCGCAGCCTACGCCCGAAAAGTCAGAGAGCGAAAGAACATGATTGCTGAGCACTTGTTGTTGGAAGGCCAAACACGCGGCCGCGATTATCAGCTCTGCCCGGAATGCGGCACCGCGATCGAGCTTCGAGACGGGTGTAATCACATGGTCTGCACCTGTCTTACCAACTTTTGCTTCGTCTGTGGGAAGACTGCTCGCGACGATGACGGAAGTGGGCACTGGAAGCCAGGTGGCTGTCCAAGATGGACGAATAAGGAGACTGGAGAAGGACAGTTCGATGATCCAGACTTGGTTCTCAACGGAGATCAGCTTGCTGGCGGTATCCTGATCGACAATGGATTGGGGCTTGGCGCCCCCGTAATACACACCCTACCCGGCGCACCGCAAGACTGGGAACTGGAGAGACGCAGGGCACGCGACACAGTGCGTTTCGAGATTGCCAACTGGACCTTCAACGTCGCGATGTTCACAGGTAACGAGCGCACAAGGACCGCACTCGAAAGCTCTGCAAACGTGGTCGGCCCTGTCGGCAGGAATGATCGCGCGCGTGTGGCCATGCTTCTGTTCCAGGACATCCACGGAGTCTCTTACGACTGGTGGAGCACCATATCCTACCTCTACGACCAGCATGGCCTCAATCAAGACTTTAGCTACCAAGGCATCGGAGCCGTGACCGCCCGCTCACACACGCTCCACGTCGACAGCTGGACTCAGACATCCCACGACATCTACAACATGGTAATGCCTCGCCATAGACAAAAGGCTCTCCGCTGGATCGAGAGTCGCATCCGCCACTGGACGCCCGAGAACGACCACTCATCCGACAACTTCGCCATCTTCGACATGGGACCCGGCGGCTCCCGCAAAATGCGCCAAGAAGCAGCCTATCTCATGATCTTTCTCCGAGCCCCAGCGGAAGAAGACTGGAACCTCATCAACCTCGAAAACCACCACATGGAAGTGCACACCATGGCCGGCAATGCTCTCAAGATTCGCCTCCGAGGCAACTCGCGCGTTGCGTTCCATCCCCGTCTCTTGAACAGCAACTTCATCCCCATGGAAGAATTGCGAGACATCATGGTGGATCCGGAACGACTGTCTCGAATCGAGTGGCCGGAGTATGTCCAGCGGCTGGACGGGATTCATGAAAATCTTGACGACCTGGGCGATCAACCGTGGCAGTTCTCCGAGCGCACTGGGATGAGATGGAGCGCAGAGCACATTCGAGGGTAGCTGGGACGTTTTCGGTGGCGGTGTAGCTTGCTTTCCTTTGCTCAACGTCAAGACACGACAAAAAGACTAAGTGCCTTTTTCCAAAGCGGGAGAACGCACAAGATCCGCCACAGCCTCTAGGCAATCTCGAAGCAGGAGGGCAGTCCACATCCAATGGATGGGCGCGATGGTGGCTGGGAGCTTCCCGTGGGTGTTCGGTCTCTCTTTGTGTGTCTTGTTACCTCCATCATTGAATGCGGAGATCGAGACTTGGGACGAAGAATCTTTTTCTTTGTCTTCGCGAAATGCACAAGATCTGCCACAGGCCCCCGGGTCACTTTATAGTAGAGTTTAAAGCCAGCATAATAAGCGTTGCAATCAGATATCATATGCGGGTTTTCCCAGATAGTAGTCACACCACAAAGAACATAGGACAGTCTGGTACGCTAAATCCTGCGCTTCCACTCCTCTCGCTCTGAGCTTCGTAACCTGCAAGGAGCATCTGGTATCTACACAAAGTTTTCGACTTGCAAATGCACGAAGTTCACACTTCAGCTTTCTCAAAGCCCGTGTCTGCCACAACAGCCTCTACGCCATATCATCGTCTCGCCCATTGGTGTGCGATGACTGCGGTCTTGAGGGCAGCTAAAAAGAAATTCCAGATTTGCGAAACGAACTCTTTATAGGTTCAAAAGGAAATGACGTGCACGTGTAAGCAAAAATAATTCGCTGGCTGTATGAGTTCCAGAACAGCAGAGCAGAAGCTACTACAAGCGCTTTCCGTATTGGTCTGAAATGCAACAGCGCTAGCTGCGGTCCAAGAGAGACGTCATACCTCAAGAGATGCGAAAGATCTTTGAGCCAGTTTTCAGTGTTCGAAAGCTAAGCTTAGCTAAGCAAGAACATCCGCTCCCACGAGATACACTGCAAAGGTCAGCAGCAACAACGCCAACGACAGGGACCGAATCAATCGCAACCCAATAGGCAAATACGCTAGCTCCGGGCTGCGCATTACGTAGCGTCCGGGCGACATTGTCGCCGCCCGAGTCTGGCGTTGCATCCCATGTATGATGGCCCAAGAGCAGTGCGACGCAAGCGTCAGAGCCCCGAAAATGGCAGCGATGGCTACCTTATGTGGCAGGCAAATATTCATTTCGCTCGCATCAAACTGACGGGTCGGCCTGTTGAGACTCCACTTCTCCGGCGCCTCTCTGTCAATGAAAGGCCGCATTCGCAAAAGTCGAGACAAAGCATCGCTCGCGTATCGACGTGCCTGCGTATACGCTGTGTTTATGCTGCCGCTTTGTCGAGATGCTTGCTCGATCGAACAAAGCATATCTTAGACTCTGGCCGGCGGACTCTCGTCCACGAAAAAGTCGCAAACGCAGCTTGTTATCCCACGAAGAGCTATGGGATAGCGTGAAGTCGAAGGGATTCTCCGGTACACATAGCGCCTGGGTCGGAGTTCATAGCAGGGATACGGGCCCTCAATGATGTTGCATCGGTTTCTCTCCCGCGTACAGACCCTCTTTTGCGCTTATGCACAAGACATCTGGGCAAGTGCTTCTTCGTTCATCGACTGGACCAGTCGGGAAGAGGCGTCAGGGTCAGAGGGCCGCTCTACCAAGAAAGGCACCGCCGCCTCCTTGCCTACTCGTCCTGATCCAAGGTGTCGACGGCCTAGGAGGCCAGATCTTGCGAAGCGGACTTGCGAGTAGAGAGTGCAAGATCGAAAAGCGAGCAGAACGCTGCAAGCACTACCCAGCGACAAGCAAGGGTTGTCCATCGATGTCATCGTCCTCTTCTCGGCAGAGCCCAGCCGTTCCAACGCATGCAAAACGTCAGCGATTCAGTCCCAACGTTCACACAGCCGTTGCAACGATTCAACCGACTCCGTACAGTGGAGAAGGAAACGAAGAAAGATTCTGCCACGAGTGCCGTGCCAGGCGCTCGTCGCATCATCGACAAAGAGTGTTTGAGGCGAGTTCGAAGATCGCAGACGGCTGAACAGCGGAAAGAGAAGGCGAAAGATCGGTGGTCGGGGCTCCGAGACCCCGGCCTCCGAGAAGTTCAGCGTCGAGAGCGAGGAGCTTTCTCCACAAAGACAGCGAGAGAGAGGCAAAAGCTGGGGAGTGAGACGGGCAAGGCTGGCGCGTGCGACATCTACAGAGGAGCTAACCGGATCGGCGTGAAGAAGGATACGTACTTATGCAGAAATAGATGCAGAGGATTTCTACCTGAAGCGGGAGGATGAGGCTCTGCTCCTGGGGGTATGATGAGACGAAAGCCCGGCTGGCCTGGCAGAGGCTTGGGCAAAGTTTCGTGAGACGCATTCAGCCTCGCCGCAAATACAATGGATTGCCTGAGCATGGCGCATGCAAGTATAGTCAGTCATAGCAGTTGCAATGGTATACGCCGCGGATCATGACTGCTTGCAAGCCTGCAGCGCTGTGCGACGGAGAGGATGCTGAGCTACGTGGCCTGGCCGCGCAAGCCAGGGCGCTGGTATGCATGCGCTTCTCTATACCAGCAATGCCTTGATCTGGCGCATTGGAGCTGACGGCGTTGGGTGTGTCTGTCCCGCTGACCGACTGCGAGGAGTCTGTATACGCGGCTGTTTGGCTTGGCTCTGCAGACACTGTGCACGAGTACTGTACATCACTTTGCTTTGCAAGCCGGAGACTGGAATAGCAGCGGTTGACGGCACGAAACAACCAGGTCCGGAGAATTGATCTCGGTACTGTAGGTGCTACTGCGATGCGCTGCGTATCATCGCTGGCTGTGTTGTGTCCTTCCTCGTACAAGCAACGCCAGCCACAGCGAACCAAAGCGAAGAGAGAGACCTGAGAGACCCTCCCCCGCAAGATCACCGCAGCCAAGACTGCTAGCACTGCCGGAGCTGATGCTTGTCGCTTGTCCGCGCCGGCTCTCCAAAGCCATTCTCCGAGCATCCTTCCCGCTGCCATTCTTGCACACACAACAGCGCACCACAGCCAGCACCGTCCTGTTGGCTCACTGCGTTGGTCTGACCTCATGTCACCACTGCCTTACCATCTTCGCATCTCCAGCCTCCGCCCATCTTCCCTCCCCATGACGTCTCCCCTGCCGCGCGTATTCTCCGACAGGTAAGGCTGCGGACGCTGACATGCGCTCGTGTGTCGCCTGTCAACCTCGTGCATTTCGCTCTCATATATCAGTCCTGCATCTTCCCGCCCTCTATCTTCTTGGCCTGCTCTTATTCTGCATCTCTCCCGCTGTTGCTGTTGATCCCGGTAGCACATCTTGAACATTGCTTCTTCTTAATCAACGTTTCATACCCTCTCACACACAGCAACAATGAAGTACGCAATTGCAGCTTCGTCCCTCGCGGCGGCATCTCTCGCCGCCGCCTCTCCCCAGTTCGGCGGCGGAAACCGTGGTCCTCCCAATGGCGAGAACGGCGGCCCTGGTGGCAACTACGGAGGCTTCAACGGCGCACCTTCATGCGTCTCCTCCTGCTGGCAGGACCTTCGCGGAGACTCCAACAACTTCTCCGACTTCTGCACCGGCGACACCCTCAACGACCTGAACAGCTGCATCGCCGACTCCGACTGCGACCAGTCTGACAAGGACGCCACTTACCAGGCCATCGCCCAAGGCTGCGCCAATGCAGGCCAGAGCGTCACCGCATCTGCTCAAGCAACATTCAGCGCGACTAGTGGTAAGGATTTCCCCTCAGGAGGACCCTCAGGTCCAGGCGGCCCATGGCGAGGTCAGGGAAAAGGCGACTGGACGACGAACTCGGACTGGCAGAGCTGGACCAGCGCGCATCCTACTCCTACTGTGACAGATGCGGCTGCGTGGAGCACATGGGCTTCTTCCGCTGGCTGGCCGACTGCGAGTTCGGACTGGTCGTCTTGGGCGAGCGCAAAGGGCATTCCTACGCAGAGTGGAGGAGGATTCCCGTTCCCTTTTGCTTTTGGCGGTCCAGGTCCGTTCTCCAGTGTGGTTTACTGTCTGAGCTCCTTCGATCCTCCTCTTGCCCGCTCGCCCAGCCTCGCCTGAGCCTTGCTGCCTGGCATATCTACGTGATAGAATCTCAAGCTAACAACTTCCCTCATAGGCGGCTCCGCATGGCCCACAGCATGGACTACCAACTCCGACTACGCCGCTGCCCTCTCGAGCTGGCAGACACAAACCACCGGCGCACCCGCACCCTTCGGCGCCTGGGGCGGCCCAGACGGTAACAAGACTGGTGGCCCCGGCGGTCGTGGACCCGGAGGCTGGCACGGCGGCAACGGTGTTGGACCATTCGGCAATGGCGGTCCTGGCAACGGCTGGGGCCCATGGGCATCCCAGAGCTCCGGCGCCTGGACCTCTGGTCCCTGGACAAGCTGGTGGGGAGGCAGCGCGTGCCCTGACACCACCTGGAGCGGCTGGACCGATGGTCCTTGGGGCACCAACGCACCCTGGACCACTTGGTCGGGCTGCGAGGCTAGCACCACCGCTAGCTCAGTCGTTACCACCACTGTGACCACTGGCTCCAGCACTGGTGTGCAGACTAGCACCAGCTACGGCATCCAGGTCGCTGCAGTCACTGATGACGGCTCCAGCAGTGCTTCGGCCAGCCAGACTGGCGCCAGCGAGGGCGCTGCTGCCATGCCTACCGCTATGGCCGGCTCCGCCATGGCTGCCGTTGGTGTTCTTGGTGCTGCGCTTTTGCTGTAAGAAGCTGAGCGAAGCGAAGTCTTAAGCGCATTTTCAATGCGAAGACAGAATGCATCTGCAGGAGCAATTTACTTTCCTTTTCGGTTTTATCTTTGGGGCATCATGACACAGACGGAAACCACGACGCCTTATACCCTCGCTTACGATCTCTTTCTCTACTACTACTACTTCTTCTACCATGTTGTTCTTAGCTTGGGGGTGTTTTGGCTGGCTATACAGTGGACAGAATCGAGAATGAAACGAATATTATTAATCACTACAACGACCTCTGCTCATCGCGCTGTACGTTTTGCTTTGTTTCTATCCGTGCGCCATCAAGACCTGCATGCTCTGGCACACGATGTCAAAGAAACACAGCTATGCTATCCAGAGGCTCCAGCGGTATCATCGGCCAATTCCGCGCAGGGTGATGCCCTCGCCAAAGAGATCAGAGACAAGGCAAAAGAGGTCCATCTTTCTCAAAGACTTGCGGTCATATCAACTGCCTGTGGTGTGGGAGCGTGGTATCCTGGCTCGTGAGATGCAATTGACGGGTTCTTCCTGATCTCAATAAAGATCGTTCGACAATCTTGCGTCAACGACTTATGGTAAGAAGCGATCACCTTCTGCGCCTCCATTGCTCCCATCCTTCATCGTCCTCTGAAACTTGGTCATTGTGCGCTTCCCAGCTGTCGTTTGGAAGCAGAAGCTCCCACAATCGCGTTTGGAAATCAAGCTGCACCCTATCGACCGCCGAGGCGACGTTGTCCCATTCTTCATCCAAGTTGCGCATGCGTAGTACGCTCGGGTTTTCGAAAATCTCACGACGGCTGTCCATCGTTGGGATAGAAAGGCAACCCTCTTCGTCCTCAATCATGAGCCTCATGGTCTCTTCGGTCAAGCTAGGCGCTTGCAGCGCAGATGGATGGAGCTCACGGCCCTGCCCTCGCACGAGAAGTGCGTTGCCGGCCATTGACTGGAAGATAACGTAGTGGTTCTCAAGGAACATGACCCATGTGTTCCTGGGCATGCGAGGTCGAAGCCAGGTCACGAGGAGCGCGGCGTCTTTGCGCATCTTGAGGTCTCCGCCTGGACCTATGTCGAAGATGGCGGCGTTGTCGGAGTCGTTGGCGTTTTCTTTGCTCCAGGAGCCGACTCGCTCTTCTATCCAGTCCCAGGCTGCTTTGCGTATATGAGGGATAACCATGTTGAATACGCCGCTGACCCCAGACGCCGGCCAGTCCGCGACTTGCACAAAGAGCGAGTTGAATCCATCCAACCAGGGGTCATCATCGTTCTGACCCGGCTCGAGCGGTTGGCGCATACGCCATGTGAGGAGGGCCCAGTACTCTTCGGAGACGCCATGAAGGTGGCTGTACGCCTCTATGGCTGTGCGGGCTCGTCGGTAGTCTCTGTAGTTTCCTTCGGCGCCTTGGAGATGATGGTTTGTGCGGGTCAATGCGGCTCTTGTGCGAGTGTCGGATGAATACATAGCGGCGTGGAATCCCCAGCTGGTGATGTGGAGGTGGACCGTCGCCATCGCGGCTTCGGCTTCTCTCTCCAATTGGGTCAATTGTAGATACTTGAGGACGTCGTAGTAGAGACGACCATCGTCGGCCTCGTACGGCTCATCTTCGTCTTCGTCCACGTCAAAGTCGTCCTCGTCATCAGTCTCGTCATCGGTCTCGTCCCCATCGTACAGCACTTCTCCTGTGTCGTTGTTGTTCCATCGTGGACAGCCACCTTGCATCCAGTGATCGCTATCTCCAGCCGCATATCGACCGCACACAAAGCAGAGCTCAGCACGGCAAGTACAGACAATATGGCTGCAGCCATCTTCAAGATAGAGGCTCGTACCGCACGCTGGACACAGCTGATAATCCTTCCCGCGCTCCTGGCCCTCCACCGTTGCACTGCGGTCCACATGTCTGTACGTGCGGTCTCTCATCTTCACAAGGTATTGGTGTTGAATATCGGGCGGGAGAACGCATGAGAAATGCGAAAAGTCGAGCGGCTGGTTGGCGTAGCGTGCGGGATAGTAGTAGTCGTATTCCACAGCTTCCCTAAATGGTTTGATAACGCAGTTCTTGCACACTAGGTCTTCCTCGATCGTTAGCCACGGACGATCGCTGGGGTCTGAGTTGGAAGAAGGGGGTGCCGAGGTGTACTTCTCGGCGCATAAACAGCATTCCCATTCTCCGCTGATGTTGTGGTTTAGTAAGAGAGGCGACGGCATGTTCGCGGTTTTGCGCGGTGCTGTTGAGAGGTGTGTGTCTAGGTGTCTGCGAAAGGCTTGCGCAGCGGTGGAGTGGTGATAAGAAATGGTGGTTCCTGTGGCGAACTTTCAGCGTCGCCCAGAAATGGGAAGTGAATTTGGACGTAGTGGCGTCGCAGGTCTTGTGAAACTTGACAATGTGTAGTGAATGGTACAGGCACTATAGCAAAAGCATTATGAAGCTACGACGCCTGGCATACTTTGTTGACATGATATTCTCCTGCCAGGTGTGGCTGGTAGGGTCAGAGAGATGATGGTCACGTGTTCTGCGTCGAACGATCATTCACCTTTCGATAGCTTAGGATGTTTTCATTATCTGCGTATATATTGTCAACGACCGGATCAGCCATTACACGAGGACTGATAACGATTAGCTAAACAACCCTCGATGTGATGAAGATGCACGAAAGCGCAATGGAACATAGTTGCATGACACTGAAAGGAATAGTACGCATTTCTCTGCTGAGCTAGAAGCCGTCCCTCACACGTTATTATAAAAAAAAAGCATCTTCCATTCTTAGGCTTGCATCAGAAATACAACAGCCTTCACAGGGAACATAGAACTCATGCACCTTTCCCGATTTCCCGGCTGGCCTGCCAACGAACCGGACTCATGTCCAGAGCTCGCATCGTTCCGATCATTCGCGAAGCTAAGGTTGAATCCAACAGTCCTCATATCCTGACAAACTCGCCAAATCGTCAACAAATCTAAATAGAAGCAGCAGGGTCTGAAGCCAATGTACATCAATCGTCTACCCCATCACTAGCTCCGACTCATAGTTCATGCTCAGGACGCCACTCAGCTCCAGTGAGCTCAGAAACCTCCCAGTGCTGGGGACTCTCAGAACCATCCTCAGCCAAGTGATCGATGAATTGAATCCAAGGTGTGTGCCTCCCTGCATCGAACGGACCGAGCACGGTCTCCCTCCATCCAAGCAGAGACTGCGGATCCTCGAACATGGGGCGCAGACTATCCAAATTGTGATCTTGGATGTCTGGCACGTATACACGAAGGTCCACAGCGTCAGAGAAACTACAGAGCCGGCGTGCTGGATCGTTGGCGCTCACGTTGACAATGGGAACCTGTGTGCCTTGCACGCGGACCAGGACGGCGTTTCCAGCCATTGGCTCGAAAAGGATGTAATGCTCCATCATCAGGAGGAGACTTGGGTACTTCTGACCTGATGGTATCTCGGCTTTGTTGAGTGTTTGCATGAGGTAGGCTGCGGCGCGACGCTGTGAGAAAGTTCCTCCGGGTCCGAGATCGAAGATGGCAAAGTTGTCTGCCTCGTTGTGATTGTCTGGGGTACAAAGGTTGACTCGGTCAACTATCCATTGGAAGGCTCTCATTCTAGTGTGATGTAAGACCATGTTGAAGACGCTGCTCACAGGTCTATTGCGTAGGAGAGGTCGGAGGTACTCGCCGCCGCCGGGCTGAGTTTCTGTGTTGAGTTGAGCGTTGTGGAGGCCACTGGGCCTGTGAGGACGTTCCGAGTCGGAGCTGGTGAGGCGTTGGCGCCACTCTGCTGCTAGCATGTCCCACCATTCTTCTGATACGCCGTGTAGATGATTGAAAGCCAGCTGTGCGGAGAGAGACCTACGCTGACTCCTGTAGTGAAAGGTTTGAAGCTCGGCGGGGCCAGAATTCAGTAGAAGCGTGCTTTGTAGTGCATTCCTTGTGCGTACATCGGAAGCGTGCATTGCGACGTTGAAGGTCCAAGTGTGGATGTCGAAACGAGCTATCGACTCTAGACTGTTGCGCTCAGCCAAGAGTTGCTGCCGCAT
The DNA here is from genome assembly GCA_022813715.1 of Cladosporium austrohemisphaericum. Taxonomy (NCBI): domain Eukaryota; kingdom Fungi; phylum Ascomycota; class Dothideomycetes; order Cladosporiales; family Cladosporiaceae; genus Cladosporium; species Cladosporium austrohemisphaericum. The sequence continues at coordinate 195,771 of JAKLLY010000005.1, forward strand.
CGGATGGTTAGGCAGACCATGATCAGCAGCATGGGGAAGTCCTGCTACGATTTCCACCGGATCTTCGTGATTGTTCGGTTCATCATATACAGGATCGTCGAAGATCACTGCCCCACTCTCGTTGTTGGTGAACCGCGGACAGCCATCAGGTGTCCAATGTCTAGAGTTGCCACTGGCTTCTTTACCACAAATGAAGCACAGGTTAGTATCACAGAGGCATATGACATGATTGCAACCTTCTTTTAAGGAAATGGCGGCTCCGCATTTGGGGCAGAACTGGTAATCTTTCCCGCGTTCGAGACCCTTCAGCGTCTCCGGCGTGAGATCGAGGTTGGTCGATCGGTTGTTGTGCTCTTGGAGCTTTATTGTGTATTGCTGAATGAACTCATCGGAAAGGATTGATCGGAAGTTGATAGGTTGCAGAATATCCTTACCCCAGCGGGCAGGCATCTCGCATTCAAAGTCAAGAGCCTGTTTGAAAGGTCGACGGATGCAAATTTCACAGACTAGCTGGTGGTCGGTCGTCTGCCAAGGCAAACTGTAGGGTGTATACTCACCGTCGGTCTCGCTCTCCATGATTCGAGCCCATCTACCGTCTCCACGGTACGTCCACTTTCGCTGCACCGAGCCAGAGAGGAGCTCCGCAAGCGTTGCAACATCGGGCCTGGAGGTAGTCGGAGGGGTCATGAATGACTCGCGACATAAACAGCAGTCCCAGGGACCATCATGGGCGGAGTTTCGCGTGAGAGGCGGTGGCATGTTCGCGGGCTTGCGCTGTATATCCAGTGAGGGTAGGTGTTGGACGGTTGGGGTATTATTTGTATGAGAAGGCGATTTGTTGGCGGAGAGCCACGGTAGAGCAAATAGTGGACAGAAATTCGTGTCGCAGAGTTAATAAGATCATGATCGAAGTGAATGTGGGAGAAGTGTCGGGTTACTCGTGTCAAGGCTAGCGGCCCCAAGTGAAGTCTGATGCTTCAATGTCAAGGAGAGCACAAGTATCTCGACTACTACTACGGTCCACTGCTACCCCTGAATCGTCTCCTGGCGAGACTGTACACTACCAGCGATTGTCTATCTTCGGTGGCAGCATTAACACCTGCTTTGACACTGAGAATTTGAGCCATGCTGGATTCCTTTCTATCTCAGATGTTTCCATTTTCTCGCTGGGACACATGCGTTAACTTTGTTCGCTATATCTCATCGTGTGTAGAATGGCAAAGCGCGTTGACAGCATGTCTCTAAACAAAGGTATTATTGAAATTCGTCTTTTTCACAATCTTGAAAGTAAATTCTGAGGAGATTGTACTCATTGCTCGGTCCACTGAACCTGAGAACGCCAACACGGCTTATGGCTATTATAAGCATCTACAAACTAGCTGTCAACATCCTATGAGGTCCACGGCTTATATTCTCGAAGTCTAGAATCCACGTTGGTCAATATGGACGTGATAACATGAAGCCCGATGGCAACCCTAACCCTGATAACCCACGCCGTTCCCGAACCGACCACCCGGTATGGCTCGACTAGAATCTCCAAAGTTCGATCATATCATGCCATTTTGTACAGCGTCTTCTTCCCCCCCTTCCGCCTCTTTTCTTGAGAAGCGTTCCTAAGACGCCGTACTTTGTCCCAGCCAAAGCCAACTAATGTTGCACCGGCAATCACTGCAAGAGCTGCAAAGCAAGCCCACCATTTGGAAGAACCATTGTTGGTCTCGTCGATATACATTCCAAAGATACCAGTGACCAAAGTCATGGGCAGGTAGAAGGCGGCGAGCAGTGTCAAGCTTGTAGCCCTTCGACTTTGTTCCTTCATGGTTGCAGAGTCCTATTCCTTGTCAGCGAGCAATTGAAGAGATCGGGACACGCTTGGTGAGCCTACCTGAACAGTGACAGCACCTATCACAAGCTGGACCTCGTGGTCCAAAGTCTTGTACAGCGACTCCACCCGTTCCAACAAAGGCGAGAAGTGATGCCTCAGGGTTTGTCGAAACCCATGTTCTTCCTCGTCATCAATGTCGGCTTTCAACCTCTCGTAAGCCGCCTCACAATAACGAGGCACCTGGTAAGTCTGCGCAGACATCAGGCCGTTATGCAAATCTGCGATGTTGCGGCGAAGTATAGTCAATGGATGGAAGGTCTCGAGGTCTGGCGATTGCATAGCGTCATGTCGTAGACGTTCCAGGCGAGTCTGCAGCGAATGGGTGTTCTTGTTCCAAGCAGCCAAAGCCATGAGCATTGGTAGAACAGTCTTGATGTCTGTGTACCAGGTGTTATTCCGGACTTCAGCGCAGTCAAAAAGAAGTGATGAACCATCGCACATTGATCGCTGTCGTAAAAGGTTTAAGGCGTAAGCGCCTCGACAAGCGAATCGTACAGCTGGAAACATGATCTTCCATCCCTGGAAGTGGATGGAACACAAGGACCTTTCTCCAGCGCTTTTAGATTCTCGTTGAACCCGAGCAACTTGTGCATCTCTTTCGATGCTCCTGTGCCGAATTCGGGATCGACAAGTATGATCCCTGTACACGATCAGAATGTAATGCTCACAAGAGACCTGTATATCTACTTACAAAACCAAGTTGATACTTGGTACATTGAGATTCGCGGACGAAACTCATCACCAAAAACCCGATCTGTGCCCATGGATGGCCAGTATCTCGCTGAATTCTTCGCATTGTCAGGATCGGTCATGGGAGCGATCCTCGAGGCGGCACCGGTCATGCGAGACCACTCGCTGGATCGACGTTGCTGGGAGTGGATGGGTAGACTGTTTCGAAAAGCGGAACACAGACTCTTCATGTCATCCGATTCCGTCCTCCAATGCTCAGATGAGCCCAGATGTCTCGCGAAGAAGCATGGACTGATGTCCAAGACGGAGCCCAGCAGTTCGATGCCTGTTTCACCGATTCGCTCCACCAGAAGGATTCGTGGCTTGGTCTTGGGTTTGTTGTGCATGGCCGCCGTTTCGTCGTTGGTCGTTCCATTCTTGGGCGTCCCATTCCGGGTCGTTTTATTCTCGGTCATCTCACGGCCTTCAAGCCTGGGTCTCATCCAGTCTTTCCCCATAACCTTGCATCTACCTTTGAAACGAGCCGCACCCTTCATACACCATCCTTCCAACTCGACAAAAGCGTTTTTCTTGATTTCCAGCTCCCGATAGTTACCCACGATCATTGTTACTCGAGAATCATCCTCGGGCTGGAAATGTTGCTTGAACAATTCTTGATAGAGGTCTTCTTCAGCAAGCGACTCGACTTTCTCCAGGTATTTCTTTGGGACTGACGGAGCAATATTGTGATTTGGGGCTTGTTGCTGTAGTTCAATGTGCTGCGCAGGTGGTTCCGACATGTCGACGACTGGAGGCGTCTTTCGAATGGGACTTCGATGATCAACACAGTAGGTTTGTATTGGGAAAGTTGCTATGGGCAGTGGTGGAAGATATTCTTTGGTCCGCCCAGAGAAGCCAAATCAACGAGGCGGTGGTTACTATATTCGTATGAGTTCCCGAAGGCTTGCATGGTGCCGATCTTGACGCCTGAAGGCGGCGCATGTGTTCCGTGTATCGACGTCTGAGATGCATTTGGAGCTTGTCGAGCAAGGTGAGGCCATAATACAAGGTGGTAATGACTGCGTCTCAGATAGAGCCGTCGCTTCCGTTGCTAAGTCTCCTTCCGCGGTGTTAACACCGTCAAATGCATTGTTGATCCAGGCCAAGAGTTTGGTTCGATGCATACTTATTCCAGCTGTATCAAGCTGGTGGGGGAGAATGTATTTGAGGCTGAAGATGCTGTGCAACCGCAAGACAGGTTCAGCACGCCACCTCGATATCGCGATCCATGAGGCTTGCATACCGCCTGATCTGGATTGTGTGCATCAATTTGCACGCGGGACACAAGGATCCCACTATGGCGTTCGAGGCGGAACAAATGAGCCAATAATAGTACAGGTATGGTAGAATGAAAGTCTCTTGTGCCGCTCGCACTCCGAGAGCATAAGGCATAGTTTCGTTGAAAGGCAATGTGGGGGAACTCTCGGGCTTCACTCGGACTGAGCAATCCATGGGCTGGACAAAGACATGATGTTCAACCACTACAATGCGGAAGAAAGGTGCAAATACAAATGCATACTACTAAAATGCTATGAGAATGCGTCGCTCGTGCTGTGATGGATCCCTGCGCTGGAAGTGCCATGCCAGTGTCTGTTATCTCCATCCTCGCATCCATCGAAGCGCTCTCCTATCTTGCTGTGTGCACAGTGTGCTTCTTCTGTGTCGAATAGAGAATGAACAGTAGTTCGACTACCAGATCAGTCACCAAGGTAGTCGAGGTCCTCGTCGCGAGCGCCGACAGGACCGCGCGCAGTGAACATGACCTTCGTCTCCGGGCTTGGGCCAGGCGTCTCGTGCGCCTCACGGCGGTGGGAGTGACCAGCGTAGGCAGTGGTTTGCGTGATGTTGTTGGTGCTGATGGATCCCTTGGTGAAAGGCTCGGTAATAGGGTTGACGTTGGTAGTCGGGATGGTGGTGCTGTTGGCGTCTTCAGTGGAGAAGCGTTTATTGACAACAGAGGTGAGGGGAGCGTCGTTGGCCTTGCCCTTCCTGACGCGGACAACAGCCGGACCGTTTTCTCTGCAGTCGGCGGCGGTCTTGGTGACAATCAGGCCCGCGACAGCTTTACTCAGCTGCTCAACCTTCTTCTCGCCCTGCTCATCGGCCTTGTCCACCTCGCTCTTCTCCTTTACCTCGACAGCAGCTTCAGCAATCTTCTTCTCCTCCAAACCCCTCTTCACCGCGTCGGCAACCTTGTCCAAGTTGACACGAAGGGCACGATGGCTGGCTTGAGCGGACTTAACGTCTTGGCTTTCCGGCATACGATCGAGACGCGTCCCGAGGTTGTGGACGGCGCGCTGCATGATCGAGATACTGAGCGCGAGAGACTCTTGCGGAGTCGCAATGATTGTCACCAGAATGTTCAAGACTGCTAGGTTGTTAGTGAAAGGCGCGTGCGGGGAGGAGAGAGAGGCAATACTTGAGGAGTCTTCGGGCCACTTGATCTCAGGTGCAGGGACGCTGGTCATGGCTGGGATGTTCGTCTCGGTGGTGGAAGCGTTGTTGGTCATTGTTGTTTGGTTCAGAGTTTGTTCTTGGAGAAAGGTGGTTGAGATTTCGAGTCTGTTTCGGATGTGGTGTTGTCAGAGATGTGGTTGGTAGAGGAGTTGGCGAGGTCGCAACTTGGTTGGAAGAAATATATAAACGCGTCGAAACCGGCTTGTGAATTCCGCCCGCAGGCTCACCAATCATCGCATAGAGCCGAAGTCCAGTGACTTGAAGAGACAGTGAAAGCAAATTTGTGGTCGGATGGACCGCTCCGTGAGAAACGGAGTTGGGAGGATTACACATAAGAGCGACGAAGCGGAAGACTCATGATGGTGAGCACAGGTAGGTGAGGCGGGAAGAAGATATGCTATATAGCTTCACCAATACAAAGAGGATATGCCGCTTGCCATGCAAGAGAGCCCTGCGACAGCAACCACAAATGGTATCAAAGCTTGAACAAAGGCTGCTGGAGAAATCTCTCAGACGCGTCGCAATTCAACACAGCAGCATCGGAAGAGCAAATGCTTCTATGCGAGAAATTCCAATCACCAACTAATCAACAACTGGGGCGCATAGACCGTGAGGCGTTGAGAGCGTATGCAAGTGAGTACCGTGAAGAAGGTGAGCTTGATTCAGCATGAGAAATCTATTTACCGCCATCACGAACCTGAACCACCTCATAGTACCAATGTCAATCACGCACCATAAACTCCATCCGTCCGGTTGGGTATCGCGAATTCATCACCGTGAAGCACGCTGGAGCAGCAGCGTCAAAAACGGTCGATTTGCTGGGTTTCGCAGTCATGCAGTCGAGCCCTTGGATGTTGGCGTATGACAGAGCGGCGGGACTGAGGTGCCTGCGATAGATGTTGTGCGGTAGGAGCTTGCCACTCCAGTTGCGCACGAACACCAGCAGGAAGTCGACATTGATGAAGTTGACAAATCGATGACACTGATGTCGTTGACGAAGCCGTGACCGACCGACGGATTCTTGTTAAAGTCGATGCGGTTGTAGAAGAAGTCGAATTGGCTGGAAACGATGCTGCTGAAGACGTTGACAAGGTCCGGTCCGATGAACCCGTAAAAGACGTCGACAAGGTCCTGCCCAGTGAACTCCAGTGGGATGTTGCGGATCATCAGAGTAGTGCGGTAGTCGATACCGTCCTCAAACCTCTTAATGCAGGCGTCGTGCGGGATTGATGCTCCAGGGTGTGGGTTCCCGAACTCGTCGAGCATGCGTTGGCAGTGGGATCAAAAGTCTGCTGTATCTGGCCATGGGGGTTCTGCCCGCCGAAGAGATGGTAAGGAGGCATAGGCAAGGGGTTGCGGTATGGTCCGGGCGACCAAGATATCCTGGAGGTCGGGGCCCTTATGCTTCTTGCCCATGGTCGCAGTTGTTGACTATGGCACTGACCGACCCGGTGACCGACGCCGTCAGGGACTCAAGTCGCTAATGACAGCGCCCCAAGTCCCGTCAAGCGCCGCGGGTGGCACTGGCCAACAGTCTCCGGACAGTCTTCAGGAGCTTCACGGTGCTGCTTGTCTTCTTCATCATAGATCGCGTGCTGCACCTCCGTGGACGGCTTCGCTAGAACGGTACCCTTTGGCTCGGATGACGACTCTGGAAAGCACTGACGGTGTACGATTGCATGCGGCTTTTCGCGAAATCCAGCGGAAAAGCAACGACGGTGACCAGCGCTAATGGTGGAGGCAGTGGTAGTCTCTGCCGGCTTTCTGGTAAAGCCGGCGAACCAGCTTCTTCGTGCCAAGTAAGCTGCTTGACGAAGCTGCGATTTCCGTGCGGTATTTCTTGGAAAAGGCCTTTGCGCCTTTGCTCATGTGGAAGGCGAAGACACCGCCATCCTTGTCGGCCATGGTTGCGAGAGTGGCTGCGTATGAGGCTACCTGTGTAGGCGCCCCACACAGCCAGGGCGGTGGTGCTACGATGGAAGGCGATCGTGAAAAGCTTTGAAGGGTGGGTATGGAATGGTTTGAAAGACGCACTCCATACCCACCCTCAGGCGGCCGGGTATGCAGCGTGGTGAACGGACGGGCAGACGGACCGACAATGACCTGATGACGGGCGTCGACAGCGGAGAGAGATTGCCGTAAGGCCTGATGATGGTGTTGTGATGTGTGCATGGTTGTGTTGTGAAGGTTGTGATGTTTGGTGTTGGTGACCTGATGAGAGTGAGGGTGAGGTTGGAAGCCAGCTCGCGAGGGGAAAAGGAAGGAAGGCCACGGTGGGGCTTGGTTATCACGCTAGCCGTATGGAGTAGGCAGCGATGATAGCCTGAGCATGTGGTAGTAGTAGACTGTGGGCTCATGGGCTCATGGACCGCTGGCATGAGACCTTGGAGGCGGGTCTTCCAGAGTGAAAATGTCAACTTGTCCGTTTCGATACAAACAATGATTCCCATTACTGTAGATGATCTTGCTATGTTGTTTGGACTGCATATCGTGTTGCTTGATCATGTCGGTCCTCTGAGCTCGTCTATCTGAACGCCTGAAAGCCTGCATGCATCTCCCTCTACACTCGCAATTGGTTCTGGGGAAAGAAACAACCAAAGCGCTTGCACTGGCCCTTGCAAGAAACGATGTGTTCCAGCGCTCACTCATGTAGCTAACTGCTCTAGCTTGTAAGTCTGCTTCTCTCCACCACGCTGCAAGATCCTCATCGATTGAACAAGACGCGTTTTCCTCATCAACGTGAACAGCACTACCACCAGACCACCCGAAGGATGCTTCAGCTGCGAGAATGCGTTGGACACACAGCCTGGATGCCAACTCAACCACGGAGATCATTACTCTTCGACACACGGCGAATCCCTTTGCCGGGCGGGAGAGCGACCTTCTCCTCAGCCTCAGCGCCGTCATTTCGCTCGCCCACGCCGGAGGAGATACTTTCGGTGTCCTGCCGATTGGACATTACACCGCTTGAAGGAGCTCCAGAACAAGAGGCGCTGCGCCCATCGTTCTTGACAATACGGAAGGAGGAGATGGAAGGAGAAAAGTTCTGACTTCTGGCGCGGCGGACGGAAGGGCGGTGACGAAGGATGTCTGGGATCTCGGCGGCATCGAGCGGAGCAGTGTCGCGATTGGTGAGCGAAGAACTTGAAGAATGAAGGCCAGGAAGAGAGTCGTCTTCGAGTGTCAGGGCGTGAGCAACTCTCAGTGGACCATTGTTGATGTTTGAGGATATCGCCATTGACCGCAGCGCCTTCTCCCTCTTGTCCAACTCCTTGGACTTCTTGGCCAATCTGGCCTTCTCAGCAGTATTCTCTGCCTTGACACGCTCGGCGGCTTCGTACTTGGCATTGGCTATATCCGCCGCGCGGTCGACGCGATCGTTTTCATAGCGAAGCCGGTTCAGATTGATACGAATTCCCTCGCTGCGCCTAAGTTGCTCCTCCCTCTCGGTACAAAGCTGTTGCTGCTGACGGCTGAGCCTGGCAAAATCAATCTCCAGGCGCTGAAAGACTTCATCGAGCGTCGGTCGCGCGGACGAAGAGTAAGATGCTGTTGTGGTATTGCGAGGGGAGTATGGAGCAGGCAAGACAGAAGGTGGGCCCTTCACAGCTGCCACATCAGGGCGCGGAATGAAGTCTTGAATGTTAATACCTGGGACACCAGAAGGAGCAGTTGTCTGCGACTCGGAAGCTAGATCATTGGGGCCTTTACCATCGTCGGAGGCTGCAGCTTTGCTGCGATTTGTAGGAGCGCGCTCTGCGGTATCTGAGGCGGACGCTGGAGGTACGTCTCCAGCAGGAGTGGTGCCAGAGCTCGAAAGATTTGACATATTCGTGTGGTGGTGTGATATTATATTTCGAGTTCGTTCGCAAGCAAGCGGTCGAGCCAATGATGAGTTTCGAAGATGCAACGGTAAGGAAATGGGAAGCCGCGTGCAGCAGTCTCTGCCGTCCCCGCAAGCGAAGGATATACAAAACTCGAGGCGATCGGCGAATGGTCAAAGCTTTGTAAGTGAATGCGTTCGAAAGCGCCTATCCGCACCCTTGAGACTCATGGAAGCAAACACATCGGGCAGGCAGAACCTTGTGCTGCAATCCAGAGTTATTCCTGCATCCCGGACATCATGACGGTCATCCACCGGCACGCCTACGAGCAATATCGATGAGATATTCACAAGTCTCCCCTAGAGCTTTACCAGGTTTTCCCAACGGCTTCGCCGATCGGGTATCTTTGGTATGAATGGCGGAGCGAATAGTCCTTCAATATTGTGCTGGGGCACTTCCAGTCATGTATCTACCACTGGAGCTCTCGTGCACGCGCTGAACAGTATTGAACACCTGCTCATAACGTTTGCTGATCGTGATGGCAGAGACATTGGCTGAGGGTCAGACCACTATCAGGTCCTTTATATTTCAAAATCTGCCTCAAGGCGATGCTTTTTCCCACTACGCAGACTTTGTTTCTCTCATCGATCCAAGGTAATTTTTCTCGATCACCCTTGACCATCACAGATACGCCGCTTCAATATGGCATGGAACCCCGGTGCCTACCTCCTTGCCATGATGGGAGATGAGGATGACTACGAAGATGACTACGACGATGAATACCCCTACGATATGAGAGATCCATTCATGCTAGGAGGAGCCAACGACCCATACAGCGGGCGAGGAGGCGGCGGTCGTCGAGGAGGCTCGAGGCGCCCTGATGATGACCTGTACGAGCAAATCCGTAACGGAAGATATATGGGACCTGGAGCCGCGCTTGCTGATGCGTCACTCTACCGTGGCTACAATGAGGACATGGCGATGGACAATCCATATCTCTACGATGACATCGACGATTTTGAGAACGAAGTGGACTTTGAGCTCTTTGGCGGCAGGCGCGGAGGTATGGATCGTGGCATGCGTGGTGGCATGTTCACAGGCATGGGCCGCTCTCGCGCCATGGAAGACGACCTGCTCGTTGGCATGGACCATGGCTATGCATCATATCCTGACGCCGACATGATGGATCTCGAAGATGACTACTTCGACACTTGATTTGGACCCTTCCCCGACGTCCCCATGGGCGACATAATCGATGACCTTGGCATGGGAGCTGGTGTTTGCCGCTCCATCGAGGACGTCGACGCTTCCTTCGATCCAATGGCACCCTTCTATCGTGGACCTCGTCCTCGCTCTGGCTACACTCGGTCTCCGACTCCATCACGCACCTCGGGATATCCTCTGAGCCCTTCCGCGAATAGGTACGCTGGATACCCCCGGGAGCCACGCATCCAGGGCCACCGAATGGGTAATCCACAGGCAAACATGCTCTTAGGCGCTGCGACTCGTCCGGGCATGAGCAGAGGAACACCAATGCCGGAGCCAATGCCGGAGTTGATGCCAGACTTAGGCCTTGATATGATTGAAGATGATCTTGGGGAGCTCTGGACTGCCCCGAGGGCTAGAGGGCCATATAGGGAAATCAGGCCAAGATTGATATAGTCTCGAGAAACTGCATCGCAGAGAGATTGAATACCTAGGATGGCGTTTGCTGTTTGCGTTGCTTAGAAATTTGTAGTGTATGCAATCGAACTGAATAGTCAATGCTGTTGGAATTTTCGCCCTCGGAGTCTGGCATGATCGTCAGTCAAGCTCCATGCTGGGTGAGGAGGGATTGATGTATTTGAAAAGCGTGAACGCAACTCAAGCAATTACCGCGTATCTTCAATTGGTGAATTCCTTGTAAGAATCAGGGAATGCTATTCGGTGGTCGGAACGACGGCTTAACTGACGATTATGTAGTGGCTATTCCCTGCGACCTGAAATTACGTAGTTCACCTGTATATAAAACGCTCCTTCTCGATCCGGCGTTCTTTCACCTCTCACATACTTCCCTCCTCTTCCAACGACCCAATCAACATCTCCTCATCGATCTACTTATCGACAACAGCTGCTTGACACAACGATGGCCTATGGCCTTCGCCCCTATCTCAGCGCCATAATGGGTGCTGATGAAAATATCGATCCTTACGATCGTGGCCCGTACGGCGGGCAAGGCTACCATGGATATCAGCCGCGCTTCCCGCTCGGAGATGACGATATTTGCGAACGCTTCTTTGGCAGGGATCCTTGTACCAACACAGTGCGCTTCCGCGGCTACGATGAAGGTGTTGATTTCAACAGCAGGGAAGGATTGCGGTACAACACCTGGGGCTCAGACTACCCGGCTCATGAGCGGATTCTCTACACCATTAGCGAGGACATGCCGTGGCCGGAGCCAGACATCCGCGACGGGGAAGAGTTCTATGATTGCCCTGAGCAATTTGATTCACATTACGCTGGTGGCCGCTTTGATCCTGGCTATGGTCCGTACGAGGGAGTGGAAATTGGAGAGATAGATGACTGGGACGGCTTCGACAGGGGCGAAGGTCCATACGCTGGTGTTGGACTGGGTCGACTGGATGATCACGAACACAGAGACTTCGACTCTAGCTATGGTCCATATCCCGGCGTTCCAATGGGACATCTGGACAACAATGGCCCTGGCGGCTGGGGTGAATGGCGTGGAGTGCAGATGGGATACATGCCAGAAGGTCCTTGGCGCACACAGCAGGGTGCAGCCACTTGCAGTTGGAGAGCTCGCCCGATAGCTGTTCCCGGACTTGGATCCTTCTACGATTGAAAACGACTTCGGCGTACTTCGGACAGTCTGCACGAGGAAAAGGTTGTGGGATCATTTGTGCGACCAGAAAACAACGGAGACAACCACTCGGCGACTTGATCGTGGCCTCAAAGCCCTTCTGTCACCTGTTCTGCCGCCTGTCTGCTGCGAAACATTTGAGACTCAGTCATTTAGGAGTTTTGTGTTATGAATGGGAATGATTGCACTTAATGGCCCCGTAACGCAGTAGTCTAAGCCACGTCCGCGCTGAGAATGTTTCAGAGCTTCGGGCAACAGAGAGTGGTGATCAGACAAGCTGCGTCTTTGAGTGCGATGATAAAGAGTATGAAGAATTGAGCAACACATTGATACTGACTGTTGTAACGTTGCACTGCCCTGGGTATCAAGATTAAACGCCCGAAAATGCCAAAGAAAGAAATTCCAAGCTCCGTGCCAACAATGTCAAGGTCTGATGCCCGCATGTCATCGAGCAATCATTTTTACGCTCTTCACAGACCTCCGAGCACATCTTTCCAACCGCCTAACCACCGCGCATACGGCAGACCTTGCACCTCGAGAAGTTGCAGACGCGGACAGGCAGGACTAGATCGCCAGGGAAGCGAACAGACCTCTGGAAGGTGCTGGGGGGCTCGGCATCGTACGGCGTGCCTGGCACAGGCCTGTAAACGAAGATGTCGCTGCTCCCCTCGCGCTGCAACTCCCTGATATGGTAGAAGTCACGACCGCCGCGCGCCGGGTCAGTCTCTACGTTCTCCTCGTCAGCCTCTGTGTCGTTGTTGTTGTTGGCGGTGGTGGTGCCCGTAGGCGCAGAGGAAGAGGTTGCAGAAGGATGCCCAGTGGGAGCGGCAGCGGTCGAAGGACCAGCAGCGGCGGGAGCAGGGAATGGCGCAACCGGACCAGCTGCGACAGCAGGAGCAGTGGCAACGACGTTGGTGTCGGCGCGGATCATGCCAACGACCATGTTGATTGCTCCCAGGCCGTCGTTGTTAGCCAGACCAAGCGCGTTGATGGCAGTCTGGATTGACTGCAACATGTTGCGGCGATCGGCTTGTTGGACCGCGTCAAAACCTCCAGCGATGTTGAAGGCGTCGCGGCAGATGTGGTCATTCCACTGGACGGAACGCGTTGGCTTCTTGCCGCCAGGCTGGTTGCGCTGGCCAGCCTTGTGTCCGCCGTACTCGTCGCGGAGCTGCTGGTAGGTCATGGTGCTGGTGAAGACGCGGTTGAACACCGCGGCGCGGTCGACCCAGGTTGACTGAGGGTAGTGCGTGGCGAGGATGTGCAGGCAGTGGCGCTCTGCGATGGTCCAAGAGTGCGACATCTTCGCTGAAGAGAGCTTTTGCGCTGCGACCATGGTGTCAGCCGACTTGTTGGTGAAGGTGGTGTATATTGAGTGAGGAAGTTGTGTGATAAATCAGACTTTCTTGATTTTGATTTTGGGACATCAACCGCGCCTTTTGTAGAGGTCGCGTCAATGATAGCCAAATGATTGTCATCATGTGTGGGAGGCGCATAAAGGTATGCGCGCGTGAAAGAATAGGGATGAGGAACTTACGTCTGCTTTCTTTGTGTCTTGAGCTGGTACGAGAGAGCAATGCTTGCTTGCGAGCGTGAAGAAAGGTGCGGTATCTGCGAAGATGCGTAAAGATGGTTTGCTGGAAGGTGTTTGTTGAGGGTCAGGTCAAAGGAGACTGCGACCTTTCTTTTATGCCCACGTCCTAAGTGCTGAATCAACGGCGGAGACTTGCATACTCTTCACACTTCACAAAGCCGAACTTGTCATTGGCACAGATCGGGGGAGCTTCGATTGACGACCACGTGCTTCGTTGATCCCATTATGCTAATGGAACGTGACAATAGGATATGCAGGGTCTCTTTACTTTCACTATAGTGTTTCTTAGGTGATCAAACGCACGAGCCCTAGACCAACGATCATGCTCCAGAGTGGGCGAACAAGTACATGGTTCGACTGGCTTTCACTGACATTGATCTCGAAAGTGTTTGATTGCCAAACTGCCATTGTGTCACATAGATCTCACAAGCGAGTTGCTTGTCTGAGAGCTACGCAGAAACCATTTGCCAATCCGGCTGTAGAGCCACACCGTTGATTGATTAGGGAAAGGAAAACTGATTTAAGTCGGACATTGATTCTTTATATAAGATGCGTATCAGAGAAATAATGCATACTCTCCCTTACCGACCGGCTACTACATCTATCATATCACTTCAATCGATCGACGCTTGAAGCTCAGCGGGCCCTCTGATGGTACAAAATCTCCAGACCCTGTGAAGACTGTCTCTGCACGTGTTACGCGGTCGATCACAATGATCGAAGGAGACTTTCACTGAGCATATCAAGATGTTCCGTGCGTTTTCAAACGATCACACCGGGCATTGCGTGATTCGACTGCAGCATCATACCCTTATAAACCGACTCTCCAGTCCCAACTCCAGCTTGCCCTTTATAAACGCCCTTCCAATCGACAACATCGAGAACGAAACGTATCAATCGTCTCAGGCACAGCCCAATTGATCCACAACGGCCAACACCAACAGCCCTTATACTACCACTTCGCCACCTACCATGGTATTTTCAAGCATTCTACGACCCGGACGCGTTTATCAACTGACATAAAAGCAGACTGCCACCACCGCCGGCTCCCAAGCCGCACGCGACATTGGTATTCTCGTTGCAGCCTTCGGTCCAGTCGACGATGCCACGAACGGCACGACCTGGACTTGCCGTTGCATCTACCAAACCTTCATCATCAGCTCCTTCTTCGCCGGGCCATCGCCGCTGCAGGCCGCCTGGACTGATCTCGAAAACAAGTTCAGCGACAGCACGCCTGCGTTTCAACTCACAAATCTTAGCACATCGCCGAACAGCCCTCTCTCACCGACCGCCTCCCAAGAGTCAATCGCCCTCTTCAACGGCGCGGTCGGCCGCATCTCCGCCTACGAGCGCTACACCGACGACGCGAGCGTCCAGCAAGTCATTCCCACCTTGACCCAGCACAAGACGCGCGCGGGCACTCTCATGATCGCGGCCTTCGGTGTCCGTAGAAGTACCATCGCCGTCGTTTACAACGGTAAGTGTGCGGCCGACATTGTTGCGACTTGGGTCGAGCTGGAGCAGATGTACACTGCGAGCTTCCCACTTAGCGCTGCGATGACTGCGCCACAGAGTCCATTCGTGACTGGAGACTGGACAGTGGCCAAGAACGACAAGGCTCTTGCTGACGCTGCGAGGGAGGCAAACACACGTCGTGCTGCAGGCGGACATCAAGGAGCTCCCCCGAACTCTGCGTCTGGGTCGGAGTAGAAGGTGATGAGGAGGTGCGAGATACGTCCTTGAGAATAATGGGATGCTGCAAATGTGGGCGAAGTCGAATGGCGGGATCGCGAGATGTTTGCCGTGAGATGGAGCAAAGGATTGGGGGCTGTGTTTCTTTGAACGTTAATGATCAGACCTTCAATCCGTATCTTTTTTTCGCTGGGGCATTTGGTGCAAGGCTGATCTGGTGTTTGTAATAATTGAACGATAGCACATGCTCATACCAAACCATGCATTTCAAACGTCTCTTCCCATTGCCACTGAGACCAGCAAGCTCAGCAATGAGCACCCTGGCTCCCATGCTCATACCACCCTCTCCCTCCCCAACTCAATCCGCCTCCACCCCTGAAGCCCAAAGCCGCCAAAGAATCCTCTCTACCTCCTCCCAGAAGCGTCGTAACATTGGCATCGGTGGCGATGGGCACACCCCAAGGATCTCGGTAGGCGGCGGCGGAGGCGGTGGCGTGTAGCTTGCCTGGCGTTAGCTTCGGGAATCTGAAGGAGAAGAGCGATACGACCTTACCTGTCCGTGGAAACGAAGGAAGAGGCGCCGAATACGCTTTCAAGATCCGAGGCGAGCGAAGGAGGATGCGATGTGCTGCTGTAGTCGGTGAAGGCGGGGTCGCAATGCTGGAGAATGTTGTATTTGTTGCCCATTTTGGCTCGGTGGAGAGGGTAGTGGAGATGGAGAGGTGCGGTGGGATATGCTCGTGGGTATGTGAGGCGTTGTGCTGGGAGAAGCAATGCACAGCGAAGGAAGAGACTCGAAGATCAAGCAAACGGCGTCTTTCACGTACACAGAAGATCTCACGTGAAAGTCACCACATCGAGTATTGGAAGGCAAGAAGGAAATGTCGGCTCTCTCAACGGAAGACACAGTCCACGATTCAAAACTGCATCTTGCATCAAGTCGGGAGGTTCACTCCCTCAAGCCCTATTTTGATCTGGCGCCTCTCTAGCAGTATGACAAACTCGTTGCGGCCACGAAGAGCCTACGAGCCACCATCACCGCGACGGATGTGCTGCACGCGTGGCACACGAAAGCTCGTAAGCGATCGAGGCCGATGATACCAAATGCGTGTTGCACGCAGATGTACAGACTACACTTAAGAGATGTAAGGAAAGAAGAGCAAGAGAGGCAAGCTGGAGCGTTGTTTTGAGCGAGCGCGCGGTGGGTTGGCTTGGCATGGGTGTCCGTGGCCTGTGTACATGGCAACATGGAGCGAGGATGGTCAAAGAATGGTAGTGTATCAGCAGGATCTATGTAGTAAAATGTCGCCCAGGTTTGTTGGAGACAGCGATGAGCTCAATGCTATCTCCGTTTTCAGTGGGCTACGCCGTCCGAAGACAACGCTGATTTGATCTTGCGCAGGAGCAGTATGCCATTCAGCCGCGAGGACACGAGAACAACATCGTCGTGAGCTTTCGACGTGTGATGTGCGCTTCGCGCCCGAAGGCGTCTTGATGATAAACAGGAGGGTTCGAACTCAGTGAGCTGACAAGCCTCCGTTTGTTGAACAGATGGGAGAGGAAAGGGAGGGAGGCTGAGAAGCGCGAAGCGGGCGATGTTTTTATAAGTCGCTGGGGCACGGACGTGGCAACGGCGGGCCATAAGGAGAGGAGTGCAGGCACAATGCAGGACGCAGGCACGGAAGGGGGATGTCACGCAGCTGGTGAGAAGGGATACATGGAATGATTGATTGGATGACTGGATACAAGTCAACGCTATGCATCTACAGAGCGCAAAAAATGACAAAATGTTGCCCAGCTACTTAAGAGCGCAGCCATGTGCTCAACGCTGGGCCCTCTTATGGCCGGGCTGGTGGCGAGCGACCGTCCGAAGACAGCCAGAGAAGTTCAATCTTGCGCAGGAGCAGTATGCCATCCGGCCGCGAGAACCATGGACAACATCATCTGCCTTTGTCAGATGTGTGATGTGCGCTTCGCTCCCGAGGGAGTCTTGATGAACGCCGCCGGGGCGCCCAGGTCACCACGCCAGAAGCGTATTCCCCGACGTGCGTGTGACTTCCGAAGAAGGATCCTTGTTACGACCTAGTAGCGACTTGTGTTGGAATCACCTTTCGAGAGAAAGGGCAAAGGGATCAATTTGCGGTGGAGAGGAGTAGCAAGCGGGAGAATGGGGGTATTTGAAGCCGGACGAGGAAAGCGGGCTTGGCACGCCCCAGCCATAGATGTGCGATCATTGGTTCCGGGTCTATATTGGAAAGCTACGTAGAAAGGAAAGATGTCGCCAACCACCACGCTGAGACAGCCAGAAGACGAGCTCAGAGTGGACAGGGCCAGTGGGCAGCAATGAGGGAGGAGGGAGCCAAAGGCAACAAACGTTTCTGAATTCCTCTCAAATGAACCTCCACTGGTAAGTTTGATCTTGCGTCTGAGCAGAATGCCGGTTCCGAGCTGCGAGAGCATATTGGAAAGCATTGCAGGTTTATGTGCGCGTCTGCCACGAGAAGTGGTCTTATATGATCTTAGGACCTCCTTTGCTGCGTCTGTTTGAGGACTGTGGTCTGGAAGCCAGGATGGGGTTCTAGCAGCGGAGGGAAACACTGTTATAAGCTTTCCTGAGAATTTGAACTTCGCGAGTTTAATGTGACGACACAAGAGAGGGTGGGTGAATCATAAGATAGTGAGTCAACACGAAACATGACATGGGAGCTATCTGAACTAGGGAAATGTCGCCCAATGAACACGCTGAGCCAGTCATGAGACTACCTCAGTGTGCTCGCAGGGCCAGTGGGCAGCAAATGAAGGAATCCAAGGAAGGGGTCCTCTCCAAGAAGAAAAGGTTCAACCCAATCTTTGTTCCACTGGCTCGACCTTGCGGTGACCTTTTGATCTTGCGCACGAGCAGCACGGCCCTCCGAGCTGCGAGAGCGTGTACGGCGGTATTGTACTCAGGATGTGCTGTGCGCGTCTGCCACACGAGGTGGTCTTAGATGATCCCCTGCCTCTTTGCTGCTGTGTTACCTTTGCGATGAACGGAAGAAAGGGTGTACCGCGCCTGCTGTTGAGTATTATGTCACTGGAGGAGAGAGGAAGAAAAGCGCAAGCGGAGCGGAGAAACGAGCTTTATCACTTGGCCTGAGCCAAGCCCAACTCCCGCGGCAGGTGAGTCATGTCAACCTTTCCGGTACATACCCACATCATTTTGTAGCCGTAACAGATGAATCTTTGGAAGGTGCTCTCCGGTACCGGTCGCCAAGATGTCGCAAAGCCCGCACATTGCGGATACCTTTGGAGCCCAGTCTCGGACACAGCGGGTCCCCAGGCGGAGGGAAGCTACATTCGCACGCGGCGTTCACGTAGGCATGACTATCATCGTCTACGGGCTAACTATATCAATGGTCTTCTCCGAGCTCACGGCTACTGGCCGCAAGTTTCGATGAAAAGTTCCAAAAGATGTCGCCCAAGGAACTTACAAGCCAGCCACACAAGACTGCCTCGACAGGTTCGCTCACAAGGCTGGTGGATGATCCTAGTCCACTGGTCCGACCTCTCAGCCAAACCTTCAATCTTACGCGAGAGCAGCTTGTCAAACGAAGCAATAAGGGCTTCGCTGTTGACACTCTTTGAGGATGCTGTCTGCGCTTCGCCGCCAGAGTGCGGTCTTAGATGATTCTTTTCCCTGAGTGCTTTGATGGCATTGGGAGAAAAGGGGTAGCGACGAAGGATTGTACCTACTTGTTATGCACTATTTGGAACAAGAAGGAGAACGAGGAGCATGTAGAGAGAAGTCGGATATAGGCGACAGCCGGACACGAGCTTGGGATTAGTCATTAACAGATGGCCTACGCGAGGAGAGCAGGCCGACGTGTAAGCGAAGCTTTTCGACCAAATGGTGGTGGTTTCTAGCATATTACATCTTGTCTCCAGTCATACTCTTCTCTGTCCCCGTGAGCTTCGCCACAAGATCCAATGAAAAGCGATCCGTCGCCAATCAACTACGCTTGCCCAGCCAGGACAGACTGCCATGACGCGCTCACAGGGCCAGCGCCAGGAGAGAGGGCTACCTGACAAGCCGAAAGAGAGGAAGCAATCAGCGATGCCGTCGATCATCTTCTTGTATTCGTCCCACTGACCTGAGCTTTCTGACAAACGTTTGATGTTTTCCATCTTTCTCTGGTCCAACACGAGCCGGGAAAGCTTTTCCACCTGCTTGCGGTCGATGTTTCATGCAATGTGCGCGGCATCGCCCGGAGTCGCCCTCAGTGAAGTTGTGTCTAGTTGAAGCGGTGCGCTCCCGGGAAAGGAAAGAGATGTGGCGGAAATGCCAGGTCGTAGGGGTGGAAGGCGCGCTCGCTCGAACGAGTGGCGATGGGCATCGAGCGCCGGCGGTCTAAATCAGCAATCAGCGTCGAGTTCCCAATGATCAAGAATGACAGGAACGGGCTTCGAAGCCTCGTCGCCGATCGGATCTGGCGAGTAGAGTGACCGAGCGCTCTGCAAGCACGCATGTTTCCAAGCAAAACCAAGATGTCGCCCCATCCATTTCCCGCAAAGCCATTGACCGGCCGTGCGAGTGTTTGAATAGGGCCAGTGGAAGTAGCAACCGGACCATAACCGCAGGGAAGAAGTGGAGCCATGCAACTCTTCTCTTTCCATACTCCTTCGTCTCCACTGGTCGGCCCGGAAAGGTCGACTTTCAATCTTGCGCGTGAGTGAAGCTGCAATAGCCTCGTGTCAAGCTAGCTGCGAGAGCTTCGCCGACGATGATGCCAGGAGACATCGTTATGGTGTGCGCGTGGGTGCCTCGAGATGAGGGCTTACGGTGATCGACTTCCCCGTTGCTGCGAGTTAGCACTTGTTGTGAGGGAGGAAGGGAAGAAGCGAAGCAGCGGGTGAAGGGAAATTTGAGGACTTGGACGCAGCGGGCGGAAGGTGATTGCTTGGCATCGAGCAGGTGGGCGAAACGACTGCTCAAACTGGGACTGGAACAGGCATCGTTGAATAGCAATGAGCAAGCACGGCGATCTGAGACCTCACAGCACCGTCGTCGATGCGGCCAACACGGACACATTGAACACAAAATGTAGCCTCATCTTTCAGCCAGCTCAGCCATGAGAAACGACTGGCCAGGATTTTCGACGAGGCCAATGGGCAGCAGACAGAACACGGTTGGCAACCTGAAGACCGGAGCCTCCAAGCGCCTCCCGTGTCCCGCCATCCACTGCTGAAGCTTCAATGTTGCGCAGGATCAGATTGCCCATCGAGCCACGAGAGCTCATGGCTTTGCCTCTTTCGAGACATCGCCGTCGACAAATATCAATTGACGTGATACCCGTATGATGTGCGCCTTGCCTCCGAAGAGGTCTCATGTGATAACCCTCCTCTTGCTGCAATTGGTGATAAGGGCCTTACCGGTCTGATCTGGAAGTGGGAGAGCGCGGAGGCGAAGGATTTTGGCGATTTGGGGACGGCGGCGGTAGTGGTCTTGGCATATCTGGAGTGTGGGTCTTGGGACACGGAAGGATGCGGGAGGATCAATAAGGTCGGAACGATTGAGGAGTTTGTATCGACTTCGATGAAAGTGGCACAATGGAGATGAAGTGAACGTTGAATACAGCTATGTACATGGGACGCTACAAGTCTTGCAATGGAAGAACGGAAATGTCGGCCTCAAGGTCAAGGCTGCGCGCCTGAGCATCAGCCATGGAAGAGGCTGGTCAGCGACACGCGAGGCCAGTGAGGGGGAACCTCACCGCGATCAAAGACCGCTTTTGATCCTGCGCATGCCCCAAACCCTCGGGTATTGATTCCCTGAGCATCTCGTACAGCGGCGCGTCGTTTGTGTTGTTTGAGACAAAGGAGAAGGTTGAGGGCATACTTACCTGCCTGCGAAGATTGCCATCTATTGGCGTCAGCGAAAGAAGATCGCTTTGAAGAAGGATGTCGGCCTCACTCTGACAGTGCGCGCCTGATGCAGCAGCCATGAGACTAAGACCAGCGACACGCCGAGCCGGTGGTCAGATGTACCGAAGTACGACCACCGCGAACATGGCAGAACCATGAACGCTTTTCATTTTGCGCATCACTTGTTAATGGCAGCACTGAGAGCTGCCACCGCCTTTTACCAAAGTTAAACGCGTGTGAGAAGGTGAGGATGAGGGGGGTCGTTGACTGCTGAGTGTCCAATCGTGGACAGGGGCACCTACCTTGAGTGACTTACCTGGTGTCATCGCGACCTGTGCGAAAGATTAAGGAGGTATGTCGGCCCATACTTACCTGGCGTGCTGACAAAGGCCACGAAGGCGACGACATCAACAGCCTGGTGGGCCAGTGGCATTGCCACCGCGACCGAAGCCGCTTTTGATCTGCGCACAGCGGAAGAGCCTTCAAAGCACTGAGCAGCAATGAAGGCAACTTACCTTGACTGCTGTGCGCGTTGCGTGTGTTGTGAGGAAGTGAAGGTGGAGGAAATACGTACCTTGGTGCCGTGCTGGCTTGCCATTGCCTGGGTGGGTGAGGAGAAGGAGAGAGGATGTCGGACACTCGGTACCTGCTTGTCGACGGAGCCAGTGATCTCAGCAAGGCCGTGGGCAGGTGGTGTGGCCGTGGAGTCGTGTACCGTTGATCTGGCGCAACAGTTACACCTTCGCCGCAATGAAGGACGACGAAGGCATGCTTCTTCAGTGCGCGGCATGAAGACGGGTCTCCATGCTTGTGTGCTCTGCCGGCTGCCTGTGGAGAGGAAAAGGCAGGAAGAATTTGGAGGGGAGGTGGGTTTTTATGTTTACATCGAGGGGCAGGGCCTTGGCACGGGAGCACGGTGCCCCCGTCGTCACGCATGGAAGGTGCGGGTGGGTGGAAGCACGTCGGGTATCAAGTAGGGAAGGAGCGTGGGGGTGGTCATTGGGCAGTCATTGCGATGTACAGCCAAAGGGCGAGTTTGGAACGATCACATCAGGACGAGTTGAAAGAAGGAAATGTTGGCCCGGACTGAAACGAAAGTTGCAAGCCCGATACCAGCCACGAGACTGTATCAGCAACAAGCAGGGCCAGTAGATCAAGCAATGGAGACTATTCACCGCGATCGAGCGTGAGCTTCACCGCTTTTGATCTTGCGCATGCACCTCTTCGGCCTCCGTGCTGCGAGAGCGATTGGAGACATTGTAGCACTTTTCCCATTTGCGCGTAGGGTCGGTCGAGATAGATCTCAATCAGCTTGTTGAGGTGCCTGGGTTGGATGATATGGTAGGAGAGAGGAAGGATCGGGAAGCGGAGGGCGACTTTGTAGAGCGCGGCTTGGTCGGTGCGCCGTTGCTGGGCAGTTGCTTGGGATCGACGCAAACGAGGTATGATGCCAGGAAGCTTGACCATGTATGCTCATTTAAGTAAAAAACAGTTCTGATCGAGCACACCGCAGATATACTCCATTATGTTCATCTCCCTCCACTCCGACGCTTCGACCCAACATGTCCGGATCCCACAGGGTTGACTTCAGGCAGCGAACTCGCACACTGCTCCTGAGCATCTGGACTTGGGCATGGCAGATCTGAAAAGCGACGTACACTTACCAAGGCGCCTACTGATCGATCGTTCCTGGTCCATTTGCCCATATCGGAACAGACTGAGCAGCAAACGAGGCCAATCACGGGCCCGCCTCGCCAGACTCGTTGGTGGATGCGATGAGAAGCAGCAACATCGCTGAGTTGGGAACCTAAGGCGACGTGTCACATACCTCCCTCTTACAATCGATCCACATCGATAGCGATACCGATGAACAACGTGCCAAAACGGCCTTTGGCTCGCCTGGTTGAGATTTTGGATGACTGGCAGGCTTCAGCATCGGAACAGTAGCTCTGAAGTTGATACCTTCAAGGCCAAGAATATTGGTATACTAGCAAGAAGAAGGGCATGTAGAGGAAAACGCGGTGCCTGACTTAAAGAGCGAGATTTCAGTTCGGTCAATGGCGCCCAACTTAGGCTTGACAAGGAGGATGCCCCAGAAGCTCACAGCTAGAGCACGTTAGCTGACTATCGTCGCAGAGTAAGAAGTCAAGCCCAGGCCGAACAAGGAACTACTTGGTCACCATCATCAGCGAATGCGGTCGCCGCTCCAAACAACTGCCCGACGGCGATGGATAGCGCAACCCAGCGTGGCGATTCATCGGAGCTGAACCACACGCGGTTCGACACGGCAGCCTCGAAGCAAGGGTTTGACGAAAGGCCTGCAACAGAAGTAACAAGGTCTGGGAGGAACAGGAAAGATGATTGGTGTGCTCGTACAACTCGAACAGATGGCTAAGCCGCAAGCCATGGTTATCGCGACGCGAGAGATGGAGGGCCGAATTCCAGGATGGCGAATTTGCGCTGCGCGCTGCGGAACAATGTCCATGAACGTTACCTACGAATCGCATCATTGGGCGAAGACTACATGAGTAGAGCACAAACAACTTGAAAGCGATCAATCACCACGCAGCCGTGGGGAATATTGAAAAGAGTGCTGAGGATTCAATTAAGAGGGGGATGAGAAAGCTCCAGTATGATTTAAGGGTACATGACGAGTACACGGGTAAGAAGTGAGAATCGCGAGACATCCGAGCCTGTGTCAAATTGAATTGCAAATGCTTGGTATGGAAGAATCTCAACATGACTTTTGAACTGTTCAATTACTGCCAATACTACGAACCAACTTCCACATGACGAGGTATCAATAGACTCGTAATACGCTGCGGAAGATAAAGCAGAGTCAGGAAATTAGCGCAATGTCTCTAGCTCGGCTTTCTACGGGCAACCTCTTCTCCCAACAGGCTTGACTCCATTGTGCAGAAGACACGTTGCGCCACAGTTCATCAGCTTCTCCTTACACTATCCCAAGGTCAAACAGCATCTCCATCGTCGCATCGGCAACATCGCAGTCTACCGACTGCCAGCTTCGCCAGCCTGGGGCGCGAACATGCACTTCTCGCAATCCACCGGGTCACATACGTCTGTGATACGCTGAACCCCGTCGTGATAAGTGACAGGGAAGGCGCG
Source organism: Cladosporium austrohemisphaericum (assembly GCA_022813715.1). Classification (NCBI taxonomy): domain Eukaryota; kingdom Fungi; phylum Ascomycota; class Dothideomycetes; order Cladosporiales; family Cladosporiaceae; genus Cladosporium; species Cladosporium austrohemisphaericum. Next base: position 219,839 of record JAKLLY010000005.1, read on the forward strand.
ACGTACCTGAGTAGGACGGTCATGGAAAGTATTCGTCTCCACATCTCCAAAGAAATTGACGTTGAGTACGGAGCCATCATGCGAGTCTTCTTCCTTGTGCTCCCAGTCCAGGTCGGCGGTATGAACGTATGGTCTGCTGTGGAGGTCCTCAGCCTGGATATCGAAGGGCTCGGAGCCGCAGACGCGGCAGAAGCTGGGGTTGCAGGCCATGATATCTTCCGAAGAGGCAAAGTTGGCGGTGTAGGCGCGGAGTGCAGGACCGCCATGGCGATAGAGCTCGCTGGTCGGAAGGATGGCGCGCTCAGGGAGCGGCAGCAAGGGCAAGTCGTTCGAATTGATAATGTTCACCGCGTGAAACATTCGCAGGCGGGGTGCGTACGATGGCGAGAGAGGCGAGTCGGAAGATGTAAAGGAGTTGGCGAACTCGAAGAGCGGACGGTCGATACTAGCCAGGATCGACCAGGTGCGGTCGACCTCCTGCGGGCTGGTCAAGGTCATTGCCTTTGCTTGGTCTGGGTTTCTGCGGCTGATGTCGGGAAACGCTGCGAGCAGGAAAGCTTCGAGGAAGCCGTGAGGCTTAGCGACCACAGCATTAACAATCAGCTGTGTCTGCTCGTCGCGTCTTTGCTTCTTCTGTGCCCTCCTAGCAGCTTCCGTAGAAGGACGCTTGCCATTGAGGATGCTACCCTCCTTTGCAGTGGGCTGACTGTTGGCAATCGAAGGAGTAGGCAACCTCAGGTCGAAGAAGCTACTTGGAGGAGGCCTTTGCCCAAGCATCTGTCCAGCCGGAGCTGAGTCGTCAGAAGGGTGGTCTCCCTCATCTTGCTCGTCGTGTCGTTCGTCAGGGTCAGAGGCAGCGGGTGACTGGTCAGCCTCTTCTTCATGCTCCGCCTCCACAATGGTCGTCAGAAGTCCGCTGCGCTTACCACGATCGGTAACCAGAACAATGGATTCATCGCTGGCAGGTTCGGAGATTGATTGACTGATGGATCTGTGCGTGCGTGGTTGATTTGGACCCGCGCTTGGAGCACTGGTGCCAGTACTGGAAGTAGGTGCGGCTGGTCCGACAGGCGCTGCAATGGGTCTGATACCAGCAGTTGAGGAGGAAATAGACGGAGTTGAAGTACGAATAGCCAGCTCGTAGGCATTGCGGGTGTGTCTTTCGGTCATTCGACTGACGCGGCGCAGAAGCCTTACCTCATCGCGGTAGAATTGATGAGTAGGTTCGACCCAGTCATCAGGTGTGGGCTGCCAGCCGATCGGAAGGACAGTGCCGTCATCCATCACGCCGCGTTGGATGCGACGAGATGGTGGCGGGGGTATCGGACGTACGTTCTGAGGACGAGCAACGTGGGTGACAGTGATACTGTCACCGTCCTCGTCGTCGAAATCGGCCTGGTCGTCGCTCTCATCGGCACCAGAAGATGAGGAGCCGGCGTCAGAGTCGTTTTCGCTTGAGTCGCCGGTGTGATAGGCTCCTCGAGGACCGTCTGTAGGCGGACCCAAGTTGATGGGTCTCAGGTCATCCACATCCAGGTTGAACTGAGCAGCGACGTTTTCGATTGCTTGAACGGCCTCACGACGCGCGCCAATCTCTTCCCGGGTGAAACGCCCCCTACGCTTGCAGATGCGATCGACATACATCTTGCTGCGCTTTGGCAGAGAGCGACTGGCGTAGTCGTCTCGGATCCGGTTTGCGGTGAATGGCCCATTGACGAGTTGGCCAGCGAAGATTTGATTGAAGACGAGGATGGCGAGAGCCGGCTCGAGGTGGAGCTGGTCCTCAGACAGGAGAAGGTAGTTGACGTTGCGCTGTAGCAGCGTCCAGACATGTTTCCTGCCTCCATTGTTCTTGAAGGCGGCGCGTGAGGTGGCATCTGCGCGCGAGGTGCGGACAGGGCGATTTTGCGGACGCGTTGGTCGCTTCGGAGTTTTCTTGGTAGGGGCCATCATGTATGTGGGAGGCGTAATTGGTATCTTTGGTTTTGGAATGTGCTGTAAAGGAAGTATGTCGAAAAGGATGTGGTGAGCCGGCGGAAAGGAAAGAGGGCGACGAGACGGTGTTTTGACTGTGCGCCGTCCGGGGTCGTACAGGGTCCATGCATTCTTGATTTATACAGTGACTGCCGAAAAGTGTGGTGTGGTGTATAACGCGGAGGTGAATGTAGAGGTGAAGGTAGAAGTTACATAGAGCGAAAGCGCTGGTCCTAGAATCAACGAAGAATTGCGATCGCTTATTTATCCAAGACGCTCAAACTTTATACAGGACTTCAATCTGCAATCAAAGACTCAAACCGTGTGCCCATGCAAGGTGAAAAGTTGGAAGCTTGAAAAGGCAAATATGTTCCTACATTGTTTTGCTTTATTGGAAGTCGGGGGATGTCTGATTGCCAGCAAAGAAGCTGGTCTGAAACGCAAGATGAACTGCTTCCATGTCTATATTGCGGCTACTTTGGTAGTCGTGAAACTATCAAAAGCTTCCACACAGTACGCCCGGGAGAAGGGTATGTCTCAATTCTACGACCCTCCATTGCAACGATCTTCTCTTCTCTCAAACTCCGCTGCCAGATATGCCACAACATGAGCTCGTCGCCTGATAGAAGAGCTCCATGAAGAGGCAATAGTCGGCTGGATGTGTTATCTCTGCTGCCATTCTTATCATGCCCTGATGCCATAGAAACCCTTGACGCTCGCCACCGTCCTCTCTCATATTGTCCATCGGCGTCCTCTCCAAACGCCATCGATCATAGCAGCTTCTTCCTCTCCATCTTCATTTTCGAACACGATACGCGGCGTATCCGAGGGATACGCCTGGGAAGCGTCTCGCGTCAGGCACTTCGGCAATGTTGGATTCTGCTGAAGGCTCAGTAATGCCTGCCTCAGCATCGACGCGTGTTGGTTGGCGTTGTGGCGTTGGATGTGAGCTCTGTTGACCATGGTGAAGAAAGGTTGTTCCCATAGCTCCTGGTCGCTCGGCGTACCGCCGTGGTAGTGATCAACGAGAGGTTACCAGTTGCTGTTGTCGAAGACACTCATTGTCGCGGTTGTGGTGTTCGGGTGGAAGGTGAGAATATGAGCTTCTGTGGGTTGCTTTTGGTGATGAAGGTAGTATCGGCGAGGTATCCTGAGAACTTGAATAGTCCGCAAGAGCGTGTTGCGAGGAGTGACGGGGCCAAGTGGGCCCCCCGCCAAGCGCCTGAGTGAGGTGTCTCCAAAGTCGAAGTCCACGAGTTCAAATCGCCGCTTTTTCGCCGGTTTGGTGTCGTTTCAGGCACAACAATCATCATCAGTCTTCATCAAAGAACGTTTTACTATTGCTGTGATAATAGATTACATACATGAGTTACATAACAACAGCAAAAAAAATGTTCTCTGGAGGAGTCGGCCTCTCAGTCTCAATCGTGTTGAGATATTGGGTAAAGCTCTAATCTGGTTGCCAGCCAGACACATGTCACGTTTGTGCTGCACGGGGTAGGATGAACAAACTGGACAACATACCTCGAAAGACGCCGCCGTAACCACTCCACCGTATCGCCCGAGCGATTTACGCCAACTCATGAGTTGACACTCTGCCACGAATTCAATAACTCATATAGCTTGACTCAGTTGCCATTGACAGCAAGCACTTACTGTATTTCGTACGTGACAGGATTGATACCACCTTACCCGCACTGGCATGCAACATGCGACCACCACGGATGCCCACGTCACTACTGCAGGCCACGTGCACATACTGCATGTACGGCTACAACAGCACCCTGGTACTCCCCGGACACGCAATACGCATTCGCCACAAGCAAGACGCACTGGAACACTGCCTAGATTCATTGCCAGATGCTTTCACTTTGGAAATCCCACGCTTCGAGGCCGAATGCAAGAGCACGACCGTCATACCACAAGGAGAATGCAGACATCCCGAGGCTCCCATGCTCTAAGTTACGAGCACTAGCAGTCTCTAGCGATAGTCAGAGGTTCAGACCATCCGCCAGGGGTCGCCTTCAGCGCCACTGTGTACAGCATACCGCGCGCGCAAGCATCAACGCGTCTCCAGCTCTCGCGGTCTCGGTAGGAACACAGAAAGCGCGCGTATAGCATGGGACGTCTATGGATTCATGGCGCTTGCCAGCATTGGACAGGATAGCTCACCATTGGGTGCAGAGCAGCCGGGGAAGCTGCGCAGAAGCCTGCTTGTAGACTCAAAGTGCACGAGCGGTCTACTCCCAGCCTATTCAGATCTGGCTCTTCCAAGCCCCTGCAAAGGAGGGATGAATAGTCTCTCGATCAGAATGCACGCACTTTGGACAGTCTTGCGCCAACAGGAGAAAGGCAGTCACGAAGAGTGGCCGTCCTCAAACCACCGCTTCCCCCTGAGAATACGACCAGCCTGCGCCTGAGAACACCGTTTGGAATCTTGCTCGTGTATGCGGAAGACAAACACGAGATTCATGCAGCTGAGCTACGTTGTGATGGCCGGATTGGCTGCCAAAGACTCAGGCTGCGTACAGCGCCAGTCCCAGTGAGATCGCGACCCGAAACAGGGAACTCCAACAAGATCGTTCATATCGACGAAACGTATCAGATGGTTCAAAACCTAAAAGAAAGGTACGAATCTGTGTCCGAAAGCCCACAAGAAGACTAGGAACATCGCGCGGAGCGGAGCCTTGATCTAACGCTAGGAGCAGTTTTGTTCAGAGGAGGGGATAACAAGACCTTCCATCATCACACGAAGCAATGCAGCACAGGGACAGGCAGTTCAATCTCCTAGCTTGGACGAAAGTCAACACAATCGCTGTTGCTGACAAGATGTGCACAGAGAACCTTCCAGATCGATCGTGCCTGTGCGATACATCCGAATATACTTCAGAACCGACCTCGTCTCCAACTAACCGTCCGATCATTTTCCATCGTCGACACTTCATCATCAGGGTAACAATCAGCTTCGCGCGCTCCAAAAAGTATCGATACCAGCGGCATGATCAGAAAGACAGATCAGGGAGCACTGCCAATCAACCCGACGCGAGGACGTCCCAACAAATCAGGTACGGTAGTTCATGCCCTGATCGGCGTGCCTTCTTTTGCAAAGGGATGAGATCAAACTTTGAGAGTACTGGACGTTACACGGCTTGCTTTCGAGATTGTGATACGCTGCAGGAGTGGGGTGCACATCTCACCGAACAAGAAAAAGAGCAGCGAGACTTATAGCTGCGAGGTGACGCGGTCAAGGGTCATTGCTCGAGAGTGAGAATTATCTCTGGATACCTACACAGAATGAGTCGACACAGTGTGTTCACAAAGAAAGATCGGAGACGTGGCCCTAAGGAATTTCATCCGAGATGTGCGAGGCAAAGGTCAACTATGGTTTTGCAGCCGAGTTTGCTTGAGAAAAGCAAAATCTTAGCAAAATCCGCCATGGACGGCAGCGACAGCGAAGTAAGCTGAAAAACGCGGAAGCTGTGCCAAAGGGATTTTGCAATGCCGGGCCATCCATACTCCTGCTGAACCACGCGCGGACCCAAATTTTCAATCGCTGTGTGGTCTAGCACTGCGAGAGATCGTTCGAAGCGCTCTTAAGCAGGGAGCGCTGCTTGTGTGGCCAAGGACCGGTTCCCAATGCTTCGGACGAGCATTGTCTCCGGTTCAGGACCGCAGAACCACCCAACTCCACGTCACAGTCCCCTTTTCTCCACCAAGGTCGCGGATACCGCGCCATCTTCGGCTGCCATCTCCTCCCGATCTCTCGACTTCCTACCGGGAAATGGAATTGCATTTAAGCTTTATAGATCGTCAAAATCGCCAAATGAGCCTTGAAAACACGATGCGAGAAGAAGACGTCGATCGCAACAACGGTGTTGATCGAAACCGCAATAAACGGGCGGATATCCCGAGCCTAAATGTTTGTACCACCTTCATCGGAACGAGTATGTCTTCGGCGGCGGATCACTCAAGAGGAAGCTTGGAACCAACAGAGAACAGGAACGTTTGCACTGGAAGAAACGCCCTTCGCAAACCAGTTGAAAAAGCTCGATACCACTGTCACCGCGGCTACATCGTGCTGAGCAGAAGATCCGGTACGGCGATGTTTCATAATCAAAAGGGATGGGAACCCATCCACCATTCGTCGCCGCTTTTCGCCTTGGTTCGATAGTACGCTCAAAAGGCCCTCTGCCATCGTTGCTCGCTTGAGGGTACCAATAAAAGTATTTCTATGCGCCTGGGCGACGCGAACCCTCCGTAAGATATGATTCACTTGGCTTTGTTCAACATTACTTCGCACTTTGGGCACGTACTGCGAAAAACGACGATGCAATTGGTACAAGATCAAGGAAGGAACAACTTCGTCTCTTGCGTTTGGCGTCTCTTATGCTCCATCAATTCTCGCTTGCTAGCGCTGAAGTCCTCTAGCTGAGGTGGACAAAACTCTGCTAGGCTGTTTACCGATGTTCCTTTGTCAGCTCCCACCCTTACGAAAAAAATATCATACACCTGAATTCTGGTGATGCAAAAGTGGCTGGCTACCGAAAATTGCTCAGCACACACGCGTTGATACAAAGTATGTTTGACGTGATCAAATGGAAACCTGTTTTTTGCTATCGTTTTTGTTTCTATCTCCCGCATTGCATCGTTCGATGGAACGCCTGTAACATGCATTCTGTTGGAACTTGCTCAAGCCAATATCTGCCCAAGGGTATGCTTCCCGCGCTGCAGTCTAACCAATACCCCCAAGACTTATTCGTGCATGCTGGTTGTGCTATCCGCAACGATGGCGCTGACTTTGATGTGCTGAGCAATGAGATGCGTTGGCATCCTGGAGCCTTGCTCGCCCGAATGAGATGTGTCTGGCGATCACATTGGGAACACGAGAACCTCAAGTCTTGTGCCTGCGCCTTCAATCTTGTGCTCGGATTTTGTTCCGGCTGCGAATGCTTGATGGACGTTGTCTTCTTCCCGTCAAGCTGTACGCGCCGCTTCAACGTCGAGACTTTCTTCTTCAACGGGACCACCTGCAGCGCTAACTTCTGCAGCGGGCCCATCATCAGCGAGACCATCTTCACCGTGTCCTCCTATCGCGTGTCCTTCTTCAGCATGATCTTCCTCAACGAGACCCTCTTGCGCCAGACGAGCTTGCTCCTTGTCATGAGCATCCCGCAGCGTGACCGTGAAAGCAAGACAAGACGGACACTTGACGTCGTCAGGATCCTCATGTTCGAAGTAGTCACAGATGATAGCCTTGGTAGTCTTTTGTTCTTCATTGGCGGAAATGTCAGACTCGCCATTAAAAACGATGTTGTAGACTTCGCAGTTCATGACGCGTGGCGGCTTGCCAACGGGGACTTGATCGATGGGCGCAAATGCGGTGATCCCATCTTCGAGCCAGACAATGTCCTTGCGGTGGACGAGAGGGAGAGCTTGAAAGTTGTTCTTAGGGTCGCTGCGGCGTCCTGGGTGCTCGCCTGGGCCACAAGTTGAGCATTCACTTTGGTCGCAGAGCATGATGTCCACCTCTTGGCTCTGACCGGTGATGTTGTCTTGGAAGAGTACCCGGCGAACCTCTCCTCCCCAGGAGCGAAGCTCTGAGCGGGCGGGGACAAGGTGAATTTGTCTGTAGGTCTGATTGATGGGGGTGAAAGCAGAAGGTGCGCCTGGATGTGAGAGGCTAGGCTGGTAGCCCGATCTCGTGACGCAGATCGGTCTGCCGGAGCTGAAGTCAACGTCTTTGCTGTGAACCATGGCGAGGCCTCCGCCATTGAAAACCTGGATCTCGTGGATGATTGCGTTGAAAGCCGCCGTAGGTGTCTGGTTGTCTTCGTCGGCGCCCGTCATCGTGGGAGCGAGGGCGATCTTGTGGAAGTTCATCGGCATCGGCAAAATTCTGTCTGTTGCCCAACGTGTGGCACGAATCACCTCTTGAAGAGACTTGCCTGTTGACTGAGAGAGTGGCTCGGCGAGCTCACGCGTGAGGTTGGTCATGTTCGGCTCGCCCCTTGGGACAAAACCGGGCGTGCGTGAGAGCGCTTTATTGACAATGTACCAGTCACGGCTGTCTCGATCGTGGAGGGCGATAATGTGCTCGCGCTTGAATGCTTCCCAGGAGAAGTGCTCTACGGCAGGTAGATCTTCCAAGATGCCGTCGCCCATGTAGAGGCGCGGTACTTTAGGAGCGGCTGGCTGCATCGGGGTGATCAGGCTGTTGCTGGTTGAAGTAGTCGCCACGCGTCTCTTGCTAAGATTGGCTGGAGCATCGTCGTCCTCTTGTATCTTATGCTTTCTGGGTCTGCCAATCTTCTTCGGGACTCTCTGGCCCGTGGAAACAGGGGCGACAGTTTGTGTTGGGGGTCTCACAGATGCGGTCGACTTCGCTTTCAGTGTTGAATTCTTTTGCACCTCCAGTCTTGATTCCCTATCCTCTGGGCGGTACACCGGCCAGCTAATAGAGTTGTGGTCAGGAGCCTGCACTTCGCTGTTGAGCTGAAGGCTGAGACGGTGCTCGGTCGCGAAGACGATGTCGCGAATGGCGTTCATATCAACGATCTCTGAAGCAGAGCATTCAAGCACGTCGAAGCGCCACTTCGATGTTTTCCCACGATCACGCTCGCTCCACTGCGTCTGATACTTCGTTCTGCGGGTTCCGGTTGGGAAGTCTCGTGCGAAAGTTGCGTCGGACTTGAAGATCTCGTTGAGGACAGAAGTGACCGCGTTCCAGTTGGTAGTCGTAGAATCTCCGTCTTGGGGCATCTGGTGCTCTACGGCGAGGGCGAGTGCGAAGCACCACGGCTTGCTCCATGTGATGGTTGGCCCAATTGGAGGAGCCATCTGCGGACGTATTAGCAACTGGTCATTACTCCAAGGGCGGATAGGGTATGTACCTTGGGTGTTGCGTGTTTGGTGTGCTCTCTACTGATGTATGAGGACGTATCGTTGTACTTGGAACCAAGCGAAAGGTAAGGGGTTTGGAGAAGTTGTTGTCAGGCGCGTTGCATCTTGAGAGGTTGTTTCGATCGTTCGCTCGACCTTTCACATGACATAATGCTCGTGGTGGGGTCCTCGGTGTCAGTCACTAAGCTCCGCTTCGCCTTCGAAATGCACCCTTTCTTTTTCCTCACGCTTTCAGTGAAGTACGAGTCACCAGCAAGGGAAACCACCATCACTCCTCGTCACATTCACGAAGCACCACCAAAGAAGAACTCGCCGCCGCCAACAACACCATCTCCAACCAGCCACCACCGCAGCAGCAGCAGCAACCATGCCTGCCATCGTGGCTGACGGCGCCCCTGGTCACGCTGTGTAAGTCTTCTCGTTGGCACACCAGAGCCTGATGAAGGTGCTTTCTGTCACTCTGTTTCTAACACCGCCTCTCAGCTTCCTTCCGTGCGGCCACGTCTGCTGGCACGGCACCGATCATTGGTGCCCTGGCCATGCAGCTGGGTGGAACCAGTGGGAGGACGCGTTTGCGGAGCTGTGGGATACGCAGCTGGAGACGGAGGAGAGAGCAGCAGCCGTGGCTCAGAGGGAGCGCGCTGTGAGAGAGAGGGAGGAGGCAGTGGTGGAGAGGGAGAGGGCCGTGGCGGAGGCCGAGAGGGAGAGGAGGGAGACAGCCAGATCGAGGCTGCTCGGCAGCTTCGGTCGCCTCCGTCTGCCGTAAGTGGCGATGGAGGGGCTGGTATGTGGCCGAGACGGGTGGAAACACCATCGAAGACGCATAGAGGTAGTGGGCAAACCTCGTTAAACACCCACCGGGGAGGAGAGAAAACCCCGTAACCAACGCCACCCTGACGATGGATCTGCACCTCAACGTGGTGTCAGGGTGTAACAGCTCAGGCTGGCCAAGACAGATCCCAGTAGGTAGTTGTCTTTCAGTATACAACATTGTTGCTTGAGGTGGTTCTGGTAAGCCTATTCAAATCGATCGATCGAAGCGTGGGAGTTGGGCCATTGGGTTTGGAAATTTCTTTCCATGTTCAGGTACTCAATAGCAACGGTGTTATCAATTGCTCCAGTCTCAAACGTAGTTCTGACTTCATTTGCAACGATACTCTCAGCATTCAGTCCGTCTCCAACCTGGCCTATTCTACAGCTACCATTCCCACTGCTCGAGACTGATGTCTGCGCCGCCATCGAGACCCAGCGTCCCAGAGCCAATCGCCGACCCCGATCCCGGCTTCACCCTCCCGGCCCGCCGTCTGTCAAACACGAAAGCTCTGCACTTGCTCGTTCGCGCCTTTCCCTCTTCCTTCCTCAGCTCGTGTAGTGGTCCTTCAACAAAGACCCCCCAACGACAGCGATCTATTGCCGAACGGTCCTCGAGGCGCGGTGATGATCCACATCAAAGTCAAGGGGAGATGAAAGACGGTGCGGCAAGCTGTGTCAACGAACGCCATTGAGCCGGCCTGACCAGTCGACTTCACCAAGGCTCATGTCTGCTATATCCTGACGTCGCAAATTGCATCCATGGCAAAGGGAGCAGTCGTAGCCTACATTTTATTACACGTATGTAAAAGCTGTATGGAAATCTGATCTTTCGTCATTTGCTCTGAGCGGCACTGCTCATCCTCCCGGCCCGCTCATACGTTGGCCAGATGATTTTGTGAGTCGCACACCACGCGATGTTCAGTTCAGCGCTAATATTCAAGGGAGGCAGGTGGATTCACCATGTAGACATCACCGAAGGAATCACCTATCTCAGGGAGAGCACTATGCTTCCGCGCGCCAGCCTGATGGAGCAGCGACACAGCCTGGCTTGCCAGCAACACAACATGCGGAACCGCCAGTGATCTTTGACTCATAACTGGAGCAGATGGAGATATGACTTCTTTTACACGGCTGAGGATTCCGCGAGGTGGGTACTATGGCGGCACTATTGTTGCCTGGCACGGCGGCTCTCTGGGGTTGCAGAGCAAGAAACACTCAACAATATATTCCCTCTGATTACCGAGCTGAGCCAGAGGCAAGCAATCGATCAGAGAGCCCACCTCACATTGAGCTGATGCCCTTCCGACTCATGACCTGCATGCACAGAAGTCGACCAAAATTGAATAGTGCATCTTAGCCAGAGCAACGCAGATGGATACGCTGCTTTTCCTACAACGTCAACCCTTCCAATTTCCTCAGTAGCGAGTAACACTTTGCCCGGCTGCATCGCGATGGACATCACTCCTTTCTACTCTCGCCGTATACAATCCCTTACCCCAATCATATGGAAACGTACACAATCCTCGCACGTTGCAAGACACATCCAATTGTCGGACACACGGTCGGCAGCCTAGAGCCGACGAATAATAACTGAAGGGTACTTGGGTGCGGAGGAAGGGCACTATGAAGGAGCGTGTTCAGGAGGGCATATGCTTGGAGGAATGCAAGTGTGATCAATGGGGGATCCTGAATTTTGGAAGACGAAAAGCTGTGTTCAGAAAGAGAAGTATTACTTTCTAACCATCGAATGGGCAATAGTATATGGAATGCTGAAAGCTTTTGACGAAGCCACAAGAGCTGGGCAGTCTTTGAGCATAGAGAGCTGTCAAAATCCCGAATTGGATCCGCTTTGAGCTCTTACAGTGGAACCTGCGTCGTTTATAGAATACCTTCACTATGCCGCATTCCAGAGTCTCACCTTGTCTGGATGCACCAAGCCTTGTATCACCTTTCAACCCGTGGGAAACCCTTCAGTTCACGAAACCACCTCTAGGAGCAGGAAGTAGAAAGGTGGATTCCGCAGGCGCTTTTCCATTTAGCTCCTTGTTCGACTTCCTGGAGGCAAGCACTGCCCATCCTGCTCTTTCAACTTTGCAAGTGAGCGTCAGAGCATTGGAGATCCCGATTCAGAGCTGATCTTTCCCATCGCTAAAGCGTTACTGAGAGAGCCAGTCGCTTGCTCGTTAGGCCTGGAGTGGAGCTAAGGGTATGATGCAGGAGGCAGGAGCTCAGGCGCCCAATCCTGCTCGATCACACCGTGAGAGGATGCTGAAGATTACTGTGGCGGCTTTTTGATCTAGGGAGCAGGAAGAAGATTCCTTGGTCCAGCTCAAGAGCTGTTGCTGATCGCCATTGTGGCTCCTACCTGTTTTGCCCAACTCGCAAAGTTCCGGAAGGGAAAGGCGAGGCTTGTCGCTCTCCGAGAGACCCGAGTGGAGTCTTGAAGGCGATTCGCAGTCATCTTTTCATCGATGTAGTAGTAATAGCGCTCTTCCTCGGCCAAAAAAGAATCTCCAGCTGTTCGTTGAGGCAATCCCAGTCAAGGCGACGGAGCGTCTGCAGTCAGTCGAAGTTCATTCTTCCGATGGTCGGCGTCGTAGTCTAGCAACGTAAGTCTGGGCAGGCTTGATCCGCTTGCCGGGGTAGTAGCGCCTGCTGCTCCAACGAAGAGCCCAGCTGATGGCAGTCTTCCAGGCATGAGTTCGCGGTCACATATTGCATCAAGAGCCAATACATGAATCCTGAAACCCCATGCTCTTTCGACCAGCCGTCCCACCAAGTTCAAATCGCTCAGCTTTCGTATGCGGAACTCGGTCAGCGTGCCAGGTTTGCGTTTCGCGTTTTGAGTCAAGAGTAATGCTTGGTTGTCGAGGCTTGATGCTGCGAGATCGGTTCCAGAGAGCGCCTTGGACGAGTCTCAATGACGTCGAGCGAAAGCGAGTAGGCCAGAACTCTGGAAATGAAGGAGGCGATAAGACTGTGAGGCAGTCGCTTGCCTTTCCCACTACCACCTGCCTCATGTGACAGAGCCCGTGGGATCTAAGGTCTTTCTAGGTGTGATTGAAGGAGGCGAAGAAGGCATACCGCCTCACGCAGCTCTGTGTTGGGATTCCTCGGAGAAATTGTTAGATGCTGTTCGATCCAAAGGCAGCTTCAAATGTCGTGTCAGCCTTGATCGGCGGTTCCGGGATTTTTTATGTTGTCCCCAGTGCCCGATATTGTGTCGCCGCGCATCTTGACGCGCCGCGCGTGCCTTGACCCTCGTCGCTCTGTAGCACATCCCTTGGAGCGTTGGCCATGATCCAATGGCGCGACTTCTCTGGCAGACTGTGGTAATGATGATTGATAGTCCTGCGACGGGGCGGCGCAGGCAGGCAGAGGTCGAGGTCGCGATGCTGACTCCTCGCCTGCAAAATTGTGTAGAAGAGAGTTAGTTCCTTGCCAATCCAAGTCTTCATCATTCGTCGGCAAAGACTAGCAGGTCCCTCGCCCGCTGGACAGATCTCACGCTGCGTCCTTTGGTACCTACTCGCGCCGCGGGCGCAAACCACCGGTGCCAGCCAGTCTCTCAACGCTTCTACTACACGATCTGGGCGACAGTGTTGACAGAATCGGAAGAGAATCTTCTTCTCCAATACCTTCGACAAGCGAAGAGACTGATGAAAAAAAAATGTAGAAATGGGGATTGAACCCTTGCGTGTTGTCCGTCTATGGGATTCAAGACATTGCCCAGCCGGGAGATATGCCTTTGAGCCGAGCAGAGATGATAGCAGCAGAGTCATGAGCAGAGAGAGAGCAGAGAGAGCAGAGCCTTGAGAAGCAACATCAGCGGAGGGGCAAGAAGGGGAGGGAGTACTCACGTATTCGCCATTGTCGGTCGTGTTTGGGGGAAGAAGAAGCTGACCGAGCTGCGAGAAGTGGGAGGGGTTTTATCAATCCTAGTCTTGGCAACGGGAGGCTCCCGGTGCAATCATGAGCGCCGCATGGTCTCATTCATGTGTATGACGGCTTCCAGCATGTGACGGCACGCGTCTCAGTCATTTCAGGTACGGCATATCATTTGAGACAATCTGTTGTTGCACTTACAGGAAGTCAAATTACCAAGATGGGAATGCCAGCACGTCTTCTGCTAATGGCAGCTAATTGCGTCTCCAGCAGGAACAGCCACCCTATCAGCCAGCTTTACGTACGTGTGATCAGCTCGACCCGTCCCAGCAATCCAGCTCATCCAATGTATTGAAGCAACGATGCTCTTCTACGCTGCTCGGCAGAGTGCTCCAAGCAGTAGACTTCGTTTCTGCTCCAAGACCAGTGAGTATCCTTTGAGGCTGCCCGCACTCGGTCTTCTGCATGCTCTCGTCGTCGCCGGCGTGTGCTGCTCGTGTGGAGGTCGACTGCCATGAACAAAATGGTTCCAATGTCCGAAGGCAGGGAAATTAGTACCCGCGCCGGATCAACTAATGAGCTCAGAGATTTCAAGTCGATCTGCTCCCTCCAGGCATGCTCTCAGTTAAAAGCAATGGCTTTTGGGCGGGTTGTTGATTGGGTCGGAACGGAACACAAACAATTGAGTCAAAGCCGCTCGTTAGAGCTAATCAAGGCCGTTAAGGTAGCGAAGCAGGTAGGATGCATCGTCCTTATCAATACTGACCACCCCGGGTCATATCAGTTGCCAGCGCTGCCGGATCTGAGAGTCAAGCTGAGCTTCAACCTGCCGAAGTTCTGCGAACTGCACTCCGAGCACTCAGGATTGACCCGTTTGAGCACATGTACGTGATTAGTGCGCACAGGCAGCCTTGCAATTCAAGAGAATGTAATGAGCATCTCGGCAACAAGAAAGAAACCAGGGAATGGATAGTCTTATAAATGCAAGAAACCCGTTCTGCTCGACCAGTCTGTATTTTGTTGCCATGAAAGGCGCCCAAAGCCAGAGTTGGGCCTCAGGACGGTGATGACCGTGCTCGACCGAGAATGCGTTACAAAGACGACATGCGATGTGCCGGCCTTGTTGAAGAGCGAATCTTTTGTCCTCGGGTCCGAACATGGAGGCAGACGCTGTAATCCTCAGTGCACGAAGCGACATCGCAAGAACAAAAGCGTCGACAACGTACAGGCTGGCTCTGTCGCAGTACATCGCCAGCTTCTACTGAAGCCTCAAGCGCGGAGAAGATCTCCTGTCTAGATGCAACAAAGACTTCTTCTGAACTACCAAAGGATCGATGTCTTCGTCTCTCGGACTGTACACTCAGTGTTACGGAAACCTCTGGGTCGATTACACCGTACAGCCTATATGGAGTCTGGGTTCTGAGTAGCGATCGGTAAACCATCGACGCCGGCGTTTCGTTGGTCATAGAACTATTTTTGGGACACCAAGATTTCAGTGCGTTCAACCCAAGACACGGTGGCATTTCTTGGTCGCTAACAGGAATCCAGTATGGAGTAGGAACCCTTGAGGAATATCATTGCGTATGGCCAGGTGAATATCCAAGAAGCCCAGCGTACACAGTCAAGCCACGGTATGCAACGTCCTATGCACCAAAGCGACGTCGAATTCATGTCGGCTCCACTGGTTCCACATCTGAGTGGGTCAGAAATCTAGGTTGTACTAGTTCGCAATCCTGCCATGCTTATCTTGACCGCATGCTAAGAGTATGCTTCCCAAATTCTCAGCCACTTCGGGCTTAGTGGCAGACAGGTGAACTTCACACTCGATGGCGATGTGCTCTTGCTTGGAGTCAGAGACCCAGAAAGATGCAGATACAGTATGGATGTTCATGCGTCTGAGGGAATGGGTCGAGAAATGCATGCATTGTTCTTGTGCTATTGCTGGGTATCATAATTATACTTCAAAATCGTTGTGCCCGCGGAGATACGCTGTCGGCCTAAGAATTTCAAAGTCAGCCAAAGCTCTCCCGTGTCTCACCGGTGATGTACTCACAGTCTTCTTGTCATGAACTGCCGTAGCAGCTCAAGCAGACCTCATCGTCGCGCGCTGTCGATCCATCCAATCGAAGCGCCTGAAGGACCCCCAGTCCTCCAGGAATGGCTCTTGCACATGGATATACACCGAGGCGCGTCTTTGCTCGGTGTCTTCGTTTCTCGGCGGGCTCTGGGCCTCGCCCTCTGATGCCGCTGTGCGGCCGGCGCACAGCAGGCGGAGGAGGCGGCGGAGGCCGAACATGTTGTTGCTGCTGGCTGGCGGCGGGATGTTAGTGAGCTGCGACCATTGCTGGTAAATAGATGTGGAGAATGCTTACTGCTAGGAGAAAGATTGATGGCAAGTCGCTGGTTTCAATGGTATTTGCGGACGATATGCGAATGTGACTTTGGATATGTGCTTGAGAACGTACTGCGAGTGGACTGAACTGACAAACGACAATCACAAGGTCCCTCCGCCCCCAGACCTGTCCCTCATCGTCCTCAGGCCCGCCGGCAGTAGCTCAATCTGGTAAGGCGCTCCCGTTCCTTGGCATTCGAATGCACAAAAAGCCCTCTCCGCGCTGAATTCTTCTCTTCCTTCTCTCTCCAGGCGGCAGCAGGGCAGGCGCTGGGCTACAACCTCGATCACCAAGGGGGTTGTGGCATGTGGGCCCTCATTGCACGATGAAAAGAGGTACACATTGGAGAGGTTCAAGGCCCTCACACCAGAAGAATTTTTTATTCCACAGATGGCGCGCGCGCTGACAATGAGGAGACTGTTCCGAGTTGGTGACCCATCACAAACCTTTTTCATCAATGCTTGTGCCTTTTGGCATGAGGTTGGAGAAGAGAGATACTCAAATTTACTGTGACGCCTTGCTCTGCTATGATCGTGCGAGATGTAACCCTGTTTGTGTATTCTGTTGCTACCGTTATGAAGCTCAATGAGGTTGGAAACGGTGTCCCAGGATGCGCCGCAGGCATATGAAGCTGCCACATCAGGCGCCGCTCTAAGGCTCACGAGCAGATGGAGAGATACTCAGTAATGCTATCAATGTCTAGACCCCCCCTGTAGGACATCACGCCTTTGCCCTCACCAGAGGAAGACTCTTGGAGGCGCCGCGTGAGGCATGAGTCCCAATGCTGCACCAACGTTGATCGCGACGGGAGCGTCTAACGCGCTTGCGAAGGATACCAAGCTTCATGTTTGAGACTTTGACCGTGAGTTACTAACGCAAAACGCAAGAAGGGAGCAAGCACTGGCCGCAACGATGGAGGGACTGCACACCTCTGGTGCTTCTCCTCCACGCCGAATCTTCCCAGCTCGAAAACACCGCGTCGCACTTTTGCACAAGACACGATATTGCAGCCCCTCCGGTTGGCATATTGCATTGCTGAAGGACGTGAATGAGAGAGCGGCAGTCCATGAAAGCCGAATGAACAGCAGATATCACCGCGCCCAGCACCTCTTTCACCACTCGAACACGACAAAGCCTGCAGGGTAAGACGTCTCCGAGCGACTCATCTGAGGAACACTTTCTGGTAGTGCAAAGCCGGTGTCTCTTCCATCACGCGAGCGCGCTCATATCTGTCACCCCGAAACTTACAAGCCGTAAAAGCAATGTTGTGCTTTCCAGCACAGCCGCGCCACTCTCTCTGACACGACAATGAAGAGACTCCAGGGCCAAATATGCTCCCCAGGAGCGCAACTGGAAGAGATACCATACCCGAAGAAAAGTCTTGCTTGGGCGGTGTGACTCTGGGAGGCAAATGCACGAGGCAATGGGACATGTACGTCGGCCAGGAAGACAATCTCTTCTGTGATCAAAGAAATGGAGAAAGCAGCCTTTTGGCAGGCAAAATATTGAACGAAATTGCCGACCTTCCATTCAAGCACGCAGAAAGGAGAGGCTGGTGAATCCGAAATGCGAACGCACATCCGCGCTACCTGAGCTTGTACTCGACAGACACGACCTGGAAGACGATCTCGGTAGCCGTGCGGTACGAAAGGCAACTTGAAGGCATTGCAAGAGGAAGTGGAGCTTGGCATGGAAAGAGTCAAGCAGTTGAAGCTGGTAGTCCAATGGACGGATACTCGATGCAGGGAGACCGAAGAGTGTTGCAGATTTCCAGCATCGGCTGTGCCCTGGCGCATTCAGGTTACAGGACATAAGGAAGCGCGATTGAGACTAGGAAGTCCATGGAAGTCTTTCCAGAGAACCTCCAGGTGTCAGCATGTTGTCTTTTATCGAAACACCGGCTACGGCCCCCTAAAAAGTGGCGCCCTTGCTGACATGCTAGGCGTTATGCGGCGTGTGCACTTTGCTCTACAAATATGGGTAGGGATGGGGACCAGCTTCAAAACTCATAAGGAGGAAACGCATGCCTGCACGCGCTGTTCTTCTGCCCAAGAGGAAGGTGTACGATGAGAGTCTGTTGTTACTCTGGCCCGGGTAAGAGACAGCAAGTTGAGGGGTCGCTGAAAGACGAAGATAGGCTCCGCAGATGGAGTCAAGCAGTATGCCTGCTGTATGCAGAGTGAGTCGAAGGATACCTCGCGGGTGGATTCGTTCAAGGTCGGGATGCACAACGGCACCGAGAAGCATAGCAAGGGCACAACAGATAATTGGACGATGTTTTGAAGAAATGCAGTACAATGAAGTCTATAGACAGTCTCAAACAATCAAAAGGTACTAAGCATCTCCGCGCAAAACCACGTTCAAATCAAAGAATGCAGCCGGGCTGGCGAACCAACTACCGGTGCGTAAAAGCTGCGCAAAGCATGTCAAATTCGGGCGGACAGACGCGCTTTGCATCGACTCTCTCAACAAAGGCCCTTAGTCCGCCATGTATGCCTTTCATCCAACAAAGACAGGAACAGCGCTACTTCTCCTCCTTGGTGCACGTCGACGTTTGAATTGTTGGTCCGTAAGGGAGAGAAAGCCGTCTCGAAGAAATGACAGTATGCCACCTGAAGGCGAGTAATGTTGTACAAAGAAACGTACGTGCTGTCTTTGATGTGAAGACGAAAGGGTGATTGGATCACAGAGCCGGAGAAGGAAGCTCTTGAAGACGTCGCTCAATGCTACTAGAAATGGTCTTGTCGAGATTGACGAAAGACCGCAGAAAGTAGCGAGGGGCGATGACTAGCATGACTGCGTCGCCGGAGAGAGTGCACAGAATGGCTGGGGAGATACCTGAGGATCCGTTTAGCGTCCGTGCAGAGTCGCAATGATCCACCAGAGAAAGATGTGTCTATCTGTAGCTGTACGGAAGGTGGTGGCGCGGGCCCCACAGCTCCTAGGTATGGTCAGCAGCGTCTTTACAGAGCCGCATGTATCTCCATGGTCTGCACTTACCGAGTACAGGTAGGGCCTCTTCATCAGAGCGGATCGTGGAATGGTCACGGTAATACCATCGATACCAGGCTGACCCTTGACGTGAGAGAGTGTCCTGTCGCGCAGGACGCGGGTGACCTTGCGCAGAATCTCCACGCAGGCGCAGTGCAACTCGTCGCGATAGAACTGGTCATTGATGCAGCCCGAGCAGGCAAGCTCAATCTCCCAGTGGTACTTGTTGCCTTTGACTTTCAACGTCGGGCAGATGTTGCAGGCGTGAAGGCCGTTCTGGCCGTAGACGTAGGAGTGCGCGTTGTACGGGCCTTTGGCGGTGATGCTGAACTCACGGATGCGATCGAAGTATCCAAGGGGCAGGCTATCAAGCAAGGCCTTTAGCTCAGTGATGGACGTAAATTCAAAGCGGTGGCGGCTCTTGAATTGCAGGCGCTTGGTGAATTCTTCCTCGCTACGGCGGTCAACGACCAACAGCTTCGCATCGGTGCTGAAGAGAAGGCGTTGGCCGTCGCGAACGACGATCTCGGACGGGATGAGCAGATCATAGATCTGGTCGCGGAGCTCGGTAGGAATGGGACCAGATTGATTTGAGACGCTGCTGTGCTGGAGCCAGTTGAAACCGGTTGTCGTCAGTGCGGAAGATGTCTCCTCGTTCATCTCCGATGCTGGCACTGAGATCGGAGCAGACATGGGAGCAGGCGCAGGCGTAGTAAATTCGGCGCGCACCAGTCTGACGGCGGGGCGGCGGACGCTGAAGTCGCTGCTGGGTATGGCGGCGCTGACGGGGAGCATGGGGAACTGTATCGGGGCCATCCTGGGGAGTTGTTGGGTTGTTCGATTTGGTGGGAGGATTTGTGGTGAGTGGCGGGAGGGAAGGTGTCGGTTGCAAGGTCGACAGGATGGAAGCGATGGAGGTAGTTATGGAGGGTCCAGGCTCGTCCTGGTCCGGCGCGCTCCTAGTTGCACAGCAATCTCGGCTTAGTCAAATACCAGTGAAAGCAAGGCGATTCGGTCAATCGCGTGACGTTCCATGGTTGGAAAGATTGAAGTGAAAGCGAGCGTTTGTGAACGCGACTCTCGGCTCAGGTACGACCGACTTCGCATCTCCCGACACAACACTCACACCAAAACCTCGACGCGACTGCTAACCCCCCCGGTCGCATCGTCTCATACCCGCATATCCCCCTTTCAACCTCCACATCACCGAGCAGAGCATCCTCACCATGCCGCCTTGGTCACGCTCCGAGCGTTTTACACTCGATCACCTGTTTGCCACTTTCGGCTACGAGCACAAGAGAAACGACGACGAGTGGTGGAGCATTTATCTCCGCCTATACAAGGGTAACGGACGAAACCACAAGACCGTTTACGAGGACTGGCAGCATAGGGGGGTGCCTGGAAAGAGCAGAATGTGGCCTGAAGAAGTCGATCGTACCTCAAAGACCAAAGAGCAGCTCCGAGATCAGTTTGACGCATACAACAATGTCCGTCAAGCCGCTCGGGACTTAGGAATCAGACTCCATGAGGTTCACAACGCCAACTTTGATTCTCCTTCCCTTCCCAGCAAGACCAAACTCCCAGCCAAGCCGTCACAGCCTACAGCTAGGTCCTCACGCTCAAGTAGACGCGACACTTCCGACGAACAGAAGCTCCAAGTCACTGCGTCTCAGACAGCCAAAGGAAAGACCAAGAACTCTCGCGGCACTGGACATGCGGTCGACGAAGAAGAATCTGTGCCTAGTGAAGCTTCCGATGCTGACAGCGACAGCGACAAAGACCAGCCGGTGCAGCTTCCTGGGTCCCTGAAGAGATCTCGCAACGACTCTCCCAAGGAAACAAGCGCGGCGAAACCGCAAAAGAAGCGCAAGACGCATGAAGGCGAGGATGATTCTGCACCCCTCTCGTCTGAGGATGAAGAAGCAACTGCACAAGAGCAAGGCGAGCAGGGTGAGGAGTACGATGAAGTAGAAGCAGCTCAGGAAGGCGAGGACGGGGAAGAGGACAAAGAAGATGAGCACACTCGTCAGCTCAAAAAGATGATGGACTTTACCGATCTTGGTCTCCCGGAAGCCGGGTTTCCGAACGCCAGGCCCTCCCAAAAGTTCAAGCTACCTGCTTCAAAGCACTACAAGGAATTCGTGATCTGGACGCTTCAACAGCTTGACCGAATTCTCATTTCCGACGTCAGCGCAAGCTCTCTTCCGCCAAATCAGCGCTTGATCAACTTCTTCCACAACATGTTCGACGGTGGCATCTCGAAGACGGATATCGAGCCAGTGGTTGACCAGCAGCTCGAAGTCCGCTCCCCGCCACACTATATGACAGCGTCCACCATATACAACATCCTCAGAGCGGAGTTTGAAGGCCAAACCCCAAGATTCACCCCCCAAGAGAGTTTCGTTTCAGGAACCAGCCCATTCTCTAACTTCCGTCTCGCCACAGCAGCTTTTGGCCGCAATCTGCCCATGCTCCACCGCAGCGATATCGACTTCACAGGCCATGCCGGAGGCCAGCCCGTTATCTACGCTAAGATGACTAAGTCCAAGTTCGAGGGAAACAACCACCACCACACCCCAGACGACGTCTGGTTCGTCGACGAACGTGATCCCACCTTCGAGCGCGGTGGCCGCATCTACAGCATCGCCGTCCGTCAAGCTGAATGCCCCATTCTTGGAGAAGACGAGAAGCACAATACTGCTGAGATCAACATCGACGTCATGCTTTGCCGCGAAGAGAAGTGTGGAAAGTGCTCCGGATCTGACAATGGTGTCTCCACCGGCACGATCGCCTTCCCAGTCATGCACCGCCGCCACCTCGGCGACGACAACAGCTTCAAGCAGGGCCGTCTTGGGTACATGAGCGATGATGAGGACATTGACGGTGAGATCCCCGTTGATCCGGACTTCGGGTTCTTGGATGTCAAGTTCTGGGACGGCGTCAGAAGGGGCGTCATGGTCTGCGACCGTCCGAACTGCGGGAGTTGTAGGTACGCGTTCGGATTCGAGCCTTGAGGGGGGCAGAGGTTGGCGGCTACGGGCTCTTGCATCAATCGTAGTTATCGGTTTTGAGGTGAAAGGCTCATGACGGAGGCTGAGGGAATGTTTTCGCCTCTTCGCGCGAGCAATGGACAAATGGGAGGCTGCGGCGGCAAGGAGTGTCTGTTCTTTGAAACACTGAGCTCGAATACTGACTGGAGAGTCTGAGGCTCTACCTTACGGTGAAGACAGGCATGCATTGAGTCCCGGACTGTGATTAGTTGTGGTCCTCTTCAATGCACTTTTTACACAATACTGTTGCTCGCATCCGATGTCCACTCCGTCGGAGAGCCTTAACTGCCCTGGTCCCGAAGGCGATGCATCGACATATTGGGGCTGCCAGCCATATTGATAGAGCGTTCGGGCACGTAACACCATATCACTGTGTCCGCAACAGTAGTAAGCTTGTTGCAAGGGCTTGGAGTTGTGTTCTCGAGTTTCACTTTGAATTCTTTTGTTTTGAATGCGCATTGGTTTTGTTTCGTAAAGTATGGTTCTCAACACTGCCTCTGAAACGTACGCCGTCACGATAACGAAGAAATACAAGCTTGCTCGTTTTATAGACCATCAAATACATCTCGCATCGTATAACCCCAATATATAGAACCAATCCCATGGGTAAGAAAGAAGACATCGCTGTCGAAAAAGTCTTACCCTAACCCTACCTACTCTAAGCTTCTCCGCTGCTTGAACTTGGAGGATCTCAAGGGGTGGTGCATGAATCGACTGACATTTATGTGGACTACACCACTTGAATGCAAGCATGTGTAGGCGAATGGAAGTATTTGTTACCATATTGCCTGATATAGTTCTCTTTCCGCCCAAGTCCACTGCCCCAGATGTGCAACGTGACCACGGCACGGTGATCACTACATCAACTGGCGTAATACGACCCTCCCAGCAGCCATGATCAATTAACCGATGACGTCCATATCCTGCGGTACACGGTTTGAACAGCGTCTGCAGCAAGATTGATCAAGATAAACGAACAATATAATCCCGTTCCTCCTCAGAGCGGCCGCCTTGGATGTCGTGCTCTCACGCTCTCAGGTCATCGCTAATATCGTTCGATGCTCAAGTACAGCTCTGAAACGAAGTCAGCTGCCCAGACATGGAGCATGAGTTCTCGATGCTCGCCTAGAGCCGCACAAGGCCAGCTTTGTTCCAGCTCGTAATGGACCTGCTGTTGGGCTCACGTCAAGAGCGGATGTCTTCAAGCAAAATCGCCATTGCCTGCGTTCCGTGACCCGTGATGAGGAGTCAATCGGACCTCGAAGACAGAGTAAAACTGCAGAGAGCCGCCCTTCGGCTTTGTCCCAAGCACCTCAAGGGAATATGTACGCGCCTTGACTCCTCCCCTACTTCAAGCCGGTATCCACATCAAAGCCTGTCGCAGTCTCCATGCTCTTGTAACAACCTGCTTGCTCTTCCAATCGTCGTCTCTGGAGTGAGTCCCCCTGGTGAGCGAGTCATGGCTTCTGCGGGAGGTTTGAGCCGCAAGGTCGGGTCTCCAGGTCTTCTGCAGCTGGACGAGGTGTCTGAGCAGGACTATGAAGGTTATGGGAGGCTGCGTTGCTCCTATCAATCACCAGTTAGTGCTTGCAGTCTTGGTGACTCAACGATCTCTCTTCAAGCTTCCTCTTTCGATCCCTTCCGCGATTTTTCAAGAAGGACAACCTCCTTGGCAGGTTTCATAGCTTTGTGCGAAGCCGAATCCCAAGGCTTTCTCCCTGCTCTTGAAGTGACTTTTTATATTCGCCGCGCCTGGGCACTGAAAGGCAAGACCAATTGATCTCGTATGCTTGGCTATGCCTCCTCATCCTTCCATGCTCTTTGGATGTTCTACCTTTGCAAATAGCTGCGGCGTGCGGTTGCTCTCTCAGCAGGATGCTGATCGCGACTTGCTGAGGCCTATTCAGACCTCAGTCTCGTTCCTTCGCTGAAGAGCCCTTTCGAAGCGTGGCTCCCAATGGTCTGCCTGCCATTCTTGTGGCATTTCTCGGGAACAGAAAAGTCATTTGCTCTTCATCCGTCGTTACATTGCGTACCTCGCTCAGTCGTCTTCTCGTGTGCGCCGACGCTCCATAGTCTCGCTCAAGCATACGAATAGCAATTAACTCTTCCTCTGACCGTTACCTGGCTTTTGTGGCTTTATTGACGGACTCGCAGCCTTAACAACCGAACTTGCTCACCGCTGCTCTCGGAAAGGAATGCTGGCTCTTGTTGTTTAAGTCTCAGTGATCAACCTCCATTCTCTGGGTTGGAATCGGCTTGAAGTGTCTCGCTCCCTTCCAGAGGCTTGGACTTGTCTTCATCCAGGAATAGTGATGGCGCTCATTGCCGGCGTCAAAGGGTGTCCTGGAAACCTGGTATTCCGCGGAGCTCAATCCGCATCTTTTGCCACTGAGGAGCACCAGGATTAACGAGCTTGCTGGAGGCGAGGGTGGGCTGTGTGTGAGCGTCCCTGCTGTAACTCGGCATCTCATTGCTCGCTCCGCGGAAGCTGTTGTCATGCTGGAGGGCCACGTACAGTGCGCCTGTCTGTTTGAAGAGCCTAGCCGTGCTGCATTTTGGTAAGTGACACGGTGAGCTCTCGCGTCTTCGGGTACGAGGTACTGCTT
Organism: Cladosporium austrohemisphaericum; assembly: GCA_022813715.1. NCBI lineage: Eukaryota > Fungi > Ascomycota > Dothideomycetes > Cladosporiales > Cladosporiaceae > Cladosporium > Cladosporium austrohemisphaericum. The sequence continues at coordinate 244,454 of JAKLLY010000005.1, forward strand.
GGGTCAACTCGAGCAGTCGCGAGCGCGGAGTATCCAGTCCCGTGTGTTGCCAGCCTTGAGGTCACTGTCCACTCCGCTGCCTCCAATCGACTAAAGCTGACGGACCAAGTATTTCAGACGTGACTGTGTTCGAACAGCTGGCTTGAGGCAACCAACCGTGTTGCTTTGCGAGGGATCCCGTGTTCGGGGCAAAGCGAGTCGGGGAGTCGCGTTCATATGACCAGGCGGGATGGAGGGAGTCTCCAGATGTGACATGGCTAGGAGTCGAGAGTCTGATGAAATGAGGAGCTCACCTCGCGCTGGAAGGTTGTGTTGCAGCAATACTTGCAGGCACTGCGACGCTGGTGAATATAGACTGGGAAAAGGAGACAACATGAGGTCCGACACGAGAGCGAGCACGATGAAAAGACAGAGGCGAGCAAAGCAGGCCAGAAGAAGTGTTTCATTGTAAAGTACATACACGCTCGAATGAAATGTCTGCCCGTGTCAGAACCCGACCACCATTGCCGTACGGCGGTGGCGCGCCATATCACGAGCACACGAGGTTGCCCTCACGTTGTTTTGCTGTCGGCGTCGATGCTTCCGCCAATGCCAATTGACTGGCAAAGAGGATATGTTGAGCGGCGCCAAACCCGTAGCTATGGGTTGGGAGAAGACTGCAAGCTTCGTGCAGAAACGAAGACTTAAGAGCCGGCGCGTCGAGGGCGAGCTTGGCGCGCGCGCACCAAGCCGATTTCGAGGAATAGAGACAACACAGTGAAAACATGAAGATGATGAGGCTTGGAACACAGGATGAAGAGAAAGAAGACACATTTATTGCAAGACTATGTACAAAAGACTCCTCTCCATGTAAGCTCGACGCTGAACTTGATCAACCATCATTGAAAGGATGGCCGACTAACCGCCATGCATGCATGGAGGCGATCGCTCGAGAACTGCCGGTTCAATCTAGTTCCACACCCGTGCTTTGCATTCAACACCATTGACAACTGGTGCGATGCGCCGACAGGGACCATGCTCTGGTTTCAACCGCGCAGGTTGCCAACCGTGAGTGCAGGACTTACAGCCAATTGAGGATCACCTCTGGCGTGCCATGCGAATGAAGTGTCAAGTCCAGTGATGGCCGCGCGGTTTCGGCGGCGGAAAAAGGGTGGCGAGGGGTTGGTGTTGGTGGTGTGGTGGCGATGAGGTGGGGGGGTGGTGTCTGCTGTGTTCTGCCTTGCTGCCCGCTTTGCCTGACCGGCCGGTTGAAGGAAAATGGAAAGGAAAGGAAGACAAAGGAGAGGGGGGATACTTGCTGGAGGACTTACCTTGTGATGAAGGAAGGAAAGTTGAGCAGGTGGGAGGGGCTGAGGGAGTTTATCTAGTAACGCGAGAGCTGCGCACGGTGCGTGCGCTTGGCACTTCCTGCCCCGTTTCAGGCACCAAGGCAATCGTGCTGGGGCGAGTGATTGCACTGTGATTGTGATTATGGAACGATGGTTGAGTCACAGGTCACGGGGATGCCATTGGCGCGCGCATACAGGTCGGCCGCTGTGTAAGAATGGCATGCTCACCACGCCGCTTGAACGCTGCAAGTAGAGATGTTCGTTCAGAGCCATTGGACAGCGTCTTGATCGATTGCGAAGATTTACCTGATGAGCAAATGCATCCGAGCATCGGGCCTGCGAACATTGCCTAACCCTGGGCGTGATAATGTGCTTTGCTTCAGGCGATGTGCATACCCAGATTCGAGGTTCAAAAATAAGGTATCTTTGCGGTCCAAGACGCGGTACTCGGGTGATATACACATTGCTCATCCGTCAACCGTTACATATGAACTCAAGCATGCACCGTGGGGCTTTCTTCAAATGAGTCTTTGAATATGTCTAGTAAGAGCTGTGTGACCATGGCATATGTTGAACCATGGGACATGCAACCACAGCAGTGAAACGCAGAGAGCTGTATCGGCTGTTCGCGATTAGCTACTCAATACAACTCTGCGTCACCCAGAAGAAGTGGACAAGTATCGTTGCCGCCGCCTCTGTCCAGCTCAAGATGCATGCAAGCCAGGCCCTCACTGACTGGAAATGGTAAGAACGCACCTTCATGCCGCTATCACTATCAGGTGTCTTCCTGTACAAGGCTCCAGGCATCTTTGTCCGTGCTCCGCACGCGCTTACCAGATCTGGTCGTCGCTGTTGAAAAGCCCTCCTGTCCAGCCCAGCCCCTCCTTTCTCTTTCCTTAACTTCACCGAATATCGTCACAAACACACTTTGATCATGCTTCACCCATCGAATCATCATCAAGACAAGCTCTCGATCAAGCCCGCAAGCAGTTCCATCCTCTTTGCACCGTCGCTGAGTCGGCATTCGGCCCTCATAAGACCCAGCTTGATCACTTGGATCTGCGTCAAGCCCGCGTTGGCAATAGTCATGGCGACTGCAAGCGCTTTGCACCTGCTCGGTACGTCCTTCCACTGCCTTCAAGCCATTGTGTCAAGCTAATCCACGTCACAGTATTCATGGGCGCCTGTATCACCGAAGCGATGGCCGACGTGGCTTCTCTCAGTCCGACCGTGGCACCTCCGCGCAGCGTGTCGATGAGAACCAAATCTACTACAACAACTACGGCCTCGTTGGTTTTCATGCTCTCTGTATCCAGCTCAGCTTGCCGCCACCGATGGCGTACCGGCATCAAGCAGGACACATCACGCGACCGCGCGACAAGTCGGCCACTCGCGGCAACGTCCTTCGCACCACCACCAACGGTCAACTTGGTTACCAGCATCACCTGGTTATCTCGGCCGAGGTTGCCCCAATCAACAACGCCAGCCAGGCCCAGGCTGCTCCCGACGATGCTTTCCAGCCTCTTCCGCCTGCCGTCAAAGGTCAGGCTCCAAGTACTACTATGCTTCTGCTGCTGGCTGAAATGTACCGCGATATGTTGCCGTGTGGGTGGCTTCACCCGTCGATCGACCATGGCCGCCCGCCTGGCTTGCCGACCAAAAGCCGTTTGGCTCAAGGATCCTTGATTGTCTGCCAGATATTTTTGGTTGCACCTCCAAGGACCACCCCGAGGATGACGACTGTGGAAGGTTGACATTTGCATCTCCCCAAATGAGAACACAGTTCGACACACCATCTTCATCTTTCCGAATGAAAATACAGTTCGACATACCATCTTCATCTTTCCGAATGAAAATACAGACCGACACACGGCTATGAACACCTACTGCATGATTCTTGCTCTCGTTGAATTGCTTTCCCGCAACGGCGAAGATTGGGAGCGTGTTACCATGCTCCGTGTTGTCTTCGCCCCCTCGCAAGGCGAAACCTCGAGTATTGGCCTCACTACGCAGACGGATAGCAGCTGGTGGGACCCAAGCGTGGGACACTCTCGCCAAACCAGTGTCTACGGCGCCTCGGACATCGAGCTTGCACTCTACCCGCTCGCAAAGCTGTTAAGCATCAACGTTGTCAAGCTTTGTAACGGCCTGGTCGCTCTCGGTCCGGATCTTGCCAAGAGACCACGCAGCGATGCATTCAGGTCTGGCTGTTGACAGTGCTTTTCGGTCTCGCCATGAGACCCACGCAGCGATGCATTGGGTGTCGGGCTTGGAGTCGGTGACACCTGACGGGGCCTTGGGCGCACCATTGAGGAGCGACCGGGGTCCTGGACGGTGTCACCAATGGCTACAGCTCGACACCCATGGAGATGCATCAGGAGACGCTGGAGGTCGCAACGGCGCTGCTGCAGAGCGGCATGTCTGCTGAAGAAGTTGGTAACGCCATGGAGAAGGACACTAAGGAGGCGAAGCAGTATCTCGGCGGTGAGAAGGCCAAGGCTATCCAAGGTTGGGGGAGACGTGGCCACGTTTGGGAAACCGTGCGCCGAGAGAGCCGCTATGGAGTTTGCCAAAGGCACCTTCATCTGCCTGCTTTCCAGCGTTGAGCTACTATACGAGGTGGCAGAACTATATAGCTATGAATGAATGAGAGAGAGGAATTTGCTGTCTCTAGTTATCCCACTGTCTTCCTTGTAGTACTGTGTTTTTTGACTCTATGTTCATCCTTACAAATATCCTCGCTATCGGGATCATTTTTAGAGGGCCACAGTATGTCCTTAATTTCTACCTATGCACTTAGGAGGTACCGTCGGCTATCTACGCATACCTTACCAGCTGAGAAGATGCAACCATCCAGAGCTAGGAAAAGGTCAAGTCCTGGCACCTGTCGACCGCGTTCGGGAAGCCGTGATCGTTTTCAATAGCCCTCCTTTCACGAATGAAATGTTATTAATAATATTGTGAGCCCTACTGGTACATATGTGATCTCCTAGATCTCAAGAGTAAGAGTATCTCCTGGGCTCGATCAATCTACTACTCACTGGCTGCAGTGTCAAGGACCTTTGCTGTACCAATTGGTCTGACAGTGTGCGTGGTCAGAGACCACTTGAGCGTTAAGGGACGGAATTGTAACGTCTTGAAATGTCTTCTCGCTCGGCGTTTGCCGACAACATGTCACGTTCAGCTTGTCAACGTCGTCGAACGCGCCGATATGCGCGCAGATGCCGTCCACGCCCTCAATACCGCTGGCAACCTCACCACTGGGCGCGTCTATCCCCGCGCGACGCTTTGTGTTGCCTGCGCCAAATTGGACGTCTCTGACGGGAACATCTTCTGCCTCCATGCTCGAGGCCTCCTCTCTGTTCGATTCTCTTCCCGCCCTTCTGGTACTACCGAGGGAACGCACACCGTCGCTCATACCTTTTCGTTGAGGTTGTTTATCACACATCTCCAACCCTCAACAACAGAGACGAAGCAACCACCATGGAAGACGGCAAGAAGATCCCTGGCAACTTGCCCAGTCGTCGCAGCCAACCTTCGCGCAGTGGGTCTCCGTCATGGCTGCCATGGGCGTCCCTGCCCACCTCCTGCCTGTCGGTCAGCAGCAGTAGGACCGGCAGCAGCAACCGTAGGCGTCTGTACTTGTACTATTAATCCTCTTGCCTGCTTGGCCATTCCTAGATATTGAGAAAAGGCCCTCCGACGTCAAATTGGAGGAACAACAGGAGGGGAAAGTGAAGAAGGAAGAGGAGGGCGGCGGCGGTCTTGTGCCCGTGAAGCAAGAGGAGGTCTAAGTGTTCCTACGCGTCGTGTTCTCGCAGGCAAGCAGTATCCGGACTCTCACTGACAGCAAAGGAAGCTCTTGCGTCAAGAAGGAGCCGCGCATCAAGCAGGAGCCACAGTAGACGGATGGCGCTTTTTGGCCAGTGGGTAGTTTTGAGGTCCGCAAGTGGTGGCAGTATCTTTTACAGAGGAACCATCGCTGAGCCTTGACGGAGAAGCCGACAATGAAGACATCATGCTGTTTCTTGCCTCCAAATGACTGCGTCCACTCGTGTGCCCCAAGCCTCTCCGTGATGCCCATGCTCTTACCGTTTCCATCATGTAGGAAGTAGGGTGAATTTCTCTTCTGAAGGCGGATGTCGAATACGATGATTGAGACAATGAAGTCGTGCAGGAGAAACGTGGAGACTTGCTTTGTTCTTCGGCTCGAGGGAACAAAGTTCTGATTTCGGTAGTGGCGGCGAAGGTTCCCAGGCTCTGTGAACAGTAAACGAGTACCTACCACACCGTATACCACCATCATTCTTTCTTTGTCGCTTCAGAAGTCTGTGATGTACAGGTTCAAGTCGTTTGTGCTTGCGCGCTGCGATGCGGCTTCAAGCAACCAAACGCCGCCCATCTTTCGTCCTACACAGTCAGTCGTCTAGAGGCGAGCAGTGGTATCTCAGGATCAGAAGTAGCATCATGTGTTTGCCGTTCTCCTCGTTCGTAGGGTCGTTGTGGCCTCGCTGCCGTCTTGGTGCTGCTGTGGACTGTGGTTGTTTTGGTCGTCCTCCAGCCCGCTTCAAGTCCGGGCGTCGCTGGGCCTCACATCGACCGCGCCGCCACAACGCCCACCAGACAAGAAATTCGCACATTTCCCAGCTTGCTAAGGTCCTTCAAATACGTTGACAGTATCTTCACACTTGCCGTGCGATATTTGCATCTTTCTGCCCGGTTCGCGCCCGCAGTCGCCCTCAGCGCCTGAGACCAGTACAGTCGACTACAGCGCATACCTTCCAGCGGAAGCACCTTGCAGGACATCACCACTCTCTTTCCGCTGTGATGAGAAATAAAAAAGCCGTAGTCACACTCTGATCACAACATGCCCGCCTCTCTGACCCGAACCGACGTCCAAAGCAGCGACGCAACAATACTCCAGCTCCAGCAATCTGACCCGCCTACCGGGCAAGTCACAGCGAAGGCCGAAAGCAGAGCTACCATCTAGTCACTTTCCTACTGGCCGTTCGCATGCAGCATTTTTACAGCTTTTAGTGTACTACGGTAGCGAGAGGCAAAACTTTCATCACCACCGCACCATACAAAAGGCTCGCCAGCAGGCCGACAACGTCAGCGCGAGCTATCTAGCTACATTAAGTAGGCAGAAGCCGCCGCTACAGCACGCGAAGCTCAAACATTGCTGGCCGGAGAAGTAAAGGAGTCGACTGGCGAGGAAGCCACGACCGGATTTCGAACAAAGGATGCGCCCACCCGACCTACCGCTTTCGGCCGGCTACGCTTAACCTTTACCGCAACACTCTCACAAGACGCAAAGAATGGCTTTTCCCATCGCAAGGATTCACCCATGCGGAGGCAGTGACTTGGAAATAACTAGCTCAGCACCGCTGACCTTGCCTGGATTTGCACCACCCTGTCCTTCGAAAGCCAATATTAGCATAAGATGAGGACTTCGAAGCTACCGGGAAGCAAAGAGCTCTTGAAGCAAATTCACAAAGAGATCCGTCCCCTCTCGACCCGAAGCATCCGACCCGGTCAGGCTAGCCTTGAGGCGATGTCGGTGAAGTCGACAGACAAAGGGTCGACCCTAACTTGAAGTCCTCACCATGGCAATTAGACTGCTAGTGAGGTGTATGCGAAAATGGAAGGTGCGCATTCTGATCTGCTGCATGGCGCAGTGGGAATCTTTCCCAGCGATCTTGGTTTTCTTCGGTCCTCCTCTGGCGCTTCCGTTCTGGAGCGCGACATCTAGGTTCTCGGAGGACTTTGCACGTTGGCAGCTCTTGATCCTCCCTTTCAAATTGTTGTTCACCGTACGTCTTCACTTCAAGCCCCTGTGGAGGCGAGGACATGAGCAGCTTCCAACTCTCGCCTGTAAGCCTGCTCCCACGGCACGGGCAGTCAGTTCCGCCGACGATTCAACAGCAACGGTGGTAACGGTGGTAACACATCGTGCTTTGATAATTGGGATTCGTAGCGTCGAGGCACATCGGCGCGCAAAGAGACGCGACACTTGAGACAACCGAGAAGTGTAGGTTCATGTCTTCACATTGTAGGTCTGAGCACCTCTTCCCTACGCAGAGAAAAACGGAAACATCCTCAGTTTCTGTTCCACCATGTGGTGCACGTCATTTTTCGGATCGCCCAGCATAACTAAAATGAAAAGAGCAAGGAAGAGCTCGAGTATACCAATGGTAATAAGAGTACTTGGGCCGAAAAGCATAAGAGGTGGAAGTGTTGGTGGACAAGGTGTTGCTGGTGAGGAAAGGGTTTGACAGGTTTGAGAATTCGAGAATCCCAGGATCTCCGATGAGCGCGATGCGAAACTCGTGAGAATCAGCAGATCAGACACCAATAGCTTGGGCGGGGCCTCTACCACGTCGACTTTTCTCTTCGAAGGACTGAGCAGCTGCGGAAGGGCAGGGCTATCCTCATATAACGACGAGCTGATTGAGCCACCCCTGCCTCCGACTTACTGCTTGTACGGGATGAACTCTCCCTGCTCATATCTTGCGCTACGCAAAGATCAAGCAGACCGCTCGAAGCTAAGGTTACATGGTCCTGGTTTATGGCAGCATACCCTGCGCCTTGGATGTGAGACGTCAATCTGAAGACCAAAATCTTCCCTCTTCTACGCCTTGTACAAAAAGCTTTGGGCTAGAGCATATCGGCTCCCTGCCACGTCTGAAGCGAAGGGATGTTGCTCTTTCTTTCAAAGAACGTTCGACCGGCACTGTCGATTCAGGTCTGGACCACTGGACTTGGAGAATAGCGTTATGTGCTTTGAATGCCCTCGGAAAAACATGTAAGAGCAGCCCAGGTCCAGTTTTCGGCCGCAGTATAGGAACGCAGCGTTTCCTCATGTATCATCAGGCCGAACGAATAATGGCGGGCTGAACGGGTATATCAACACTCGCTCCGACCTGCGGCTTGGGTTTTTACCCTGGTCAGAGAGATGTAGAGTCGACACACCCACTGAAGGAGCGCGGCGAGAGTAACGCGGACCTCCGTAGCTGTCCCGTCTACTCTATGCTTGTCAGAGCCCACTATCTACGAGCCGGCTGAGGGCTCATACTTAACGATTTTATCAACGACATGGTGCATTGAGCTTGGCTTGATTCACGTTGGTAGCGAATCACTGTAGAGCTGCGAGCGAGCTCCCGATCGACATCAAGCATTGTTTCGGGGTTCGAAAGTGGTAAGGGCTTGGGTTGCTGATGGGGCGTCAGTCTGAATAAGGGCAACGGTGTTGGCAAGGCAAGGGAATGTGAAGTCACACACGGGGAACACGCACGACAGACGCAATGCGCTGCAACATGGGGCCCGCTGTCGCTACCCACACGGGGAGGCTCAAGTCGCAAGAGGCTTCGACATTATCGGCATCATCCCTCCAGGCGGCGTCAAGTTTCTCAAGTTCTGCACGGAACAAGGCTACATACGCCGAAGAGCGTGGCCATTCCCACCTACGTCCTACGCTGTCGACCTCAGCATCCCTTTGACACCAGCTTTAGCCGACGAGGAAGGTCCTTCCTGTACTGCAAGACGCAGTCGGATGCTGTGGTTGCGCCTTTCCACCTTCAGCTTCGAGAGATACAGCGTAGCAATGTCCCTTTGCAACGGGCTGAGCCAGCAAGGAAAGGATTCCTGAACCACCTTAAGGTTGGTCGGACATTGCGAGGCACTTGGACAACACCCTTTGCCAGTAATCTTCCAACCCCATCAACAGCAACAGCGCCATGTCCCTTCGCAGCCGGCTTCGCCGTCAAGGAGCATTCCTGTACCGTAGTCACGGTCGGACATTGCGCTCGGAGCTTCCTTCGCCTCCTCCGGTCCTGGATGCTAAGATCCAAGGCTCTCCAGACTCTCTCGATATCATTATCCTCCAAGACCAAGCCCTGGACCGAAAGCCCAAAGCGCTCACATCCAGAGAATATCCCAGCGCTTAGCCTTGGACGCGATGATCCAAGGCCCCACGCTCAGACATGCACCGTTCTTCAATATGCAGTCCTGGATATTACAACCCAAGGCCGTCACCTCATTCATATCGTCCGCCACCCTGTCCTGAATCCAAGAAGCGAAGATTGTCCATGCGAAGATTGTCCATCTTCCTCGCGCCTCATGCTCATCGTCCTGGACCCGCAAGCCCAGAACCACTCGCCAGCGCATGCTCCACATGCTTTGCCAACGACAAAAAGAAGCAAGTGGAAGCCCGAGGACCCACGCTTGAGACTCCACCGGAGAGAGAGATAACCAGCTCCACGGCTGAAACTTTTTCGAAGGACATCCCTCATCTTCTACCTACATATGCCTCCGGCTGGCGAGCAATTGGCAACAGGATGGCTGCGAGCAGTTCCAGCGTCAAGAAGCGGCCAGCGCAGTTACTGGACCTGGAAAAGAGCAATTATACGAGAGCGGCGAGGACCACAAGAGGGGAGGAAGCAAGAGCGAGCGCGAAGACTACCGGGGTAGTCTGCAGCACAGCATGACGAAGAGGGCCTAGGAATCTTTGGAGACGTTCTAATTATCCGCACAGGGCGGGAATTTTTTGCAGGCCTTCGTCTTCCGCAAGAGGCGGGAACATCCATCAGGCGGCCAGATCCAGGAAGTGCGCTGAAGTCAAGCTTTGCTCTCGCGAAGAAAGACGCGAACGCTTGTCATCCGCGAGAGGCGGGAATACACCATAGGACCAGAGGAATCGGGCATGACAGATCAAGCAAGTGTTGCAGGATCCCAGAGCATCGAAGCCAATTGAGCAGCGGATTGTCATCCGCAAGAGGCGGGAATGTGCTGCCAAAGTACCAGTCGGAGCTATCCAGTGAGCAGAGATATCCAGGAGGTATCTGCTGCTTACATCCGCGAGAGGCAGGAAAGGTATGGGAGCGAGGAGGAAAGGAGAAGAGCTAGGAATCATCCGCAAGAAGCGGGAAATCGGCCCAGAGTTGGGCGGGTCTGCGCTAGCTGAAGAGAAGTCCACGAGCCAATGCCTGCCATTGCAGACCAAAGGCTTGGAACACATATCGTCGCCGAGAATCCAGGAGTGCTTATGCAGGCAGCGCAAAAGAGCCGAACAAGATGTCTCTGCCGCCAACCAGCTCGACTGCCAATGCAGTCTCACCGGCGAGCAGCGTCTTGGACAAGAGCCCCAGCGCCACAAGTATAGGCCGCTCCAACATGGAGACTCAACTCAAGGAAGAGCATTGCGTGAAAACCCACCGGCCGTAGCCTCTGCTCGGCGCGCCCGCCGAACAGCCACCCGGTCTGGAGGCACCACAGACCGCACTCGCCAACGATTGCATGGACATCGAAGACTTCATTCTGCCCCAAGTCCAAACGTTGCCCCAAATCCAACCAAAGGCCGCTTCATGGCATGATGTCGCCCAAAGGAGACAAGCAAACCGGCATTCCAAAAGAACAAAACTTGGCCTAAAGCCCGCCAGCTCGCCCAGAGGAGAACCCTGAACAGCGCGCCCGCCATTCAGCCACCCGTTGACTCGCCGCCCAGTGGAGGCTCGTACAACGCTTTCGGCACATGGTGTCAGCCATTGCTGGCAACCACAGCCTTCAGTCAAGTCCAACAAAACCGCAAGGCCGGCGAAAAGAATCTGACACCGGCCAAAGATGCCTCTTCTGGGTTAGGGAGGGCGGAAAAAGTCAAGTCCAACAAGACCACAGACCCAGCGAAACCACAAACACCCGTTTCTCCGAGGAAGACCTCGAGGAGGGCGGAAAAGTCAAGTCCAACGAAACCACAACGGCAGCAAAGGCGTGCGAGGTTAAGTCGCAGCCAGCCAGCCTAAAAATGTCAAGTCCAACCAAACCTCGAGCCGACAAATCGACGGAGGTTGAAGACGTCGAAAGCCCGCACGAGCATCCGCACCGCGCATCTCCCGGGAGAGAACCGCGGCAAAGACACTCAAGGCCCTGCTTTGATCACGTTCCTCACTCGGAGACGCCCAGTGGCGTCGTCAAAGGTATTGGACCGCGCTTCGGCCGCAGGTGACCGGAAGGCTGAAGCAGCAGATGGACCAAGAGACTACCAGAGTAGTCGTCGAGGAACTTGCTAAAGCTCAGCAGAAAGTCGGCAAAGCATGCAACGCTCAGAGGCAATTGCACTGAGGGGTATCGGGTTGATGGATGTCACTCCTGACCCATGATACTTATCGCTGCTGTCCGCAAGCCGAACACCAAGCAGCCCTCTTACTCAGCGTCTTGAAAAGTACTCGGGCCAACGGGAATCACCCCAGACCGTCGTAAAGACTTTTGGCGCCCACCGAAGTAGACACTCTGCAGTTGGGCAGGAAGAGATGACATGCCAAGTGTACCTCGACAGCTGATCAGGAAGCCGCGGTGACACTCAGACAAAACCTGCAGGCCGCCAGACACATGGTCGAGAACCCGACAGCAGCGCTTGAGGCGTACTCGGCATCCTGCTCCCAGTACACATGTGTCTTGATGCTCATGCTTGAGAAAGCCTTGTTGCATCCCGATATATTGGGGACAAGTGCTTGGTAGGATGTTACAGGTCGAACGTGGCTCTGCCGCATTGAAGCAGTCTGCGAGGCGACGATGAACCAAACCTTAGAGAGGCCGCTAGACGTTCGATCGAGAACCCGATGGCAGCGCTCCGAAGGGCATACCCAGCCTCTTTTTCCCCGTGCGCGAACGTGCTGATGCTCATGCTGAGTGGCCTTATTGCATCCTCGGATGAGGGACAGATTGTCGGTAGAGATGATGGCATGGCTCTGCTGCACTGAAGCAGTCTGCGAGGCGACGCCGTCTCATACCTGGTTTCTCTTGGCCTCAGTCAGATATCCGAGGGCGCAGCAATGAAAGCGCAGACACTTTAGGTGCAAGCAAAGTGTCTCCCGGGAGAGACAGCAGTGCGAGCGACCTTCAGTGCGGTTTGCACAGTGAGAGCTGGCCTGGTCAGAGTATCGGCGACGTCGTTGACCTCGAAGGGGTGTTTCAGTCCAGTGTTGCCTGCGAAGGCATGTCACGAGGGTCAGCGGCAGCGATGCGAGTGACGCCCAAGGGAGTCAGCAAGCATGGTGAGCCAAGCTCAGCCGCCAGCCAGCCCTTTGCACGTTCATCGCGGTGGTTCGGCCGAAGCCTCACAGTTGCGGAAAGTCCAGTGGTGCGCTGTGAGCGCCGGGAAGATCATCACAAAGGCTCGACCGAAGCCTGACCTATGCGGAACATCCAGAGTTGCGCTGTCAGCGCCAGTAAGGTCATCGTGAAGGGTTGACCGAAGTCTCGCCAACACGGAAGTCCAGTGTTGCACTGCCATTGCCAGTAGTCATCGCGAGGGCTCGACCGGAGTCTTGCCAACGCGGAACATCCAGTGTTGCGCAGTTAAGCGCCAGGGAAGTCATCGCGAGAGCTCGACCGAAGTCTCACTCACGCGGAACATCCAGTGTTGCGCTATACAGCCAGAGTGACGCCCGAAGGAGCCATTGAGGTTCATCGCGAAGACTCGGCCGAAGCCTCATCAGCACGGAAAGTGATGTGCAAAGCACATGCCGGAGTCATCGCAGTAGGTCGGCCGAAGCCTTGCTATTGCGGAACATCCAGTGTTGCGCTGTGAGCGCCGAGAGCCAGTGATCCAGTGGTCATCGCAGAGAGGCGCGGCCGAAGCGTTGCCAACCACGGAAAACTGGGCTTACCGAGGGTCCGAAGACTCGCTCGTGCCAGCGGTGAGTGAGAGAGGTGAAGGTGTATGAGATGTGTGCATGAAGTGGTGGTGAACGGTGGGTATCATTGCTGTTGCTTGTATTGAAGCCGAGTCTCTCCTCCGCGGCGTCTGCGGCACTGCCTACCAGATCGCGCCCGGGTGTCCTGCGGTATCCTCTTCAGTTCTTCAGGTTATCCGGATACTCGGCCCACCTCTTCTCTTCCTTGCTCTTCTTGCCTGTGTTGGCGGTGCCCTTGTCGGCAGGGAAGGTCTTGGGGAAGTACCTGGCGGATGAGGCCATGGCACGGCGGAGGCAGTGGAACTGCGCCAGAAGTCAGTGGCATGGTCTTCAGAAGCATGGTCAAAAGTCTTTTGAGGGTGTAGAGGGTACTTGCCTGGTCTGCCTGCACCTTGAGGACGGGAACCAACACCATGGTGGTGGTGTTGGTGCGGAAGTCGAGCTTGGTGTGCCAAGCACCGGCCGGCGCTTGGTCCGAAGACCTCACGCCGGCCATGGTGATGGCAGCCACCTTGTGCTGCATCACGACGGCGGTGATGACAGCCGCGGCGTGCTGGAAGAGTCTATCATGGGTATTAGCCTGCCCAAGGATGGTGGGTGGAATGGTAGGCGGCCGGTGAAGGCTGCGTGCGCACGCAAAGCCCATCATCGGCGCCAGCCCTCGGCCATCGCCACGCCTGCGCCTTTACCTGGAGGTGGTTGACACCATCGTGAGCTTGCTCTGAGGGATGTTGAGATACTCCTCTGCAATTTTTGTGGGTATGCGAGATGGTGTTGTGGTGTGGTGATGGTGGTGTGGCAAATGGTTGTGAGCTTGGTGAAGCCAAAGGAACACCACCAGCTTAGGCAGCCGGCGTCGAAACGCTGCACACGAGCGCCAAGCCGACGCTAAGCCCTCCCCGGCAGTGCCATGGTATGGCAGGCAGGTCAATGGGCCTTGTGGGATCTCTCATAGATGCGTGAGGATGCTCATGGCTCGCTCCGCCGCCTGTTTGCAAGGCGTTTGGACCAACATCGATCCCATCCGAGCCTCACGGAGGTAATTGCCTTGCTTCAGCAGCCGCAAGCTGTTGTGACTCGCAGCTTGAGCGTTACTGAGGCAAGCACGACTACGGCGGCGAGTCTCGCCTCCCATGCACAAGGCTCGCAATTGCACAGAGACCATCGAAGGCCCTTGCCAATGCTATGAAGACCTTCCGCCAGCCATTGGCAAGAGCGAGTACAACCTCAAAGGCTCACAAAGGCTCCTTGAGGGACGGCGGGCAAGCTTATCACCCATACAAAACCGCGGAGGTGTTTGCTCTAAGGCCGCACGCAAGCACTGCGCAATTGCGTCGCCGTGAAGATTCTTCACCACATGACGTGGTACAGACGATGCAATGGCGATGCAACGGGTGGCAGTACGCAGAGATAGCTCCGCATGTATCTACGCAATCTACGCACTTGTTCACTTCTTTCATTTGCCTCCCTCCAGACTCAGCAGGCAAGTCCTTTGAGATTGCAAAAGCCAAGCAAGCATTGTAGAGGCTACTACGAGCACCCACGTACATGCGCTCCTACAGCCTCATCTCCACCTTGCGTGCGCACCAAGCCACATTCTCTGTCGGGCATGGCATCCCTCAGCCTCCAACCACCGGCTCTGCGCTCCTTCGCCTCACCCAATGCTTCAAGCAGCAAATCGATCTCCTCCTTCTTCCACCGCAGCAGGAAGTCCAGGCCTCGATACGCCCAGATCACTCGCCACCGCAAAGATCCGCTGTAGAGCACACCGAACACAGTGACCTCGAGAGCCGGCAGCCGGTTGCTCAAGACGCACATACTGAGCTCTTTCTTCTGTCAGACACGCAGAAGAAGCTCACTGTCTCTCCTGCCTCGCAACATTCGACACACAAAAGACGAAGTTTGAGCACAGAACAGCCTGGCGGGAGTGCTCAGACTCACTCGCCGGAAAGGCTAGTGCGGAGACTTCGAGAGGCAGAAAGCAGTATGCAATACAAGAAGCACAGAACGGCGCCAGAGGTCTGTCTTGGGCGAATGGTGAGACCTCGCAGGCTTTGCCAACACCCACAGTCTCGACATCCTCCGCAGATGGAAGACAGACGCTGGAGCGAAATGATGCACAAGGGGAGGAAACGCAAGCTGTGGCTGCATTCTTTGGAGGATTTCGCCCTGAAGAAGGTCTCCTCCGAGGAACTGAAGGCCACACTGACGTTCCCAAGCGTCTAAGCTAAGTCATTACAAGACTACACGAACAGTCTTCTTGGTGCTGCCGCCATGCACTGGCGAGGGCGAGGACGAGGGCGAGTTCAAGGCGGATTTCTACGGCGCAGGAGCAACAGTGGACTGCAGAGGCGAAGTAGCTCCACGGCGTAGCTCACAAGCTGAATAACGGAGCGGACGACTGACTCGAGAGAGGAGAGCTTGCAAACCCTGTTCTAAGAGCATGCCGCTTGCAGCAGCGGCAGCAAGGTCACAAGCCTGCCTTATAACTTGAAAAGCGAGACCATTCTGCGTACTAAAGCAGCATATGGACATTGAGCTGGGAGTGAAAAGGAAGGACTGGAAGATATACTAGTTGAGCACATAGAAACCCAAATACCAGTATACATTTAAGGACTTTTGGTCTTGACAAGAGTTTCCACTCTGCTCAAAACGTCTGGTCTCGGCTCTTGTGCTGAGGACGCCATGGAGCTTTTGACTTGGGCCGCAGCCGAATCGCCGAACCGGCCTTCCACCAGGCTGGACGATGCAATGTGAGAAGCAGATCATTGCCTCCATAGATAGGACTTCCAACTACGGCTAAATTCTTCAGCTCCTGCAGTCTCAACTTTACCGAATTCATGGGCTGCCTCCCAAGTAAGGCTTTCGGCCCGATCTTTAGCACTTGCATACGGGCAAAAGAGGTCACAGACGTTGGCCTCTCAGCTTCCAGCTTCACGACCTACTAGCCGGAGTTTGCGTCAGTGCTAGCGAAGTCGAGGCATGGTGGGCTCGAGCTGGACAATGTGTGGACAGCAATGGGTATCACGTAGGCTTTCATGGATTTTGCCTACGGTATCGGGCTCACTTGGTAGTTCTTTGCATGAATGAAATAGGCGGGCGAATTATATGAAAAAAATGCGTGCAGATTGCTGCTGGCATCACATTGTTTTGTTCAGGATTCTATGGAAGTCGTAATGTAGATGCAGTTGGTTAAAAGACAAGACTATGGTAAACGGAACCCAGTCTAATTTATTCTCTCGTAACAATGGGGGAAAGAAACAGCCATGCCTCGAATGAGTCTCCGTGGGTGTTGCTATGAGTGCCACCATGGAAACATGGACGCCCACTGGAACCCCAACTCTAACCCTTGAGATGTAAATAAGTCTTAGCGTGTCTGCCTCGACCAAGGACAGTCTCACTGACCTGGATGCGTGTGTGATGGCCTTCGCATCGCCTTGATCCGTTATATAAGCTTCAGTCTGATGAGCATCATCGGCAGCCGATTCCTCGACAGCGTGGAGACGGAGAACGATGGAAAATCGTGTGCTGCAGGTGTGAATGTGTTCATTCGTGGACGCACCTTGCCCCAATATCTACCTGGATATCCACCAACGCCATGCTAACCAGTACGAGGGTGTCCAAATGGAGCTTTCCTATTCAACAATGCAAGAAGTCTGCGGGAGCGAAAGCTGCGCGGAAAAGAGTAGTGTGAGAGAGCTCTCGATGCGAGGCCGTGGCTTTAGTGTAGCCAGCCCGTGTGATCTTTGATACAAAGAGCCGATAGTTGGAGAAGGCCTTTCTGCGGAATATAGTCAGCTTCAGCTGTCTTGCTGCAACTTCAACCAAGTAACGTACCTTCAACTCTTACACCACCTGGCCATCCCCTGCCTCAAGAACTTGTCCATTGTATGACAGCCTGGCATGACAGTCTGCGCGCACAGCTGAGATACAAGCTTCTTCTCGTCTGGCTCCGAGAAGTCCGTCTCTGTACCGGTCTGCTCGCAGATCACGGTCTTGCGCTCCACCTCCGCCTCATGTAACATTGGAAAGAAGACCTGAAACACTTCCATGAAGGAACGCATGTTCTCCTCTCCAGCAAGGTCGTAGAGCTCGGCCAGGTCATGATCAAACTCCGGACCAAACGGCGCAACCCACTCGAGCTTGACCACCAGGTTGCAGAGGTTGGGGAACGTCTTGCAGATGACGGAGAAGAATTTGACCATGTGGGCGAAAGCTTCGAAGTCGTCAGGGTGCATACGCCTGTCGCGCTGCCATCCCAGGAACACGACGATCTGGATGTTGCGGATCTTGCTGGAGTGGAATGGGAGGAGAGTCCTGTCGCGTCCGAAGAGATGATGGCCTGGAGTGGTGAGAGAGTTACGTTTGCGAAAGATGTCAACGGAGGTGAGCTCGATGTAGTTGTTCCAGGCGAAGTCTTTCAAGAAGGCACTGGTCAGAGGACGCGAGAAATGGAAGGACTTGAAGATTTTGGCTTTTGCGGCGGGAAGGTCTCTGACCGCGACCGGTTTGATGTCGGTCGAAGCGAACGTGGCGATGCGCTGGAGGAGCTCCAGAGGGAGGTTGTTGATGGTGGTGCCCATTTCTGTGGAATGTTGAGTGCAGTCGCAGGCCAGGGATGGGTGAAGATCGAGCAGAAGAGCTGTTGTGTTTATTTGTTTGGAGCAGTCGACGCGCTCGAAGTTGCCCGTGTCACAGAATCAATTCACGGCGCGCATCTCACTCCTTCACTTGTGCAATCTCAGGCTGCTACCACGCCTCGCATTTTTTCTTCGCGCAAATATGACATGACGAGCGATCAAGAATCTTTTGGGCTTGTCAAGAAGTACTGTTATCTCTTGGTTAGATAACTGGATGAGACACATATAGAGAAGCAAAATAACGCCTTGACATGTGCAATCTGACTAAAGAAATGACCACCGAAAAATGCAATGCATGCGCGCCTGTGTCGAATGGCAATCTGAGAATGATTCTACTCAAGCATTTGAGTAGCGCTTGACCAGTGCTGAAGCTCCGGCGCTATCTCTCGAAGACGTTTGAACACCATTGATCTGTCCCTCAATCGCTGATTCATGCACAGCATCTTCCTTCATTGATTCCTCCCAGAAAGCAGGCGAAATCAACATACTGACTGCCGCACTTCTCGTCATGATCCTCTGCTGGAGCAGCTCATAGATTTTAAACATGACGCTGTGGCGACTGAGACCCGACAGATCGATCCCTACTGGCGTGTGCTCGAAAGTCAGCAACTTGGAAGGCACTTTCATCCGGGAGACGGCGTCGAAGAGACCAATGGTCGCGCGTCTGAAAGGAACGACTTCTCTTATGCCTTGAGGACAACCGAACAGCACCTCGGGTATAGTAGCCGGGCAAAGAGTGGCCAGCTCCGGTGCCCATTCGAGCTTGATGGTGAGATTGCGGAGGTTGGTGAATGCCCTCGAAAGACGATCCATGGCTTTGGGCAGACGCTTCAAGGCGGCAAAGGCCTTGGGGTCATGGCAATGATCCATCTTGAGTATCACGGTGATCTGAATGCTGCGAACTCTCTTGTCGTGGACTGGAAGAATGGTCTTCTCCTTCCCAAACGTATGATGACCTGCGTGCGAGGTCGAGGGCGCCATGTAAGCCAGCTGCAAGGAATCCATCTCGATGCATCTGTTGCGCGCGTAATCTGTGAGGAAGACGCTTGCAAGAGAGCGCGAGAACGCGAAGGAGGTGAGAATATCTTGTCCGGCCGCATTCAGATCTTCCAGCGGCACCAGGTTCTGGTCGCCTACAACGTAGGAGTCGATCATCTGGTGAATCTCCGTCGGAAAACGAGAGATAGCAGTTTGGTGCGGAAGCAGGAGGCTAGCTGGAGCAGCGATGCCGTAAGGCTCATGTTCTTTCAAAGAGGGCATGGTCTCATCTATGAGCTTACCATCGCGGTAGAGCTCCCCGTAGATGACAGCCAGGTCTGTAAGGTCTATCATCGAATGTCGGAGAGGATTGTTATGGATTTGAGGTTATGGATGAGACGACCTGCTAGTCAAATTCGGACAAACCGGGGCTGAAATACGTTCTCCGTGTTAATTTTCTGTGAACAGTGTCGACTAAACCCATTGTGCCGCGACGCCTACTCCCTTCGACTCCGTTGGCAGCTTACTTCACTGTTTGAGACTGGCTGTTAGCCGACTCCGCCTGCGACTCGCATCGTCAGCGATAAGACTAGCGTGGTGCTGACACTATGATGCTTGGAGACTTGAGAGGCGGATAACCAAGGTTTATCACTCCACGCTTGGATATCGATGAGCTGATGACTGCTCATACGGAGTTTATCCAAATTGTGTAGCTCTCTTTGAAGACTACTGATGGACAATGGCATTGACAAAGAACGTCGACGCCTGCAATCCACAGCCGCTCTCATTTTTCCTTGTCCTCCATCATGCGTGGTGATCGTGCGGTGGTTGCGAGGAGAGTCGTGTTTCGGTACCTGCATCTCCAGCGTCTTGTAAAGTCTTCGATCTCCCAAACAAGTTCTCGCCTACCCCATCGACCTCGCCCATATCAGTATTGTGCACCTCTCTGATGGTCCAGGAAAAGAAGTGAGTACATCACCATACTCATGCCCTTTTACTGTATTGAGGCCAAAGCATCTCGATAATTTGGTAAGCAATTCCTGAACTTTCTTTCCAAGTCAGAATGGTGAGGCACAATCTGCCCTGCAGCAATCTCGTTCTTGACCTGATCCCATATCTTGTTGTCGAAGCAGATATATCTCGTGTAGTTCCCCTGCACTGGATCATGGCACTGCATCTTGAGGACCGCATTCGAGACCCTGGCATATCCGCGGAGCCACACCCACATCTCAATGAGCCAATTGAAGATCGGGGCATCACCTTGAGTGATGTGACTGCGTGGTGGGGAAGTTTGATCAAAAGGCCAGTGCCACTCCATCTCGACCTTGAGCGTGCTAACGCCAGGGAACATGTCTTTGAACTTGGGCATAATGATTAGGAAACGAACAAAGTCGTTATGCATGAGGACGTTGTTGATGTAGGAGATGTTGCTGATGCCGTTGATGCCGTGGATACCTGTGCCTAGCGGGATCTTCACGTGGACTTTCTTCCATCTCGGCTGACCAAGCGGCAGGGGAGAGACGCCTGCGGCGGGCAAGACTGGGCTCCCGTGCTGTACCATTTCAACGAAACGCAGGTCTTGAGCTTCAACATACACGAAGAAGAACTCGGGAATCTTCTCCAAGGCTGCCTGCGCCACTTCTTGAAGAGGCCGACTGCCTCAAGACGAGTCTGGTGATGAATGCGATCGAGGCGAGAGGATGTTGCGAGCAGATACGTTCGACAATAGGTGCGGTGATCAGACCCAGTAACTCGGTGGGCGCGTTTTCGAGAGGGGAGAGCCTTTCTGTTGGCAGTCAGCGCTGCTCATTGTCCAACATTCTTTCGGTTGTACTTACGCCAGTCGAGAGTACTAAAGCCACCTTCAGGGAGAAAACGGATGCTTCCCACGATGCGCGGCGTAGTGCGCGTGTCAATGGGCATGAAGATTGATGGGGCGTTCTGATTGGCGCTCAATGTCTGCTGATACGGAAAAGCAGAAGGCAAGGCTGGTGGTTGCGCGTCCATGGCTGCCATGGCGTTGCGAAGGCGTGGATGAAGATTGGCGTGGATGATAAGAGCTTCGTGAGGATCCCGTCTGCAGGATAATGAAATAGGATGTTGCTGGATAGTCCGGCTTCTTCCGCGACTTTCGCTACCGCCAGCTTCTTCTTACTTCTGAGGACTGAAAGTGTACAGTTCGTGCCGGGATGCAGGGTCAGTAGGGTCCAGCGAAACCCCAGCGGTCGCTGAACTGTTCACGTCTTCGATATATTATAAATCGGACTTCCATCATACCCAAGAAATAGCTCAGCTCCAAGTATGCTGGTGTGGCCGAGACTCAAGGTATTGAACATAAGAATGTCCGCGGCTGTGCAGAAACACCTTCGATCGATCCGAATGATCACCGACCCTATGCAATGGTGGCGCACTCCCATGCGGATATGATGCATCTCCTGGCGCCAATTGTGCCCATGCCAGAGATATCGTAATGATTCTGGAGTCCGTTTCCCTTGTCGGTGGTGCTTGACCTCTCGGCATCCATTGTTGTAGCAGGCCTCCCTTGATAGCAATGCAGCGATGTTACCATGCCCTGAGCACCACCTTGTCATCGCCGATCTGGAGGGATAGGCTACATAGTCATGCGAAATACAGAGGCTGTCGGAGGATAAAAAAGGGTGATTTGGTCTAATGGTAAGAATTCGCGTTCCTTTACTCTCTTCACATGGCACAAAGGCAATTGGCAAACCAGCTGACAACTGGTTCTTTTTTTTGCTTTTGGTTGCGAGTTCGAATTGGGGCTTCGGCGTTGCAACCCCATCACATCGCTTTTTGGACGTAAGATGCTGTAGAACAATGGCATTGTCTTCAAACAGAAGCCTACATCAATGCCAATCAATGATCGATTGCGTTCGTCTCTTACCCTTGGTATCTAAGCTGGTCAGTCGTAGATTCAAGAAATCTATTCGATCTTTGCATGTATCGTAAACACAACTTGTTGTGGCCTAGCGGGAGCCAGCGAGAAGTCTTACTTGTGCATGCAGTGACTGCCCTTGAAGTGTGATACACCTGCAAAAGTTAATTGGCTAGGTGAAGATCAGTGCTGTGTCGCCTCTCAATTCACCAGTTGAACCTAAAAGACGTGACGGCGTTTGCACCCAAGTATGTGTCACCGTGCACATCCCAATTCATTTCCTCTCATCCTCTCGCTGATCCATCACATCCTGCTGCGCCAACATCACACCACCCTCACCACCACAACCCACCTTGTCGCCATGTCGGGCGACAACACCACCAACAACACAGGCGCATCGCTAGAGATGCCGCCTCCTCGTCGCTCTCGTCGCTCTGCGGCAATGCTCCCTCCGGTCGACACAGTGGCGCCGACATCATCTCTACCTGCTCCTTCGCCCACCTCAGGGCCGAAGACTCGCTTCCAGCGCGAGCAGGACTTCACCTCTACGCTACGTCGTGATGGCGTAGCAGATATCTCCTCGAGCCCTTTCGTCGCCAACATGATGCAAGAGCTCCAGCAGACCTTCGACCGCCACGCCACTCCTTCGGACGGCAATACCAGCTCTCCGGACGAGACGCAGGCGGTCAAGGTCAGATGCCACAAGCTGGGGCTCTATGCCCTTCGTCGCATTTGCACCGGCTGGTCTCTGTTGCCCGTTGTGGGTGGTCGTCGCAATGGTGAGACGATTACACCGACCGACTACAGCTTCGCGGCCCACAAGTCGATTGAGTCGAAAGACTACAAAGCGCTTGGGTGGCTCATCGCGAAGCTAATGGGACGCTTCGTCAACCCGAATGATATCGACTACGAGGCTACTCCACGCTCGCAGCAGCGTGTTGATGAATGCATTCTGGCTATGAAGAAGCAGTACCTCATCTGGCAGACGAACATGCTGGATGATGGTACCTTCTTGGCTTACGAGAATGACGACGCCACCCTGAGCGAAGATGAGGTGGAACTCACCTCTTACGACTACCAGCTTGCGACCGGCACTCCAAGTGAGCCTACTAGGCCAGCATACCTCATGGGCACTGAAGGTCTTACTGCTGCTGCGAAAGATGAAGGGCACGATAGCATCCACATCATCGCCACAGACAATGATGGCCAACAGATGGTGCTCAAGACCAAGCCTCAAAAGCATTCATACCTCATAGATCAGCTCGTCGTTACCAGAGCGGCGGAAGCTGCTGAGGAGAGTCGTCAGAAAGAGGCTTCTAAAGCCAGAAAGGCTGCTACTGCAAAAACCCGCAAGGATGCATCCTCTAGCCCTGACCAGCAAGTTGTCAATACCAAAGGCTCTAAGCGCAAGCGTGCTGCTGTAGGTCCAGGAAATGACGCTGACGGTCTTAACGATGCAGACATGACCCAGCTTTCCGGTGGCAAGACCAAGGCAAAGCGCAGAAAGACCAACCCTACGCCACCCAGCGATCCTCAAACCGCCATCGCAGATGACGCCGAGGAAAACGGCGATGCGACGCCTAGTAAGAGACGCACGAAGAAGTCCGCCATGAAGAAGCCCTCCTCTGAACGCAAGAAGACATCAGCCCCTCCGAACAGCAATGGAGCTCCCGATGGCCCAACGAGCAATGATACCGTTGCTCCTAGCACGAAAGGTCTTGGTGGCGCAGCTCCTACATGGCTCAAAGATGAGGATGACCTTGGACACAACCTCATTTTCACCAGGCCCGACTTGACGATTCCCGAAATCTACCGCGAATGGGCTCCTCTCGTAGCCAACACCGCTTATCAGACCGCCGACATGGAGGCGCCGGCCTACCGCTCCGACTACGTACGCTTCGACAGAGCTCCTACCGGCATGAACGATGCAGAGTCGAGACAGTATGACATCTCCTGGCGCTCCTTCGAAGCTGTCAAGCAGCACCTTGAGCCTTTCAGGACCTGGCTCAGAAGAAGCGACGAAGACAGAGCGGCAAGACCCTTTGAGAGAAGACTTTACCCAAGAAACTTGGCCAGCCATCTTCCCAAGAGGGCTCCTCCTCCCAGACCAACATTCTTCTCGGACGGCAAGACTCCCGTACCTCGTCTGCCAGGCTCAAGCACTGTCGCTCCAACTATTCTTTCCGCGAGCAAGGCTCCTGCACAGTCTCAAGGTACTACATCCGTTGCCACTAACGGCTGGACGCCAATTAACGCTACGCCAGATTTCGCACCCTACCAGCCGCCGCCACCTGCCACGAAGCGCACGACCAGATCGGGCGTTCGTAACCGCGGCAACGCCGATAACACCTCAACTCAGAAGCAGCTTAAATGGGTAGAGCCAGTGACGCCGGCCAGCTCGAAGCACAGTGGAAGACAGACTAGCTCGCCAGCGCAGCAGCTGGAGGAAGCCAATACCGAAGCGCAGAGTGGTCTGTATACTTGGCCGGAGAACCTCCCACCGACTGGGCAGCCTGGTCCTGCTGATGATCAGTTCAATGACCTCGAGGAATGGAACACATGGATGTCCGACGGCGAAGATGAGGAGGCCTCACACAATGGTCTGGCCACCGCACTGGGCGGTTCTGAAGGGCTTGAAACAACACGAGCACTCCAGCGGGCGTACGATGTGGAAGCCCCTCAGCCAGCTCAGCCCGAGAGGACGACGAAGCGCCGTTCCGCAGGCAAAGCCAGCAGTCGTACCAAGAAGCAAGCTTCGCCCGAAGAAGACCTTGAAGACCCGCCTCAGCGACCCGCTCCTATCGATCCTTTTATGGCCGCAGTGGAACTTGGCAATCAATACCGTGAGCGAGTCCGCAACGAAGCCCGCAACGCTAGCACTCATACAAGCCGTGGAGACAGGAGGGTGGATACTCCGGAGGAAGCCCGCCGCAAGAAACTCGAAATGATCAACAACAATTCCTTCACGCACCCAATGGGCGCTCGAGCTCTGGCTGCTGAAGCGGCGCACCCTACTCAAGCCGGCAATGCTCAGGCTACTGAAACGACCCACCCTACACAGTCTGTGTCCGCTACTGCGTCTCTCCCTTTGACGCAGGCTGAGAGCGGTGCCGCCCAACAGACGACCACCGCCGTGCAAGAAAGCATAGACGCCATGGATCAGATGGAGCAGGCAGGGCTAGGAGCAGAAGTTCAGGCCGAACTTGGTCTTCGCCAAGCTGCTGGTGAACACAACGACGACGATGAAGATTTCCACGATGAAGGAAGCGATGCAGACATGGACACGGAGTAAACTTCAGCTTTTCCCTTCCTTGATGCCACATTAACTGCTCAGCTTTGGCCACGAGCGTGAACGTTTGATTTTGGGATACCGGGCGTTTGGTTTCATTCAGAGGCTGGTCACCCAGAGATGTCCGTTGATACCGCACACCAGAAATGGAACTTCCGCTTTTACCATGGCGCCCTTCTCTTCACCACTTAACTCATTAGGCGATTGCCCTGAACACTTACAACCTCACTCCCGCCCTCCGTGGCTCATAGTGCGGCATCGACTTGATGCCCGAATACCAATGTAAGAGACCCCCTTCGGTAAAACACCTTGATACAACAAGTCATTGGAGGTATTCTCCACCCATTCCGCTCATCAAAAGAACATCCAAAAAGAATGTTTCAATTCATGTACCCTTCTTGTCGCCTCACTCATAACATGATCCCAGCCAATCGCCACTCGTGACTTTCCTTTTACGTGCCAAATGTCATCATATTATCCAAAATTCCTTTGCTGTGCTGACCTATGCTTTTGGCTTCCATGATGCCCGGATGGGTCCCTATAGCCCTAACGATTGCATCCCTGCTGAGATCTGTGTTTTCCGTGCAACTCGTTCCTCAACCACACGTTGTTCCACAAGGTTCTAAGTGTGTCATGCAGATCTTTGCGGATTGACTATTAAAGCCATGCCATCTTGACAGCAAGGACTCGATCATGTTTCCAGAAGCAGGTCGTTCATTTTCCTCCAATGGGCCTGCAGGCTGCTCGTGGGGCGTACTCATCCCGTCGCTTGGGACGCAGTTTCCGCTTGCACTGATTGCGATCATGTCTGGCAGCTTCGGAGGTCTCGAAGCGCGATAGCGAATACGACTCATGTGCTCGGGGAAAGTACTTCAAGCAACCATCGCTCCGCACTGTATGATCGTCAAGGCACTGTCCCTGATGGCGTATGTGTGTCCGCTTCGGACAACCCTGCTTCTTGCGTGATCTGCGTTGGATTGTGTCGGCATTCGTTGTCTTCAAAACTGGACGTGGAGCTGGACGTGCTTGGTCCACACCGACCAGGTAGCGGCATCCCTGTCAACAGTGATGTATTGCTACTTCTCGGTTGCCAGGATTTTATTTGCGCGAAGCAAGACGATCCCGATGTCTCAGAGTGCCCCGCCACTGACTGTCTGGATCGTACGTTGTGATTGAGAAGCTTAACTACGCTGTTTTTCTCCTTGGAAGGCCAGTAGGACTGACGACATGAGGGTGCTTCTGGGCCCGACGTTCTGCTCGAAAGCCTCTCTTCTCTCGTGCACGAGCTTCGCTGCCGTGTAAAAAGGGTATGCCGCAGATGCTTTGGCAATGAATACCCAGTGGAACTCGGCACCAGTTGACAAGTCGTTGCGCAGACAGGTATGATGAGGTCCTGGTCACAGTTTCATCGTATGGCTGGCGCTCAAAGGCAAGGTCGAAGAGGTTCTGAGCGGTCTCAATGCTGTTGCGCAAGAGGCATGGCGATCTAAGGCTCGACTTGCTGGTAGATAGAAGGGACAGCGGTGGTGTAGTCAGCGTAATGATACAATAGCGAAGAGAAGATGATCAATAGATGTCAGTACCTACGAGGTGAAGCAAGGTTGTTTGTACATGCAAGCGTTACTGCTTTGCTGTCAACTCTGCTTGACCTCTCTAGGTGTCACCATCTCGCAATATGACTTAACGTATATAATCTATCTAGCAAAATGCACCATTGGGCGCTGGTTTCGACCAGCGCCCGCCCCAAAGGTAAGCCCCCTCTCTCTGATCCTGTTAGCTTAATGGTTAGCACGGTAGAATGGCAAAAACAGATTAACCCGCAAGGGCGCCAGCACAAGATGCTGTCGACATTTCTTTTTGGTTCCTGGTTCGAATCGGGGTGCAGCAGCGGAGAAGCCTAATTTGCCCACCTTTCACGCCGCAATGTATGTAGCAACACCACCTTCATGTCTCTGGTCGTGCTCTTGATGTAGAATATCTTCATGATAATATTGATTCTCAACGTAAAATTCTTCAACCTCACTTGATCGAGCAGGAAGGCATCATCTCCCGTGTTCAACCTTTACAGTCACAACACGTTGCACGCGTTCCTGCGTGGAGCATCAGGACAAAGATTCGCAACCCACGTCCTGTTTCGAAGCCAATCCAACATTACATTGACGCGCGCTCAAGCAAACTCTGTACTGTGTCCTCCGAGCCAGATAGTATTTCCTTTATGCAACGATGCCAGCTGATCTGGATGAATTGTACCTCGCGGCGCGCACAAGTACCCCTACTCCGTCTTTCTTGTGCAGAACTTCCCCCTGCTTTCAAGGCTTCTCTTGTGCCCGTGCCGATCGTGAAGTATACTTGGCGGAGCTGTCGTGTCATTGCTTTTGCGAGCTGCTTTCTGTGTGAAGTTCAGAGGTAGCAGATTGCTAGATGCTTAGCGGATAGAAGCCCCTCGAGCCAGCATGCGAAAACAATGCAGCATGGGAGAAGAGAGCTGGTTGGAAGTGGCGGCGGACCCTGACTCCCCTGCGCAGACCAAGACTGTTCAATCTCGTCCAAGGCGACGACAAAGGCTTTCATAGACGAGCATATCACCCTGTGGATGTAAGAGAAGTCTTTGTAGAGCTCAGCACGGAACAACGTAGACGATGATGCTGATCTTGTCTTCAATCATAGCTCTGCACTGCGTTGCGGAGGGACAAAGCACAACGCCTTCGCTAACTACCTCAAGCCGGCTTGCAATATCGATACCATATAATGATCTGAAAAAGGTGCCTTCTGTACCCAGGTTCGCCTGGGTACAATCAAAGGTAAGACACATTTCCTTAGCCTAGTGGTTAATGGCAGTGTGGTAGTTCAACCAAATAAACCCTCCGGGGCCTCAGGACTAGAGCCGAGGACATTTCTTTTTGCGGGTCATGCGTTCGATTCGGGGTCGAGGACATCGGCCAGCTATTCAGCTGTACGCGAAAGAGTTTTGCCCCAACAGCCACAGTGCTCGCATTTGATCGGTTCAACTCGGATATTGATCGCTTGGTACCAGTTGGTGTCGTACAGTTTTTGCACCATGTAGCTTAGGGGTGTGTTGTGGTTGCCATTTCGGTGCTTCGATGTTTTGTTGAAGCTGGAAGACTTCCTTGTTTGCGACCACGCAAGCTGGAGTCGCGTCGGGAGCTCGTCTCACAACAAAATCTTACACTCAAACTTGCATGCCTACATGCGGTATTTTACTTGAGAGCCATGCTTCGATGTAAAGCCAAACGATCATTGACTATCGCAACCTGCGGCTCAGCGCCACAGTGCCACTCGTCCTGCAGGTCGACTTGCTCACCACCCACAGCGCGGTCGAAGAAAGCCCAACACCTCACGACCTACTAAGCGGCCCACTGAGAGTGCACACCAATGCTCGAACGACTACGGTATGGCCTATGTCATCAACCAGATTCTACCTTGGCTGGCTTCTTTGACCTTGACGAAGACAACCCCGGCATCAGATCGAAGCCTCCATCACCTTATCTGCTCAGCAGCACCGCCCATGGCCGAATTCACGTCTTGAATCCAAGCGGCGTCCAGCGCAGGCGACTTTGCACCCATGCAGAGACCCTATTCTTTTGGGAAGTAGAACTTAGATCGCAGATTGGGCCAAAGGAACATGTGGCCACACCTTTTTCACTTGCACACATCCGCTGATCGTTCTACAATTCCTCAGTCTAGTCCAACTCTATTATCTTTTCGATGAATACTTGGAACCTCATCTTGATGAACGAAATACCGGCCGATCAAGCAGCAGCGACCGACATCTTTGCACCGAAAGCCGAGCAAAAGCCCGTAGCAGTCAACCTTCGGAAGCCAACCGACTAGTGTTCAAAGCTTGCTCGACTTTAAAATCTTCAGCAGAACTCCCTATGCATCTCACCCCACTCCGGGAGCAAAAGGTGGCAGGCAGAGTATGAGCAGTTTACACGCTTGGGACAGCAACGCGGCGGCGGAGGGAAGCCGACACGTCAAGCAATAGGGCTTTGGCATCCTTTGCGCAAGGAAAATGGAGGATGTGGCACGTTCAGAGGCCTCCACGACACCCTCAAGACAGCTTCCCGGCGTCTGGAACCCAGGTGTTATCTTTACCAGCAGGCGTGGCGACGATTGCATTGCAGCAAGCACAAGAATGAGAAACAGGATCAATGCTCGGCCGCCCTCCGTAGATCCCGGTGCAAGGGCGACGGCGACAAAGACGGCAGCATCAAAGGCAAGTTGAGCAAAAGGTTTGACTGGAACCGAAGTCGCCGCCAAACTTTGCAACTCGACAAGCGACAACAGACGAGGATGGTCACGGGAGAATGGCAATCGACGCTCCGCGGCCACGTTTGGTCCGTCGCCAGATTCATTACCGCAAGTCCCGCATTCAAAGAGGTCATGAGCATGCGAGTACACTTGGAGCGCCAGCACGAGTACAGGGAGGGTTTGCCCGCTGGTATAGGCTGTACCGCACAGCGACAAGAGCAGGTGAAAGCAGGAAAGGGTCAAAACGCTTCGGACACAGGCAATGGAAGCCCCCTGTAGTGGCGCTGGGCGCTGAAGATTTGATTTTTCCGGATTGCTTGGACGAAGATAATAGGAGGACGCCCGCGGCAGTGAGAAGCCTTACCCTTCGGTGAAAGGCATGGCTTGAGATCCGGCTTATACGAAGGGCAGTCAATAGGTCCGATTGGGCAGCGGAATGGAGGACAACATGCACATAATTGGGCTGCTACACGCAAACTGCGGATTCTCTGCATACCGTGGAGGGAAGGCTTCGAGTCCGACTTGGCCGTGTGAGAGCAAGACACAGCGGCGATCTCGAAACAGGCTTCACACGGTAGACGAGCGAACAATAGAAATGAGCTCCAAATGTTCATTCCCAAATAAGGCTATTGCTTCAGTTGCCACATGAGGCTTCGGAGTCGATTGAGCACCAAACACTACCACACACGCAAGCTCAGTCCCCACTTATCATTACGAGTCGACGCCGACGCCCCTGCAGGCAGCAGCTGCGCAAGGCAAACATTGAAGACGGAGGCGACTGAGAGATAAAGAAGGACAATAACGAGTTTTGCGGGATGCCGGCTACACCAAGGCATCAATCGCCGCTGGGAAAATGTGCCGCAGATCGAAGGACACGACTTTTCCTTGCAATTGGACTTGCCGGACGTTGTGTACTGGGCCCTGAACCATGCCGCTCTTCAACGTCATCCACTGGGCAGCCGGACCACCGCAATGCATGGGTCTAAGCTGCAAATCTAATTTTTCCCCGACGGCCTCTCATTTGAGACTTTAGATCCCGCCATCGGCACTGAGTCAGGAGCCTGGGCCCATCGGGTCATCTTTTCGTCCGTCGCAAACGCCCAGCCGCATTCCTGCTATGTTGTGGGTTCAACATCAGACGCCCAACGGCCTTGCTCGTCGTCACCCACATCCAACAACGGTGAAGGCTCAGCTTTTGTCGGAGTCCACTCCGCTTGAGGTCGACTTAAGAAGGAATCTGGGACAGGTCGGAGGAGCCAGACTTAGCCTCGCGGTAGTGTAATCATGATCAGCTCGCGCAGATCGGCTGCACCTGCCGGCCAATTATCGATCCACCAGTCTCATCGCTCAAAAATTTTATATGGCCACAAGCTTATCTGCGATGCATCCATACTCGAACAGCTCGAAAAGATGCGAAAGCCTGGGTATGCCGGACGAGAGCTTCGGCCACTGGTTTCTTCCTCCCACCGGCACAACACGCATTCGATGCATGCGCCACATATTGGGGTCTGCCTCGGAGGCATGCCAGCTGCACGCAATTTGAGGTTGATCCGATTGACGGATGCATATATCCTGCCATACGCAGTGTTGCAGGAAGGGATGAAGTCAAGCCAGGTGAGGTCGGAATAAGCTCGTGTACCCACTCAAAGTTCAGCACTATGCTGAAGCGAGTTAGCAACACATGCTCGGAGGACCGACGGACTTTCGGCTTGCGGTAGCGCAAGAATTTGAAGCCAGCCAGAAGGACTGCGTCTAGAACACCCGATCGCTCTCTGTGAGCGGCAGTGCAAGATGGATAGAAATCTCATAGATGATTCAATGACTCTAATACTCGTTCTGCCCGATGCCTGTCCAGATGCTTCATGCAAGCCCTGGCAGCAAAAGCCATTCTCCCAAAAAGGTGTGTCATGTGTCAGAACGTTGCTTCGATCGCTCCGCTCTACTCATTTCGTCCTGGAGAAGTGGGAATTGGCAAAAAGAGTGGTGCTTGAAGGAATCTAACCTTCATCGTACAGGATCAGCCTCATTGAAGGACAATCTGAACCCACGGCGGGACTCGAACCCGCAGCCTCAAGATTAGAAGTCTTGCGCGCTACCATTGCGCTACGCGGGCGCCAATTTGTATGGAAAAACCTAGATCTTATGTTTCATGTAGATCAGTCCTATCGAGGGGCCTCGAGGGAACTCAGTTCAGACGAAAGGCAGAATTTGCGGGCAACTTTCCAGGCGCCGGCTTTTTGCGAGGCTCGGCCGAGAGTGGCCCTGCGGTGATTGAAGGCAATCACAATGATAATTGATCGTGATGACTAGGAAGAGATATATGGTGAGTGACATGACGAGAGAATAATGGCTATGTCTCCTTTTCGATCGTTCTGGGGAACTGTCGTTAAGCACTTGGCATGACCAATTGATCAGACCTAGGCGTTCAATGGACTTAACGAAATCGAGCTTCGCCTGAATTTGCGGGCGACCTTGTCCCGCGCCAACACCCAAAGAATCTCCAAATCTCTCTCCCATTTGCGCCAACACCTCCAACACCAAGCACACTCACAACCATGGCACCACCGCACAAGCGTACCTCCCTGCGCGCCAAATCCAAAGCCTCAACACAATCCCGCGCCGCCAAATCTCCCCGCGACGCCATCTCCCACCCTCGCGGCACCTTCGTCGCCCCGCCCACAATCGCCAACAGCCTGAAGCCTAAACCTGACGGCTATGTCGAATACGATGCAGATGCAGCCTGGAAAACTTCGAAGAAAGACAAGCGCGCAATGAAACACAACGTCCTCATGAACAAAGTCCGCGACGCTGGAGTGCGGAAATCGAAACCGCGCCGGCCGAATCGCAAGCTGAAGACGGATTTGGAGGGGTTGGCGGATGCCTTGCCGGAGATTGAGGGTATGGCTGGGAGCGGGAGTGGAAGTGGAGAGGAGGATGAGTGGGAGGGTGTGGAGAGCGAGGATGAGGGAATGGCTATGGATGGCATGGGAGAGGGTTTGCGCAAGAGGAGACGGAGGGTCAAGAAGGTCCCTGGCGGCGACGGCAAGATGGAGCTGAAGAGCTTGAAGCACAAGCCTGGTGCTATGAAGAGGAAGCGGGCGCTGGAGGCGAGGGAGACGGAGCGCTTTGGGAAAAACCTGGCGCAGCTTGTGGGCAGTGTGAAGAAGAGCTCTGATCTGAAGAGTACTGCTGCTGGAGGTTCGGACGGCAAGGCGGGCGAGAGTGCTGCACAGCAGGGCGGTTCGGCGCAGGCTGATCGCTGGGCGGCGCTGAGAGGGTTCATTGGTGGCAGCATGCGGCAGAACCCGGCTTTCGTCAAGGGTTGAGAGGGGTTCTTCCTCCTCCTTTGGCTACTACGACGTCTTCTTGGAGGCTATCTAGCTCTACATGCGCAAGCCCGATATAATAGGGCATATACACAGCGAGTTTGGACACCACCAGCTTATCCCTCGCTGGCGAGGTCGCGCAATGGACTCAAAGGCCGCCGTCCGTTCTGGACCCGGTCCCTCAGCTTCTGCCAGGTCATATACCCATGCTTGCTCTGCGGCGACGGCCGACTATACACGGCTGGCTTTTCATCCCTTCGCCTGTCGTATGCGCAAACTACCTCCCACCCGCTGGACAGACACTGGATAGCCTCCTTCTATGAGCCCCTACCAATGCGCCAGGGTGGCCGAGTTACATTGTGGCCATATTTGGGAACTAACTCCCTCCTCCTGGGAAACTTGGGCCTGGTCTTGATTCGGGCGAAAGGTTGCCATGCCACGAGCAACGCAGTGGAAGGGAGTGGCGCAACATGACAGCGCCTACGGACTTGGGCTCGGCGATGCCTGCAGAAAGTAACGTGTAGCATGTATAGATACTCAAAGCTGCGAAGTGGCCTTCATCCTTCACCCATTGCCACTCAGTACGAATTTACAAGAACCCATTGCGTCCCATTTGCCACCTTCAGTTGTTTCCCCATCTTTGCTTTCATTTTCTATATCTTATAGAGAGTGCTACACAATTGCAAGCAGTATCCGTGACCATTCCACAGCCGCCGACTCGATGTGTCGGATCGTGCTTAGTCAAGTCTGATTTGGGTCCTGGAAGCGCTAGACGAAGCTTGTCTCGACTTCACGTCTGGCTGTCTGCAAGCCATGGTGGGAAGCCGCTTTGACGCTCGAGGTGCAAATATCGCATTCCACCATGTGCTGCGAGCTTAATGATACTTCCTACTCTTGGAAGTATCACTCGGCACTGTTTCACAATCGATGCATTCGATGTCCATGGACTACTGACCGATATCCCTCCAGTATACTGAGAGACCGCTACCCCAACCCTAACCCTGTCATATCTTGCTCGAGACGTTAGCAACTCTCAAATGCAATGCATACACTAAGCAAGCAATGCTTGGCTTCGAGGGTGATGAGCTTGCACAGCTCAGCGAGAGGGGACTTCCAGTCGACCAGCCTTCATGCTGGGCGATTCCAAAATGCCACGCCAGTGAGAAACCAGAGTAGCAGGCGAGGTTTTGGTTGACGATAGCATAGCGCTGGCAAAGTTGAACAATCAAAGAAGCCAGAGACATTGCACCCTCGGGAAGTCGTGCTCGCAGACAAAGAGTGCTCGTTTCCAACGGCGGGACCTTATTGCCTTTTCATCGTCAAATGTGTCAGAGACACTAGACGGCCCAGAAGCCAAGAAGCCCGACGATGTCCTTCTCTCTGCACACACAGCGTTGGTACCACAGGACAGAGCCTGAAGTCGGAGATACTGGATCATCGCAAGACCAACAAATTGAAGTCCTTGTCTCCTTCCGTATGGCGTTGATATGATTGGATCTTGAATGAGACCAGACATACTAAACCATTGAGAGACTAGCAAAATAAACAATGTCATCGTATGCAGTGATACGGCGCTGGTACCATTAAACCTAGAAATGGCTTGGGAGCGTTGCCCACTGAGAGTGCCGACTGAGAGGTCTAGTGGAAGAAGCTGACGGAATGTTCGTCTCGCCACTCCCACAGTGCTGGTGCCATTGGATTTCGAAAGAGCTCCGAGATGCTGTACCACTGAGAGCCGCTATCGGACAACAGAGCGGAAAGTCGATAGCGTCGTAGCTTGTGCTTTTGCACCGCCGTATATCCCTGGGATCATCGACCATCGAAACGTGATGGAGACGTCGGACCATTGGGAACAGGGTTTGGAAGATCCAACGGATGGGTCAACAGAATCCACGAATACCCGTCTATCCAAAATCACGGCGCTGGTACCGTTGGGTTCCGCAGCAGATGGGAGACATTACGCCACTGAGGACGTGGAATGGGCAATCAAGCAGAAAAGAAGACGAAGTCACCGTCTCTCCACTTCCTTCATCGCACGGTGCTGGTACCACCTGATCTGAAGAGAAGCTGGGGGAGTTGTACCATTGAGAGCGACGATTGGATGAGACGGTGGGACACTACAGGAGCTCATCGTCTTCTCAGACGTATGGAGCTTGTTCCATTGGACCCCAAAGGAGATTGTATATGATTTACCATTGAGACCGCAGATTGCAACCAACCTGAAGTGCTCATAAAATTCATGTGTTGCAAGTCGTACAGTGCTAACAGTGCTTGTACCACTGGATCCCGAAACACACTGGAGACCTCAAACCGCTGAGAGTGAAGAGTTGGAAGTAGGACTGGCTGAAACCTTTTCCCCATAACTTTTTCTATTTCTTATCGATTACGGTCGCACAAAACGTAGGTCTTCGCCTTTCCCGGACTTTTCGTTGTATCCGAAACAACACACGACGCGACTTGACAATGGATCGTTTTGGGGTATTTCACCAGCTCGTTGGCACCTTGCCGCCTCCAAAATATTGTAAGTATGCGCAATATTCATGGCTCGTACGTTGCAACTAATATGATCTAGTGGACGGTGCGCTCTTCAACAACCTCCCTGCCGAGATCCTTCAGCAGATCGCAGAAGACTACATTCCCACCTCGCTATACCTCACCGACGGGACGGTGCCCGACGACGTTGCCATCCGCTACTTGCTCCGACATTGCTCGTTTTCCGTAGCCTTCGCGGCCGCGGCCATCAAAGTCTTCTTCCGCCTTCGCACACTCAACGTCCCCATCACGCATATCCTGGGTCTGGCACAAAGAACACGCGAGGGACCTCTCCTCTTGCACATTGGGTTCCCCAATTCCAACCTCTGGACACATGGGCATTACATTCTCAACGCGCCTCGTCGTGCCCTCGCATTCCCAGCCAACCAGCTCCGCAACTTGAGACTGAGCGCAAATCCAATCGAAGGCGGATACAATAGCCATATGTCCTTCTTCCCAAACAACATCCACAACCACCTACTGAAGATCCTCCCACGGATCCACGTCGTTTTCCCAGGGCTGCAAGGACTGCAGATCGAGCTGAGCTTCCACAGAGTCCATTGCAACACCATGATGGAGACTCCTCAGCAAGCGCATTGGCGGCACGCCGAGAACCGCACGATGGGTCTCGCGCACGGCAACCTGTTCCGCCTCACAGCCGCTCTCAACAGACTCCACAAGCACATTCGCAAGGTCGAAATCATCTTCAACGACACCCTCATCGATGCCAGCGGACCCTGGTACCAGGTTGTAGAGCGCTGGCGCCCGACATGCCTCTTCATCGCCATGGAACATCAGATCGCGGTTCCGTACTTGTACCTGGGATGGCATGAGCTCGGCGCAATCGGCACTCGTAAGCAAAGGTATGATAGCCGCGTCTTCGAGATGAACGATGAAGCTGTCGAGGAGGAGAAATCCGATGTGTTGGTGAGGTATGTGGAGGAGCGCTTCTACCAGATGTTTGAAAGACAGTAGGGTTTGCATACTGCGACTCTACTGGAGGCGACATCGTTGCTCAAGATGGCAAGCAAGATTGATTGAGCCCCACGCGTTGATGAAGAAGCACGCGCTATCCAGCTTGATCAAGCAGTAACTCCGTAGTCTTCTAATGAAGTTCGTCCAGTTACTTGACTCTCGCATGCCCCTGTCATTTCCATCAATCCATCCATTCACTGTCATTATCCCCACAGGGTCCCGCTTTCACCTAGAATAATAAGCCGAGCGCGAGCCTATGCCAACATCAAGAACTCCACTTGACGCGCTCAGCCACTCCCTTTCTCCAACAACGAACATCAGCATACCCCTAGGCGAAGATGTCAACGAGCTCCGGCTACACGCCATTTTGCCTTCTGGGGTACTCGCGCGTCCCACCCAATTCGCCAAAACGGCTGAGGAAGCCTCTTATCGTTTGTATGTTTCCTTGCATCGACCAATGTCGATTCTACAGAGACACAGCAGCTGACAAAAAGCAGGGAACGCGGCCTTGTTCGACCGCCTCCCCGCCGAGATTCTTCAACGAATTGCCGAGCATGTCATTAGACCAAGCGACTGTATACTCGACGGAAGAAGCACCTGCAAAGATGTCGTACGCCGCCTATTGAAGCAATGCTGTTTCTCTGCCGCCTTCGCCAGCGCGACGCTCAAAGCATTCTCACGTATCAAAGTCCTCCAGATCCCTGCTAGTGATCTAACTGGCATGGCGCAACGCTCCCGCGACGGGCCTCTACTTTTGCATGACCAACGCACCAGGGTGATATTGTACAAAGGCGGTCGGTTCCACAACGTCTACCACCATCGAGAGCTCGCGTTCAGCCCCAAATTTCTGCGCCACCTGAAGCTTGACATCGCGACTTACTACGAAGGCCTTGACTCTTGGGTCAACAACATCGTTTTCACCGAGCTGTTTGGAGTTCTTCCACGCGTTCACATCATCTTTCCAGGCCTACGAACCATACAAGTCCACCTCAAGCTCGGCAAGACGGACTGCGACGATATGTTCGCATCGAAGTCAAAGCACAACGTCTCTCATGCATTCAAACAAGCATTCGCTCGCGACCACAGCAGGTTCTTCCGCCTCATCGTGCTGCTTAACAGACTGCAGAAGTACGTTCGTCGCGTTAAGATCATTGTGGAAACCATCGTCGTCGACGTTAGCGGGGACTGGGGCCAGGTCATGGAGAGGCTGAGGGCTTCGTGCCTATTCTGCAACATGGAGTGGCAATACATAACGCCCTTCTTCTTCCTAACCTGGTTGGAGCTTGGTGCTGCTAGGACTCGCAGACTAAAGGGAAGAAGTTGTGAGTTCGAGATGGCTGACGAGGTTGTGGATGAGGATGGGAGCAACGTGCTGGCCGAGTACATGGTGAAGCGCTTCGGGATCGAGTATGGAGTTTAGGCCTTTGAGTTGTGAAAAGTGGTACGGGGATACGGGAAGTGGAGAGGTCTTGAAAGGGATGCTGTCTTGAAACACTCAATGCAGCGGTGATAATTTCTGGGTCAAGACAAGCAGGGCTTGAGGAGCGCAAAGCAACTTGACTTGGATCATCTGAACTCAAAAATCCTGATATGGCAAATTGCCATACCAGGATTGCAATGGAAATACCGTCGCATCTGTGCAGAGCTAATATTCATGCCCGCGGAGTTCGGATTCTACCTTGTTTTCACCGCGGTGATTCGTCATCTTGGTCATGATCCTCGTCCTTGCATGCTGTTCAAATGTTCTTCTCCAATCGTTGTCATTCGCTCCGCTTTGTAGATTACTGGCGCCACGGGATTGTATAAGAAATGAGCAACTCAACAACGGCGGCTTGATGGATTCCGGTCCTGCGCCCTAGATGACCTTGAGCGGACTGCTTGGTCGGTCTTGCAAGTTCTGTCCATTCCCTTTTCTTCCCTAGTTCTCATGGCTCTTGAGGCGTGGGTGTGCCAGGTGTTGCTTCTGTCCGTCATCCAGACATGAAGTCTCACAGCGGCAGTGAGAGGTAGACGTGTAGTTTGACTCTTGAGTGAGAGCATTTATCCAGAGCTCTCCTTGAATACCACCAAGTGAGAAGCTTGAAAAACCTTTGCACACAACAGACTCATGCAAGTACAGTGCGTTGTATGGTATAGTTCATTGTAATGAGTATGAGGAGCATGGAGTTAATCAAAGAAAAACCCAAAAAAAGAATGGTATGTAGATCGTGAATCGATGGCCCAATGCTAAGAGCACCCCCAACTGGATTCGTGATCCCCCGCGAGGGTTAATCTGGAATTGAAACTACCACACCAAAGCCATTGAACCACAAGGATTCGAACGTACCTAGATGTGTGTCCTTGGGAGCAGAGCCCCCAAGGACACTGTGAGCACTTCTTTAATTATTATATACCTTTGAGCATCGCCTTGGACCCTGGAAGGTATGAGGGATTTGTGATGAGCACCATCTGAGCACCATCCGACCTGCAACACCGATCTCACTTATGCTCACGAAGTACGTTTGCAACCATGTACGCCCAACTCTCTTACTACTAGTTGTCAGTCGCATCGAGTCCATTCACCTTATCGCCGCGCACAGCTCCCATGCACTCCATCGCCTTCCAGGATATTTTGCACCTCCATCGAGGTAAAGCTACAACGCCTACTCCGTCGACTATCATGACACGCTGGGCCACACGAGCGACCTGTCAGCCCAGTACAGTACGCAGCAACCGGAACAAACCTCACGCTCAGGGGTAAGGATGTTCTCCGGCTCTCGATGGCGACTTAGCTCTGGGCGATCAAGGATCACGACGACGAGTTCTCCTCGCGTCGAAGCCGTCCGCGAGACTCAGAGTCGGCCCTGCATGTCATCAGCATAGAGTATTGCCAATCAATACCTCTTGCCACCAACACACCTCCGCGCTCGATTATAAGGGCCTGTGCCGACATATCTGATGGGAGGCGAGCAGCAATAGTGCCAGACGGTAGTACAGTCCAACACTCTGCGGACGCCTCACTTCTTCGCATGTGGCCAAGTGATCCTACGACTTTTGCTGTGCTGCAAGCTAGCACGATTCAATACGACTTCCGGTTCCCAAAGCGAGCAATGGCCTGAAGACACTCGCTTGTCAATTCTGTCCGTCGCTCTCACCTTACCGACAAGACCACTGCGATCCACACGAGCAACGCCGAAGCTGGAGACTGCGAGTTACTGTCACTGAAGTGCTGCAAGTACCGCGCAGGGAGCATCGCCATCGTCAACGTCTGCGAGAAGCGTAGGTCCATATGCCCAGCCTGCAGCCGCAACGGCCGCGCGCGTTACATTTCCTTTGGCATTCGCCTTTCCCATATCTTGCCACTGGTGGTTCGCAGAGGGCATTTGCTGACATGTTTCAGGCCGGCGGAAAGTACATCCCATGGATCAACAGGCGTTTCAGACCCGCATTCAATGCGAGCGTAAGCTTGATCGCGTGCCCACCTCCGGCGACATCGACCTGGCCAAGTTTCTTTCCCTCGACAAGAGCTCCCGTAATGAAACCATATTAAAAGACGAAATGGCAAGCGACAATGCATGGAAATCCGCTTGCCTCCCATGCATGATCAGTCGTAAGCTGCACCTCAAGGAAACAAACGCGTCTACTTCCCGTGCCCAGGGCCGGAGCGCAGCCCAATTCGACTCAAGACTTCTTCTTTCCGGCCGCATACGAGGAGCGCAAAGAGAAAACGGAGGTCAACCGAAATGATAGACACTCAGACGCTCTTGATCAGCTGTCACCGAAGAAAGAGTCGAGGTGGTGAAAACATCACGGCCGGAGTATGATCGGAACATACACCGACCTCGAAACCTCCCTTACCACTCCGGCGCCACATCAGTTCGATCAAGCCAACAGATGGCATCAATAATTATTTTTATCTTGCTTTCCCTAGGCTCGGCGGTCGTGGGCATGGACCTTCCGACATTCGTGACGTTGCGAAGCGTTCCTTCTGCACGCTGGTTACTGACCGGGTTTCGATCTTGAGTCTGGCCCTGTGGAGGAAGAGAAAAAACACTAGCCCCAATTGCTTCCTTGAGCGAATAGTTTGATGTAATCGCCGATCGAAGGCCTGACAGGTGCTAGTCTCAAGAGCATGGTGACTGGTATTCGATGCCAAGCAAAGGGACCACTGAGCATTACTTCTCTATCCCGCACATTTGGTCGAGCTCGCTATCATCCTCACCTTCACCAAAACCTTGGAGTCAGCGATTCCGACTCTCGCGTAGCTTTCGCGTGGCATCAACTCTCATGCATCAACGACAGCGACTGAGCGAGCTCGGCTGTACGCAGCCATTTCTCGGACAGACCATCACGCCAACCAGCAGTCAGGACCAAACAGGTCATCGGTTCTCAAGTCATGTGCATTTTGGCAGGTCCTAGCGCGAAAGGTTGAGACTTCCAAGCCTGAACATGTGACACTTCCAGCTCCCTCAGCCAGGTGACCGCCATAAAGTTGAGGGTTGGATGAAAACGAAGACTTAAACGCGAAAGCATGGTGCACGAGAAGCTCAAACGTCGAAGAAACGGGAGGAACGCGGACTAGCAGGATTGATGAGCAAAAAAAGTGGTTGAAGGCTCTCTGGAGCGTTTCCACATGGGAAAGCGGGGAAACTTGTGGGTAGGAATGACAATGGAAGAGCAAGAAACGTATTTGATTGCTGTAAACTGTTCAGAATGGTTGCTATGGAGGGTGAGCTTCGGCTGAATGGAACATCTCGAGGGTTTGGTCGGAGGACGTGTATTCGCAACAGCCGTCGTGTATCAAACGGGCATTTTACGTCAGGCACACACTCGAGCAGGCGGCAAACATGTTGCCGTTGGGATACGAGAGCCCCGCTGCCCTGGATACGATCCGCGAGTAGGGCTAGGTCATCCTTCCAGTCATGATGCACAATGCCCTGCTCCATGCGCATACCAAATTTGAATGCCTCAGCCAGCCTAGCTTGATAACCCACACTCGAGTTTGAAGATCAAATTCTTTGTACGCTGTTGTGCAGGGTGATGGCGACAGCCGGTTATGCTTTTTGGGATTGAAGAGCTGACTATCAATGGTGTTTGCCCGGTGAGTTGCAAAAGGGCTCTGCCGGGAAAGATCCCGAGCGGCACGTCTTCTCTCAGGACTGAGGTGCCTCACGCTCTTGGACCTTGTCTGCGCCGCGTCATGCCCATGACACTTTCGACAATCTTGATCAAGGGTTATGCTCCGAGCAATGTGATTTTTGACCTCTTCGTTCCTCCTTCTCGGCCTTCTTCGAACCCAGCTCTCTTCTACTTGTTCCTCTGAAAGCCCGTCTCTCGGGAAGTGCGGCGTGCAGTTGGTATGGTAGCGAAACTTGTCTTACGGGAAGGATTTATGTCTGCTGCTGAAGCGCGAGAGATGCTCCATCGTGAAAGATCTGATGAGTTGTCAGCTTTCCAGCAAATGCAGAATGGAGGATTGACGGGGTTGTGCCACATACCTGCTCATGGATGGGCTTTGTCGCTAGATCATTCTGCCTACGATTTCTAGCTCTGTTGAGCACCACCACCAGTCACATCTGAATCCAGTCCGTCCACTGCCGCCATGGGACTCAAGCTTGCCAGTGATGCATTGAGAGTCATTCGGTCTTGTCTGTTAGGGTAGATGTTCAAGAAGGATGTGGAGACAGCTTTGCAGGTTCATGGCAATCACTTCCTTGGATTTGCTCTCTGCAGAGTTTCTTTTGAGAGACCGTGAGCATTTTCGTGGTGCCACGCCGACCATGCCAGAAGATAATATCCCCTGTTCAACTCGTAATCCAAGATCACACGCGCAAGAAAGTCAGTTTGGCCGGGTTGTTTCGGTATCCCTGCCACGTATGCCTTTGATTTGTCTCCTCTTTATTCCGGGCCTTGTCTCTGACATTTGCATCAGCCACCCGAGGGTAGCTGATCCATACTGTCCTGCCTCATCACCTAGGTATATAAAGCGCCCAATCGTGCTTGTCCAGAGGCCTGCAACCTGAATGGCATCTCTTGTAAAGTTGTTGTTCTCCAACCTGCTTCGGCCAAGCTCATGCCATTTTCTTGATCTCAATGAAGCTTGGCCGACTGGCTGTATGCTCACGTTAGAAAACGCAGGACGCGTGTAAAGCATCACCGAAAGGTCAGAGGATGTTCACATCGATGTGCTGGTCGAGAGAAGGCCGCCGGTTCGCCGATGCAAAGAGCGCCGAGAGCGTCTGATGTCTTGTGTTGACAGTCGATCAAAGGTTGGATGAATTAGGTCTGAGGTGGGCCTATACAGGGATATAGCTCACATTGTTGTGGTCGTCGCGTGTGTGGCACCGGAACGTGGCGAGGAGTACTATCGCAAACGCCGTGCACGAACGCGAAGGCTGGACGTGTCGAAGTTGAAGCAATCAATCCGGTGAGCTGCCTGATGTGCACTCGGCGCCTTTGCTGTCTTTCTTGTGGATCAGGCCCCGAGCGGTTGTCTCGCGCTTGTGCCGTCGATTGTGGTAGGTTCGTGAGCGGCACTCCGGGCTCGGTGTAGAGCGCCTCGACCCTGGTAGCCTGAGGGCATGGTATCAGCCTTTTGATCTCTTCTACTTCGTGCTCTGATACTGTTGAGGGCGGCGGTCGTTCTCGAGTGTCGGTCGTGATGGCGGTCCCTCGCTGCTTGCGGCATGCTACCTTACCCAAGCCTGGGTCGCATATAGCGTGGTATGCTGCCACCCAGCAGGAAGACGAAACATCTTGATCAACTCTCATTCTGACATTCTTCGGAGGCATTGCTCTTGCGTGTCCAAGGTGTCTTATTAAACCCGCCTCGGCGAGGTGGCGCCCAAACCCTGGACAGGAGAAGCAGTAACGCCTTAGCAATGGTCCCCCAAGTCAATGATTGTTATTAGAAGCGTTTTACTTTGCACAACATCTAGTCTGACTACGAGTACTTCGTATCTGGAACGTGTGGCAAATTGCCGCCTCAAAGGCGTCTTTCAACCTCACCTGATGCCCGCTGACTCCAGCCTCACTCCATACCGCTCGACGCGGCCAAACGCGCCTCGAAACAACACAACAACATGCCGGGTCGACTCAACAATGGCGACGTGACACACATGAGCAATTAAAGACACGGACAGCTTCTTCTCCAGTGCCCAACCAAAGAGGCTGAGCAACCTGATGAAAAAAGGGTTGGTATGCAATCAAAAATTGAGACGTCCTGACCGCACCGAAGCACGCTGCCAGCCCCGAAGGGCCGCCGTATCAGTTAAGACAGCCATCGACCACGCGGTGCAATGTGGATGATGACTGCCGCCAGAGACCCCTTGGTGATCGAGTCCTGGCACGTCGTGTGCGAGCGGGTTGGGACGGGGCCCCACCAACATGAAGACGGTGTATGAGGAAAGAAGAAGAAAAAAGCTGTAAGCTGAGGGGCGAGCGGAAACCTTTATAGAAGTCAACGGCGCCAAGACGGGAGGGAGGCGGCGGGAGGCCAGGACGCACAATGGGTGATATGCTGGGGACTTCTTCTCCAGTGCGCAGTTGTGAGACTGCGCAGGCTGATGAAAAAAGGTATGGTCAACGACGACGAGGCCGATGAAAGAGCAATCAAAAATTACGGCGTTTGCCACTGGATCAACCACGCGGTGCAATGTGGTGAGAGCCGCGCCAGAACCCCTTTGTGATCGAGTTCTGACTACGCCTGGATGATGGTTGGGCAGAGCCGCCAGCATGCAAGTATGAGGGAAAGAAGGAAGAAGATTGAAGAGGGGTGAGGGGTGAAGAAGGCTTTATACCCTCGACGGCGCCAAGGCCTGGGGGCAAAGCTGTGGACCGTGCGTTTGTGATTGTGGGTGGTCGTCGGGGATCAGTAAGGGTCCAGGTGACAGCAGACAACGAGAGCGGAGGCTGGTTGGTGATGGGTCAGGATCTTACATGCGACGGCCAGGCAATGTTCTTGACGTCGAAGAACGCAGTGGCATCGAAGGAAGTTTGTCGTTGGTATAACATTGTTTTGATCGATCGACGCGTCACTCTGAGCTTTCCATTCGTCGGTAATCAAACATCATGCATGTCAACAAAACATCGATCGTAACAGCACAAATCGAATGGCGGTGAGCGATGACGGTTTTTTGAATCAGAAGGATATGCGGCGAACATCGGCACGAGGCGCAGAAAATCACGTCTGAAAGTAGCGATGGCACGTCT
This sequence comes from Cladosporium austrohemisphaericum, assembly GCA_022813715.1. Classification (NCBI taxonomy): domain Eukaryota; kingdom Fungi; phylum Ascomycota; class Dothideomycetes; order Cladosporiales; family Cladosporiaceae; genus Cladosporium; species Cladosporium austrohemisphaericum. Next base: position 288,567 of record JAKLLY010000005.1, read on the forward strand.
ACGAGTAGCGGCGACAGTGATCTGTTCATGTGTGCAACTCCAGTGAGCAAGCATGACCACGCCAAGAACAGTCTCACACCTAATACCACAGCATGTCCGCCATTGAACCCATTTGCTTCGCTCTCCTTGTCGACGAACGCCTAGACTGGGCAGTCAGCGTTTGAGGGGTGGCGAGGCGGAAGCAGTGCTTCTCCCCATCGTGAGTGTGGCGAAGATTCTGTTTCTGGTCGATGAAGTCGTTTTGCGTCACGAATCTCGAGACGGGGCGGACGCATTGGTTTCTACAAAAGGCTTTTGGATGAGCGAATCGAGACGCGACTTTGACATCGTCCGCGAGCCGACTGAGGCTACAAATATCGATTAGTCCGATGAAGCAAAGAATCTAGGATTGCATAAGCGGGACCAGAACTCCAGTGCTTGGGTAAATGGCGAGCCTCAAGACTAGAGAAAGAATCTTGCTAGGAGCAGCGTCCAAGTAAAAGTAGAATCATTCTGTTCCAAATGCCTGAAGCGCCTCGTTGTAAGCCGGCGGCGCTTGCCAAATCATGACGAGCATATCATCAAGTTTTTGTTGGCCTTAGTCGTTCCACAGCTTGTCTTTGCGAAAGAGAAGTCGAAGCCACGGTTGGAAGAGAAGCCATGAGCCAGATGCGCCGTAATTGCTTTTGCCACGTATCGCAGTCTTCGTCTTTTCGAGCGGGATCGACGTGCTTGTGGTCAGACTTTTCGTTGTCACCTTTTCCTGCGATGCCGTTTGACCTTCCTTCCACATTTTCTGTCAACGCACTTCCAAGAATTTCCAATAAGGCTTGGAAGAGGAGCATGTCTGAGGGATTACGGCGAGTTGTACTCCTGGGGCTAAGCAGCGAGGTGACGAGCTCTCAGCGCTCTACTGAGTCGGTCTCCAGGAGGGCAGCGGCGGTCGCTACATGGACTGTTGTAGTTGTATGGCAAGCCTCTGCCTGATGACTGATGTCTCCATGGAAGTCAGCGTTGTTTTGTGCCCGTAGTCTTGTGTCATCTTTGGTATTTCGAGATTGAGCCCTCCCAACAAGCGATCCCTCTGATTCCGCCCTAGGTCGTTTGAATTGTAAGGCGACTGTAGGGAATGAGGGCAAACAAAACGAGATGGTGCCCATGATGGCATTAGTTTGCCGACGGGTGGCGAGCCTCGTGGTGACGGTAGTATCGATAAGGTTCTCATAGCAAAGAAAACGGGCGGTGGCCGTGAGGGTATTGACCATCGTCGACAAAGTCTGGAGGTTGATAATCTTGTCCATGTATGCAAGAAGAGCAGCCTCCATACCTTTGGATGTGGTGGTGCTTGAAGAGTACTGTCGGTGGCAATCGGCGCGTGGCAGTTTGCTCGAAGAATGAAAAATTGGACATCGATTGTCGTGCCGGGAAAAGTGAAGGCGCTGAGATCTTGATATTGGTAACTTGTTGGTGGCAGTAAGACTTAAGAAGTCCTTCGAAAAGTGAAGACAGGTCAGATTGTGTCTGTGACGACACTTTGTGACCAGTGAAAGACAAACGAATGCGCGAGACACTGCTTAAGGCACGTGCTGCGCTGAGACTTCCCTGGCCCACTACTCACCACACAAACGACGACAATCTCTTCTTGACTTTCTTCACGCTTTATCACTTTTCCAAAGCAGTACAGTCACGATCATCGCAATACGAACAACTGCGCGAGACACTAACAATTTCCTGACGCGCGTTGTCAACCCTTCCAACATCCACCCAAAGACCACTCCCCCGACAATGGAGTCGCCACACTCATACGATTCCGAAGAAGACCTGGAACAATGCAGCATCTGCGCCGAAGACCTGACGATCGAGGTCAGCACAGCTCAAATCGACGATAACCCGCCCACCTGCGCTGATTGTGTCTCCAACCTCATCCGTAGAGTGATTAACGGCGAAGACAAGTACCCAGTACGCATGAACGGCCGCTCCTTCGAGCCGTCCATCTTCCGCCACGTCCTTGACCATAGTCTCCTCGAGCAATACAAAGAGTGCGAGCGCGAGAACAAGACTCCTCCGGCCGACCGCGTCTACTGTGCGTGTGGCGCATTCGTCGGCGAACGCATCAAGATCTCACCTGGTCAAGAGAGTCCGCACTTCTTTTTCGGCTGTAACAATAACACCTGTCGCCGTCTCTACTGCCTCGTCTGCGCGACTCTCATCGATGGCTCAAACACCATGAGCGACCACGGCTGTACCACCAAGACTCAAGCTCTTAACGACGAGCATCAGAAGATCTTGGACTCCGGCGAGCGTGGCACGGAGTATCAACTCTGCCCAAAATGCGCGCGTATCATCTATCGTACATCTGCTTGCAACCACATGAGTTGTCCTTGCGGAGAGCACTTCTGCTATGTCTGTGGCGAGTCGCACAGGGCCGGCGACAGCCACTGGGGCTCAGGCAAGGGTCAATGTCCCATGTATCCACCAACTTCAGACTCCGCCGATCGTGCTCCGCCGGCTATCGCTGCTCCTCGTCCTGCTCCAGCTGCCGTCGGTAATGCGCAGGGGTTTCTCCACGTCTTCGAACTTCCGGGTGTCCGTGAAGTCGACGGTATGAATGAAGCTCTTGAAGCTCCATTCGAACTTCCGGGTGTTCGCCAAACCAACGGCATGAATGAAGCTCTTGAAGCTCCACACGCCATTGACCCACTCGGTCGTCGCGATAGGCTACCTCACTGGAACGATCTTCTTGCGAGGGCTCGTAGATCCGTTTCTCCACCTCAGCATCCTGACGCATTGCAAGATCCTCGTCACGCAGCTCAAGCGCACTCTTTCCAGCCCCCTGTCGGCCTAGTCCAGCACCAAGAGGCGATGCATGACCACCCTCGCCCGGCTCAAGAGCAGCTGGATCTACCTCAGCCTTATGCCTTCCGCTTTGGCGGAGATGGCGTTCATCCTCCTCGTCGACAAAGTCCCTTCCACCAGGTGTTCGGTCTCCCAGCTGCCGCAGCTCCATCAGCGCGGAACATTCCTGCTCCCCGTGACGTATCGGATCGCCCTGGATTCACCCGGGCTCCCGTAGACCGTCAGATCGACGAACATCTCGCTACTCGTGACGACTTCGTCGATTTCGAAACGTTCGCTGGTCCGCATCTGAGAGCCTGGCGTGATGACCAGCTCAACAACCCCAATTCCACGCACGACACTATGGGAAACCTTCTTACTCAGGTATCAGAGCAGAACAACCCACCCCAGCCACGAGATGCCATGGGAAACCGGGTTCGCGCCATCTCGCGTCGACCTCCTCGTGTCAGCACCGCCGAGTTGAGAGCCAGACAGCGGGCTGAGCGTGCTGCTCGTGCCGCTCGTCGTCACGGCTTGCCGCCGCAGTAGCCTTCTACACCCGCAAGAGCTAACTCAGGAGCCTACAAGATGACCATGGATATTCGCTACCTTCTCCCATCGTCAAAGAACAAAGAGTCTGTGGAGAGCAGACGATTTGAACGCAAGCGCTCAACAAAGGTCCAACCCTTTCTGTTCACGCAGGGCGTCGGCAATGGGAATGGTATTCGGGACTTTAGTACACTGACAAATGTATGATTTTTCTGCTTGCTTCTCATGGAAGTTCGGCCTTCTATAGACACGCGTACGATGAGAATGGCAGTCAAACGGGGCATAGATACTCCTAGAGGTTGGATGCAGAAAGCGACGAAAGATTGGAATGGCACATCGAGCACTAACATGCCATCGATTTGGCCATGATGGGTACTGTTCTGTACCTTGCTCGTCCGTCCGTAGTGATACACCGCAAATTGAAACTGAAAACAGTTCTCTGATGAATGGCGATCCCGAAAATGATCAAACTAGCTGTATTTCCAAGAGTCAAGCTCTGTGACGTCCGCGAATGTCAACTGTTCCATTCTACGTTCTACTTCCATTGGTAACGCAATTTTTCCAAGCAAAAATCCGTCCGCTTGAAGCCTTAATCTTAATCTTGTGCCATCGATCATCTCATACTACTTCCATCACGCGTGTCTCCAGGAGGGCCAAGGCATCGATAAATGACAATGGATTGGTACACTGCGCCGCCAAGTGCATTCACTACAACTGTACCTGCATCACACTTGACTATGACGTACTCGCACGAGCCAAAGGCTCTCTCATCAGATCATTGCCTTCGATTTCTTCTCAAAACATTTGCAAACAATTTCTTCATTCCCCCTTGACGCGCAACGAAAAGTCTTTTTCTTCGACATCCATTAACCGCATGAAGTCCGAATCGACGCCTAGACTTCAATATGACGCGCAAGAAACAACCGCTCGCGTAGCCTCGCGCCAATCATGACTGCCCTCTGCATCGCGCCGGTCCGTACAAGCATGAAGACCGCTTTCAAAAGTGGCAATACAACGAGTGGCTTGAGGAGGCCTCACGAGAGCAAGAGAGATTGAACAGCGTGTCGAACCCACCAGTTGAAAGGTGAACACTCCTCACATTCAAGGTACTGGTTACTTGACTAACGTTTTCAAGTGACCACGGAAAGCTCGCGCTTGGCGGCTACCCAGCCAAGGAGCCGTATTTTCTGCCACAGCTACAGTTTGAGGACGCCACAGTCTTGATCAAGCTTGGCCCTGAGGTCCACGACTGGCTGCTCCTCCATGAATCCATCTTGCGCGACCAGTCACCATACATGGCGGCCGCGCTAAGAAAGAAATGGATGGATCTCTCCGACTTAGACTGCATCACACACCCCACAACTGGCAAAGCCATCACGGTCAAGACTCTCTCGTTGAGATACGACGACCAAACGTATTTTGTGGGAAGGAAAGAGCTCAAACTTCACGATCCTGCTTCCGATCATCCTCTGCTCTTTCAGGCTTCGCACTGGTCCGAAGAGTGGGGCTGCCACCCTGCCCGTCGCAAGACCGTCCTCAACCGCATTCAACGTTCCACGTGCTCTTTTCGCCTTGATGTACGGTGCTCAACTGTCTTGCAATCAGTTGGGTGGCTACGGCGAACGAGAGTACCTGGATTTGGACGAATGTGATGGCACTGCCGAGCTGAACTCAGCAGTACTTCAACAAGCTGTAGAGGTCTGCGCGTTTGCAGATTATCTGCAATGCCTTGATACGATAGGACCTAAAGTCATGACCATCCTCCGATCTTCGCCTCTGTTCTGGAAGGCGGTAGCATACAACCCGCTGAAGCACCTGCTTCTCGCGCGCAAGCTCAAAGACACCGAAGTGTACTTTGATGCGCTCCGCCACGCAATCTGTCAAGCCCATCACCCTGAAGAACGCATTAAGTGGGACGACCTCGCGGGGATTCTCGGATCCAGCGCGCAAGAGTTGGAGAGCTTGTACACTCCTCAGATCTTGCGCCACGAGCAGAAGATGCGGCACATTCAAGGAGAACTGCTGGTTAAGTCTCAGCTAGAGTTCGCCATGTGGAAGGAAAGCTACGACACCGACCAGCAATGGTACGGATACGATGAATACTGGGACGGAGCGTATTTGTCTTTCGAACAAGCGTCGAGGATCGACGAGGACGGGCGCGTTCAAACCACTGGAATAGCCGCCAAGGTCCGATTTGCCGCCCAGGCTATCTTCGGGCGTTGGCTCACTCTTCAATTCTTCGGTGAGAAGCTGGCGGACTTCAATGGAGCAACGCAGATGGAGATTGGCCACGGTGGTAACATTGTCAAAGCTGGGTAAGAGTCGCAATTCGATCTACGGCAGAAGTACGCTAATACCTTTGCAGAAGAGCAAACCTGGTTTTCCCTCGTATTCTCGAGGCTGCCAACTCCAATCGTCCTGCCAGTCTGTTCGGTATTGACCCCTATCGCCTCCTCCCGAGATTCTGTCGTCACTTCTCCTCCCCCGGTGCTCTTAACGACGAGTTGTCTCATCTCTTGCGGCAAGCCGGATTCACAGTCAGCCTTGGGCAACAAGGGACTGTCTTCAGCACTTTAGCTCCAAATTGGATGCCAAAGTCAGCGAAAGGCCATGGTCTAAGTCAGAGCGACCACATTTCACCCACCCACCCAAGACTCCACCACTTCTCTTACCCACTAAGGGAAGTCTTGGAAGCTGAGCTCCATGGTACTTATCTCGTCCCTGGCTGGGGTCCGACCAAGAAAAGCGAGATCGTCGTCTCAATTGAGAGATCGAGTCACTTTGACAGACACAGCGCTGGATACTTCTCCCACCTCAAGGTCCCGCGCGTGGTACCGTGGGAGCAGCTTCCGGCTTATAAGTCAAACACCAAGAAGACGATAGAGCAGGCGGCTACAGTCAACGTCACTGCAGCGTCTCAAAAGCTGATTCAAGCTCTGGCTAGGATTGGGAAGATTGCAGGCACGGTTGTTGAGACCAGCGCTAAGACCAGCGTGCATGAGAAGTCAAAGACTTGGGAAGAGAACCCAGTGAGTGGCGGAGCTTGGATGAGCACGGAAGCTACTTGGGGTTTTGAAGAATGAGAACTGAGCGTTTTTTCCAGGGAATGAGGGACTTGTTTGATCCATCTCGGGTTTGGAGCTTCAACACAAATAATCCAACACCTTGGCGCTTGGTAGAAGATAGTAGATAATTGTTGTTCGAAGCCGCTCGGACAAAGCAAGACTACCGTTTTTCACCTGTTGAGACTCTGAACTTGCTGCAAGTATCAGAACAATAGTACTTCTTTCTACAAAAGGCCCGACTGGACATGACCTCGTTTTTGATCTGTCGGAGACTGCGTCCCTCCTCTCATCCGCTTAGGGTAACCCTAGGGTAACCCAGAAGTTACTTTCCAATTGAGGCTTTCATTTTTTTTGAAGTCGTTCCACAGTCTTAGTTCTTTGGAAAAAGCCAGCAGGGTAAAGTAACCAGATATCTGCGGTTCATTTGCTCTTCTTCCAACTCCACTGGTCCGCTTTGTTGTGGCCCCTCAACCGCAATTACTGGTCCCCAGTTCCCACTGCTCTTCCTTTACCAATTCATTGTGGCCTGTGATACAACTGAATGATCCTTGAATGTGAGGCGCTCGAGTTCTGAGGAGATTGGCAGAAGGTATCGCTGGGGGCGTCCGGCTCTAGTACATCGTAGGCGCCAAACTCGTCGAAAACGGAGCATGTTCGTGACTGCTAGTTCACATTGCGGATGTCGGGCTCTAGGAGCAAGGTGCAGGCGAATAAGGTTACTGAAGACAGAGGTCAGCGTTCTTGCAGGAAGACACGAGCGCGCCGGGCGGAAGATAACGAGTGCAGGCTCAGAGAAAGAGAGGCGCTGTACGATCTTTGGCAGCAGATCCTTTTGGGGTTCCGAGAGTAGTGGCGTTGCATTCTTCAGGCAAGCATCGACCGCCGTCAAAAGATATTACCAGCATGGCAACGCGCCTTGACGCATGACATTGCGCTTCCATGCGGTAGGCTATGGTGCGCCACGCAGAGAAGAGGGAAACAGTCGAATAGGACACTACAGTATCGTACACAGTGCATAATTCAAAGAAGGAAGTTGGAGTCTTCCGTCAAGCATAGAAACCACACAGACTCAGCGAGGCTGTCAGCATCAATCAACCTCACTGGCCACGATGCATACAGCAGGATCAAGACACTCAAGATCTATGTGCTCTGGCCGCGGGCCCAGAGAATGAAGTATTGAGAAGACTAACCTCCCTGGCAACACAGTTCGTTACGTCGCCTTTGTGCCGCCTCACACAGAACCTCACTACTCGCAACACAGCAACGCGGTCGCATGTAACAAGAGAAAGACATTGACCACTCTTCTCCAACCTTTGCGCCAATGGAGCAAAGAACTGATGAAAAGATGTTCGCGTCTGCCAGCTGTAGTGCAATACTGGTGACGCTTGAGGGTTCCAAAACTTGAGTGTGACTAACCATACTACCACATTGCCATTATGGGGAGAGAAAAGAAGGAAGATCAGTGGAGGGGCGAGCGGGCTTTATACAAGCGAGAGCCTGCAAGTCTTGGCACCTGCCCCGACTGTTGATTGCAAACGGCGCTAGGCCAGATGTGAGCATGGGAGGCATTGCAGCTCGCTTGAGTGACGTCTTCGGTCAGCTAGGTAGACCACTGTCGATCTCTTTGGAGGGTCTGCAACGATCATGAGTAGATGTGTTGACGATGATCGAATCCGACGATCATTCTCGTACCGATTGGCAAGGATGGGCCCTACGAAGGTCAAACTATCATGACATCGGTGTCCTGGGTTTGTCTACGATGCTCAGATAGGATTCCACTTCCAGACACTCTGGACCTTTTGCTTCTCCCCACTCAACCACCAAGACATTGCAAGTTATCCATTTCGCTGCTTCCAAGGCAACAACATCGGCCGACTCCACCTAGCTTAGTCGAAAGTCCTTCACCCCTTCGTCTACCCACTGCCAATGTCCACACGGCCGATATTGCTGTCTTCAATGATCAGTGGCGGCACCTGCACGCCCGAGCTGCTTAGCCAACGCCTGCATCCACTCGTTCGATGCCCCCGCAATGCTCACGCCCTCAAGCCCATGGCTTTTGTTTTGCTCATTAGCAGCGATCGACTCATCTCCGCGGAAGAACGACGAATACTTCGGGAGCGCCATGCGCGGGAAGTACTCCATTTCTCCCTCATAGAAATGAGTCCCAAAAACTTCTCCCATCGAAATACTATGGCTCTCGCCGGTGAACGAGGTGCGATGATCGGGGAGAGCGAACTGTTGCTCGAAGATGCGGCTGGCTTCTTGCACAATCTCTGCCAGGTGACGTTTGATTTGCTTGCTTGGACTGAATTGATAACCGAGTTTGAAGATGGCGGCCAAGCGATCTGGCGCAGCCAGACCGAAGATGGCGGCTGGGTCAGAAGATGAAGCAGCCTGCTCAAGACTGTGGATGACGAATGCGAGGTGGCTATGGCTCAAGTCAGCATGATGGTTTTCGGGTGGATCGAACGGCGAACACTTACTTGCTATGATCTTCGGGTTTCCAGGCATAGTATCCAAGGCGGTTAGCAGGGTAAAATCTCCCACGGCGACGGTGGAAATAGACGGGAGAGCCATGGAGCTCCTCAGTGAGCCACTGCTGATAGTGAGCGTGAGCGAGATAGGCGGAGCGTTCGTTAGTCTTTTCGCCATCGGAACGCGAGCTCGAGCGGAACTTGATCCAGTCCAGAAACTTGGAGCGGCCAACTTGCTTGTAGTTGAAGAAGTACTTAGTCTGGAACAAAGCGAGAGCGTGGAGCTGACCTTCAGTCTTCGTAAGCTCCAGCATCATTCGGTTAAGCTGGTAGGTGAAGATGTTCTCGACGTCAACTTTGGACATTCCCATGATGTCGGCAATTGCAGCCCAGTCGTCTGCGGTGGTCCTCGACTTGGATCGTCCAGGTCGATCAATGCTCTCGAAATGGATACGAGCAATTAGATGTCGGAGGGCGTCTTCATAGATGTCTCTGCGCTGAAGCTTCTTGGCCACCATGGCCCAGTCGGTGGGCCTCTTGGATACATGGGCCCAGAGGTCCGTAAATTTACCCAAGAAGCGGTCGATAGCTGGCTTGATAATGGGGAGAGAGTCATACTATTCTGCGTAGGCGCAGACATGGCTGATCTGAGCGACAATTGGTTCAGTCCCAGCTCCCTCGATTAGCTGCTGAGCGCTCAGGTCGGCGCCATGGAGGAACGCGAAAAAGAGACGCAAAGCGCGAGCGCATTGAGACTGGATAGAATTTGGCATAATCGGGTAATCGAGAACGAACTCGGGCCATCCATCGGTAGCCAAGTCTGAGCCGTCGAAACGATACCTTGCAGCCGTCTCGTCTCCGAGTTGTACTTCCTACCCAATGTCAGCCTTGTGAACTTCCCGGGATGTTTCAAACACTCTGAAGACAATCTTGCATACCTTTCCTTCTAGCAGGTACGTCTCGTCCGCCAGCTTCAAAGCTAACGTGCGCACGAGGACTTTCTGGCCAGTCTTGGGATGAACAATTTCATCCATCAGCGACTTCGAAGCCTTCGACCAGTCACCGGTGCAACTAGCCGCAAAGACGGGAGAGCTTGCAGCAAAGACTTTGCTATTGATGACTAGCCAGGTTGTTGGATCGCGATTGAGTTTGATGACAAGGTCCCCATCCTCGAACTGTAGGGCTGGAAGGCCGACATGTGCATGGACGGGGCTGTCGGGAGTCGCGGGAATGTTGGTCAAGACGCCAAAAAAACTATGGGACAGTCAGATTACGGGAGCAGATACAGAGTCGGGCTTGGTAAGTTACCTTGGAGTCTTTGAGGCGGCCATGATGTGCGTGGTTTTCTCGATTGGGTCAAAGGGAGCGGGATGTGGCAGGTCGTGCCTATATCTTGGATGTAGAAAGTGTTTCAATGTTGGTGTAAGATGCCACGGCGGTGTGGGAGTCGGTGGAGGTTGGCGGAGTCGAGAAAGGAATTGTAAACAAGATTTATATAGGGATGCAGTGGTCGACGTGGTGACAGCTGACCTGCACAGGGTGCGTCATGACAGCAGTGTAGCCAGTGAAGAGGTTGCGTTGTTGCCACTTGCTCTTCGCTGTGAATGCAGGTTTGGGTGCCGCCTCTCCACATGTCGGTAATCTCGAACAAGGAAGTACACATCAAAGTAGAAGTGCTTCCTTAGAGCCTTGGGCTCGTATAAAAATACTAGAAGTAGCCTTTTGCTTGTTTGCAAAGCTTTCTGCATTTCTTTGTGTGCTGAGGTTTGCAACAAACCAACAGTTGAGACAATGTATCGGAGATCATATTGACGGGTTCCCAGTCAACCGGACAACTGTATTCGACTTGAGCAAGATAGAACAATTGCAATGTGACTATCTGACATTACGTTAGGCTCTGAGGTCGTAATTGCCTTGCGAGTCAGCGGAAGAGGATTCGATAGATCCAACGGAAGCGGAAATGTGGCTTGATCTTCTTATTATCAACCGCGTCACAATCTCACTGAAGATCGGCACGACAGGCTGGAATTATCAGGAACGAAAAGTGGATTTTGGATGGCGTAATAACCATAGTGTTCTATTCCACCGTGTAGACGTGCCGTTTAGATTGGTGGCTCACCCCTATGCCACGACCGGACTCCCGGCCGCCAAAGCTTTCTGCCTCAACTCCCTCTTGTGCATCCACCAAACAGCCCATGTAATGCCGGCCTGGGCAACAAACATGACGGAAGAGAAGATGAAGCCTTTGTGGAATCTCGGAGCGTCGACGGCAGGGAAGACGAGGTAAGGCAGCCAAGCATTGACAGCGTAGCCCAGAGCGTTCATGATTCCGAGGACGATGGCACGCTCTTCAGCGTCAGAGGAGCAGATCTCGCTGAGACAAGGTCAGTATAGGAGGAGGAGGAGGAAGGTAAAGAATGGAACGAGAGACTCACTTTGCCCACGCCATGCTAATCGGACCGTACGGGACATATGCGCGGAACATCTCGAAGGCGAACCATTTGAGGCCGTCGGGAACTGCCCAGATTGCGAGGACAACTGACGTGAAGAAACCCCAGAAGGTCGAGACGGACATGAGGGCAGGACGGTTGCGCCAGTGATCGGAGAAGATGGCGAAGAGAACCGTGAGGACTAGCTGCACGGCGGCTTGCGAAGTAGGAATGATGTTGATGAGCTCGATGGAATATTTGCCAGTAGCCTTGAGCCAGAGGGTGAAAGGCTGGACGCTGCCGGATGGTTGCTGTCACGAAGTGTTAGCCTGCGAACGGCAAGACGAGGATCACAGCTGCGCAGAACTTACAACGTTGATGAAGATGATGTACAGAACAGTCAAGAAGTAGACGTGCCAGCGGCCGAAAATGCGCTTCCAAGCGGACCAGCCCAACTTGGAGCGAGGTGCACGGCCGACGTCCTCCATGCGCTTGACGGCAAGCTCGACTTGGTCCTTCCGGAGATAGAATGCTCGGGTGTTTTCGGGCATGTCAGGAATAAGGAAGAGGCCAGCTATGGCAATCGGCAGACCAATTACGCCGTCCATAATAAACAGCCACTTCCACCCAGGGAGGCCATGCAAGCCATTCATACCCTTGTATACACCTGCTTGGAGGTAGCCACTGAACATCGATGCAGCAGCCGAGGAGGCATGGAAGATACAAGCCCGCTTTGCGAGCTCGGAAGGCTTATACCATGAGCCAAGAATCATGTGGGCCGCCGGATAGAAGATGGATTCTAGCAAGCCGACGAAGAAGCGTATGGCTATGACATGGTTCGAAGTCGTCACAGCCGCCAGGCAGAAAGTGAGCATTGTCCAGAGCAGCTCGCAAGAAGGTATCCATATACTCGGTCGCACCTTGGTCAAGACAATCTGACTGGGTACTTGGCCGATGACATAGCCGCATGTCCAGGCAACGTCAATCATGTTGAGCTCATTGCTGTTCATCTGCAGATCTTCTTTCATGCCAGAGACATAGGCGTTGGAGATGTTGGTCTGATCCAAATTCTTGATGAAGTAACCTGAGGAGCGTTAGCATTCGACGCCTCAGCGCAAATTATTGGGGAGAGCTTACCAAGTCCCAAGATTAGGAGGACGCAAAAGTCCAAACGTTGTACAAACGCCGCTTCCTCCTTCGACCGGCCAGGGTCGTAATCCCAGATGTACGCATACCAAGGCACCTTGGGTTTGTGTTCAGTCAAAGTGCCATCCGGTGAAGAGTCTCGCGAGAGCTCATTTTCGGGTACTCTGTCGGCCTCGATGGAGACAGTCTTCTTGTCGGGTGTTGTGCCAACATGCCTTTGGCTTAGTTCCACCATCGTCGGGAGTCACTTGCCAGAGCAATGGGGCGTTGAGATAATTTCCAGCCGTGAGAATATCCAGACAAGTAGCATTTCAAGCGCGCAAGAAAGCCTTCAAGTATAATTCTCACATGGCAAGCCACAAAAAGCTCGACCAAGCCGATCGTCGCCATGGCAGGGCCGGCGCACGCAATCGCAACAGAGCGGCGACAGTCCCCGAGGAAGGGCAGCGAGCGAAGCAGGGTTGGAGATCAAATTGAGAGCTGTAGAAGATGACCAGACCTGAGCTCGGAAAGGCCAGGCCTGAACAAGATCCACAGTCGCCGTCTTATCTTCGCAGCTTGGAGATGTTCCAAGTGCCGTGTCTCGCCTTGAGAGCAAGCAAGGCCACTCAAGGAGTAGGATGGCGGCATCGGCGCAGCGCAACATGACTCTTGCTGCATATCAAGGACGTTTCGTGCTTGATGCGGGCCATGAGGTGCTCGCTTGTCGTGCAGACTACTGCGATGTCGAGGTAAATGGCACCCTTCCCGAGCTTCTTGGTGTGCAACGGCGATGAGCACGTGGCTTAATCATGAGCATATTTCCAGCATAGCCAATTGCGGCAAAGACTTGTATCGATACAGGCTGTAGATCGTTCATAATTATGCTTCATCGAGCATAGTGTCGCTGTGTTGGGCGCAGAGTTGCAGGATGTGGTGTTGACGGTCTAGCGTGGATTGCAAGCTTGCGGAGATGGATTGCGCCATACGCAGCCAGAACGATCAACCACCAAACACCTCGCGAGAACGTCGGGAGTACATGCGGAGTCGAGCGATATCATTAATCTTGCTGGGTAAGCAACAATTGCGTACTTGACGGTAGGATGCCGAAGGCGGCGGGCATGGTTACTGCTTAAATGGGCGAAGTAGCCATGCTTTGTAGGTCAGCATAGCCAGTAGCTCTTCATTTACCTTGCAGTACACTTGTAATACAGAACACCAAGGCAAGGTTACATGGTAATCACATAGACTGCTTTCAAGATGGCTCCCTCTGCCATCATCCCCGAGATCACCGACTACGTTCAACCCAAGAAAGACAACCTCAACCTACCAGGGCCAACTAGGGCAAGGCTCGAGAAAGCAGGCATCGACCTCAGCCAAGGATACCCAGTACGCCCTTGATACGCCACTGTCCTTCTTCCTGCAATACTAAACATCAAAACAGTACCGTCCAGCCCGCCCTCTTTACCTCCAAGATGTTTACGCCATCAGAGACCAAGACCGCGAATACATCGACGCCGGCACCCGCGCGGACAAGGAGAAGAAAGCTCTTTTCTCCGCCGCCAAAGAAGTCAAGCACCTCACCGCTCACATCGGCACCGAGATTGTCGGCCTGCAACTCAAGGACTTGACCGATCCGCAAAAGGACGAACTCGCACTTTTGATCGCCGAGCGCAGCGTTGTCTTCTTCCGCGACCAGGATCTCAGCCCACAGAAGCAGCTTGAGTTGGGCAATTATTTCGGCGAAGTCGAGATTCACCCTCAAGTTCCGCATGTGCCTGGCTTGCAAGGGACGACTGTGATTTGGCCGGATCTGCAAAAGTCGGAGACTGGAGCGAGCTTCCGCAAGCCTATTGGAACGCAGGGATGGCATACTGATCTGTGAGAACTGTTGACGTCTTGTTGCCGAGCACCGAACACTGACAATATCGCAGCGTCCATGAACGCCAGCCAGCAGGCATCACTCACCTCCACAACGACACAGTTCCGACTGTCGGTGGCGACACCCTTTGGGCCTCCGGCTACTCTGCGTATGAGAAGTTATCACCCGAGTTCCGCAAAATCATCGATGGCCGTTATGCCGTCTACCGCTCCGCTCACTCCTACCTTGACCGTGACGACCCGAATGCCGGACCAAAGCACATCGAGCGCAGCCACCCGCTTGTTCGTGTCCATCCAGCAACCGGCTGGAAGAGCCTCTACGTTAACCGCGCCATGACGAAGCGCATCGTCGGCTTGGACGATGCAGAGAGCGATGTAATCTTGCAGTAATTGTTCAAGGTGTATGAGAGCAATGTCGACATCCAGGTCCGTTTCAACTGGACCCCCGGATCGAGTGCACTTTGGGACAACAGGTGAGAACCCCAAGTCGTTCTTCTTCCAAATCCGGTCTGAAGCTGACCGCTTGTCCAGAATCACAATGCACAATGCGTCTTACGACTACCAAGGCCTTGGGCCTCGCCACGGCACTCGCGTGACCAGTCTAGCGGAGAAGCCAGTCTTTGATGCCGATGCGCCGACCAGGAGGCAAGCGCTTGGACTCGCTGGTGCAGATGAATGAAGTAACTGCCTTTCAGTAGTGAAGCAAGCCGAGTGACCAACACCAAAGTCTCAGCAGAAGTAGACGGGAGTCAACCACCACTTGCCTCCATTTGGGCCAATAGGGTCGCAGTCTGCCTGCCTTGAAATGCTGTTGCCCCGGCCACCGAGAATAGCATTCTCGAGCTCTGATCGACGAGCTGGACACCACGCGAAAGTGTGCTGCTGCTCGTCTATTGCAACTTCTTCGTATTCTTCTCCATCATCCGAGTATTCTTTGTTGTGAATGCAGATATGTTCGCCGAGATGCGCATCAAGTTCCTCGTCGGCATAGAAAAAGAGTCCCACAATCTCCACGCCCTCCAGATTGAGGCGCTGAGGCCATTCTTGTTTCACACGCTCGAGAGCAGGGGCGTAAGAGGCTTCTTCGAACGAGCAGTTGATGATATGCAGGTAGCGAAGTTGTTCCGCGTGGCGGAAGAGGAACCTTTCAAGATTGTGAAGGGTAAATCCCCAGCCTCTGAGCTCGATCGAACGCAAATTTTTGAACTCAATCGAGCTCACGATTCGAGTGAAAGCTGTAGAGCCGCGATTGTTGGTCGCAAGCCCGAGATGTACAAGCGATGGTGCATGCCTCAAAAGGTCTGCGGTATTGCTTACAATCTTAGAAAGCCTCTCGACTTTTTCCTCTTCTGTGCTGAGGTCCGCAGGGTCAAATTCCTCGGTGTCTATAGGAAGACGCAACGATCGAACTGGGTAAAGTAATTTGAACCACATGTCCTTGTCCGTGGGTGACATATATACCGCTGAAGGTATACATGGCACATTGCAGAAGTCTCCGATCTCGTCCTCGTGTTGTTCATTCAAGCTACGAGGCATCTCCGGCAGATTGAAATTGTTCTGTCCAATAGAAAATGACTCCAAACTTGGTTTGATGAGCGTGAGCTCCGTCAACAATTGCGCGAAGTGGCTAGGGTCATTGTTGGTCATGGCCTCAGGGGCAAGGGCATCCCCAAACAGCCGTTGACAGAGCTGTTTGTAGGACTCACCATGGCGAGAAAGCGCCCGGTAATCTGTAACGCTTAGATGGCGTAGCTTAGAAAATTGAGCAAAACAGAGGTGTAGATAACTCCAGGCCAGTCTGCGATTCCGGCTAGAGATCTGATTCATAAAGCGGCGATGATAGAGTGCGAAGCCATTAACGACCCGCATGCGATCATATTCTTCCCCATCAGCAGGATCGATGTCCTGGCCTGGCAAAAAGTCCCGACGTCCTGGCGGCTGCCGTGCTTGCTGTTCTCGGGGGTCGTACTGGAAGAGGCTGTCGAATGCTGCAAAGTCGTCAAGACTTTGTTGGTCAGCGCCGGAGGCGTGCCAGCTTCCGGGACGTTGAGAATATTCTGACTGGTAGTCATTGAAATCACTGGCAGCCTCTCGCCGCCAGCTGCTTGCGTCCCATATCAAATGCGTGACGTGCTGGCGGAAATACGAATGATCCATTACCTGACGAAGCTTTTGGAACGCCTCCTTGCGCTCTGCAATCACCACGGTGGTCAACAGATAAGGCGAGCTTAGCTCTTTGAACGCTTTGCAGACAAGCCTTGAGCTTGCGATATCAACGAGCGGGTTTTGAGACGATAGCATGGCAAAGATCCGCGAGAGAAGTTCTGGTGGCAACTTCTCGATGGGAGACGAATGAGTCTGCGCCATGGTGAGACCTCGGCTTACCGTCCTGGACTCTGGCAAAGCGGCTTCTGCACTGTAGTGCAAGTGTGATGATACCTGTTGATCAAAGTTGTTGATGTCCAAACGAAAGAGATGTAAGGAGGTAAGGTGGGAGGTATCAGTCAGAGGACAGACGTTCGACCTGCGCTAACCGCTCTCGGACGCTCGCCGCAAACCTTGGCAGTGGTATGTTTGCTAGGCACCATCACACCACCGAATTAACAATAAGATAATATCCCATCGTCCATCAATCGCAGAACCGAGAAGTTTGGCATGCCCGTATCAATGACAAGCTGGAGTGAAACGATCCGGGTTCTCTCTCAAGACGTAAAAACAAGCTGTTCAGTCTGTGGACTTGAGGGAAGAATAGTAGTCAAGATGCATGTTCCGTCCACCACTCATCATATCTCCTGGTCGCGTTCTCATCTATCACACGCTGAATGCAGTTACGTCGGCCTCCCATCAACGCACTTTCAAGCTCGAGCTGCTCGGACGCAGACTTCGGTCTGGGACCTCGTCCAAGGTCATAACACGGATACTGATTCTGACCAGGGCTCACGTGCACTGCGCATCCCTGTGACAAATGCAGACAATCTTTGTCCCCCACGTCCCGCGCCAATGATACAGCAACATTAAATGCCAAGCCGCAGACTTCTACCCCGGTGAGGTTCAGAGCAGGGCCTAACATGTCTTCGGCCATCTCTAGCAGCATAGCTTCTGTGCAATCTGTTAGGGCGCAGTCAATGATGTGAACCTCACGAAGGGTTGTTGCGTGTTTCAACAGAAATCCCTGGATGTCCTGAAGCGAGAAGAACCAACCCCGAAGAGTGACTGTATGCGGCTTTTGAAAGTGCGGGCGGCTAAGAATTTGTCCAAGAATCGGCTCAGCTCGGTCTCTGAACCAAGCATGTGTCGGATAGTAGCCCGACAGTGGCTTCGTAACGAGTTCGAGATGCTTGAGAGAAGCTTCACTGTAAGACAACAATTTTCGAACGCAGTCCACGATGTTTTCAAGACGTTCGAATGGACGGCTGCTGCTATGATTCCGAGATACAAGGGTGTTGACAGGCAGGCTAAGATACTCGGTATGACACAGCATCTGGCGCCACTTCTCGTCATCTTGGGGAATGTGTTTCTCGTCAAAACGTAACAAGGGGGCGCGGAGCGCAGTGATGATATCAGGGCCGTTGAAGTTGGTTCGACCGAAGCACAGGGACTCAAGCTTCGGGTTTATCTTGAGGAGTTCTTGCAGACAACCGCGCAAAGGTGACCAGGAAGTAAATCTATCCTCGTCGCGTAGCCAATGCGAAGGCTCGTCGAACAGCAGACTTGGAGGTATGACAGACCCGAAGAGTCGGGTACACAGACTTGAGAACGTTTCTCTGTTACGAGACAAAATGCGGAAGTCTGTATACTCGAAGTGGCGTAGATGTGGCAATTTCTGGAAAGCCATGTGGAGATAGCGCAGTGACGCTCGACTTTGTCTCAAACGGACTTGGAGCTGATAGCGACGATGATTCTCGACAAATCCACGATGCAGACTTTGGGTCTTGTCCCATTCATGCTCTGTTTCCCTCCAGCTCTCCACACAAGTGCTAAGTTCCATTTCTCCTGTAATCGGGTTTAAATTGTCTGTTGTGTCTCGCAATAACGAATTGACGCTGGCTAGGTCGATACGCCGACTTTCCCGAGTTCCTGAGGGTTCCAGTTTCGTGGGCACTCTCCACCGCGCAAAGTCGGAATGCAGGTTCGCTCCATAGTCTCTGAAGTCCAAACCTCGATAACTACTCCCGTCCCAAACCAGGCGCGTTACATGTTTGTTGAAGTATGGATGCTCCAGAACCTCTCGTAACTTCTGAAGGGTGCTAAGGCGGTCTGCGATGACCGCTGTAGTGATCAAGTAGGGAGAGCTGATCTCGCACCATCGACGAGACACGAGTCTACAGCTTGTGATCTCTGCGTGGTATCGTTCGAACGACAAGTATTCGAATATCCTCGAGAAGAGCTCAACCGGCAAGGACTCGCCGTTTCCTCGTAGAGCTGGGTCCATGACGGTCTGGCGGCAACCCAGCTGGTGCTATGAAGCGGAAAGGTGGCTCCATGATGATTAAGCCAGACGGATATCTGGGTGACATTAAGAAGAAGTCAGAGTCTCACAAGGCAGTCGAGATGTAGCTTCAACTTCGTACCTTGCTTACCAATGTACGCTAGCCATGTTGAGACGCTCGCCGCAAACCCTTGGCACGGCTGCCTGGACGTTTCCCGAGCAGAGTTACACGGGCATCTTCCTTGCCTCTACCTCACTATGTTTGGCCATATCGTACTTTAATATGGCGCGTGCTACACGATCATTTGAAGACCTCTTACCTGTTGGGTTACCAGACGAAGTCGACAGCCAAGCTGGTATGGCCCAAGGGAGTCTCCCATTGTGGCAGGAGACACGTTCCTAGCTGCTCTGAGGCCCATATCGCTTAACAATGTTGCAAGGCCACAAGCTACCTCTCCAAGTCATCGCATCGACCTCATGAGAATGCTGTACCATCATTTTAGCGGCAAGCCTTCGACATGGATTCGCGGCGCTAAGCGCCGACGCTCTGGCGGTAAAGGCAACACAGCCAGGATGCAAACGACTTTATCATTCTTTCCGTTTCTTCTGCTCTCCGCGCGTGCAGCCAGTCATCAAACACACCGGCCTCGTGATCCTACGCTGCAACTGCGGCGCTGCCTTGCCATTGCAGTCCTACAGTCGGAGTCTGACGCCAATCTCAAGTCATGACTTAAGCTGAGACCACCACAGTGTCGGGCCACTTCCTTCGTCTTCCATCTTTCTGACATTGATCAAGTGCTGGTAGGATCTGTCTACCGTTTCAGTCACCGCAGCCACAGTGAGTCAAAATATCCACGATACATATGTGCCGTTTTCTTCCCATCTGTCGCACCGTCTGCTGTTCCATCTTACCACTGCAAGCAAGACTGAAGACT
Source organism: Cladosporium austrohemisphaericum (assembly GCA_022813715.1). Classification (NCBI taxonomy): domain Eukaryota; kingdom Fungi; phylum Ascomycota; class Dothideomycetes; order Cladosporiales; family Cladosporiaceae; genus Cladosporium; species Cladosporium austrohemisphaericum. Next base: position 308,268 of record JAKLLY010000005.1, read on the forward strand.
CTTGAAAGAGAGCACAGTCCGACGCAGGCCGTCCTTGCCTTGCCTACGAACAGTCAACCTTGAAACCGTCCGATCGTCATGACTGGCCTCCTTGATCACGACTTCTTGCTGATAGCCCCAAAGATGTAGCACTTCATCTCCGTCAAACCGCTCTGGATGATCAACACAACAATGACACCATCACCAATCAACTGCTGGAGGCTATCGAGTCCGAATCTCTCCCTCCTATGGTCTACGCTCTCTGGAGTTCATCATGCCCAGGTCACGACGCCACGGTGACGGGTATGCGTCAATCACATTCGATCATTGTGCGGAGCTCAGCAATACGCAACTTCCGTCGGAGATTCCGGAGCTCTGACTGTGAGGGCCTGTGGCACACACTGGGCGGTACAGATGGCGTTGTCGGGCTACTGGCCGAATTTTCGGTGATCCATGTCAAGGAATTCTGCAAAGCTGTGGCCAGGTGCAGCACAAGCAGAAGTAGCACTGCGGCGAGGCAGGCTTTGGTGACTGAGCTTCTCCAAACATTGACAGATATATCAGGCGAGCGGAATCCAGACGGCCGTTCTCTGATGGACCTCTACGCCAAGATTATCTACACATGCACGACAGACTTCAAAGAGACATGGATGTTACAACAAGATACCTCAGACCTGGACATGGCAAAGGTCTTCCAAACTGATGTCTCGTTGTATCGTGGCCGGTGTCTTGAGGCTCTCGCGACTTGCAATGGCGATCTTGACGGTGGCTTTGGCAGGTACACGCCTCTTTTCCTGTCAATCCCGCAACAGCCCGACAACCTCGACCGCTCCGTTTCCGCAAGCATGACTTTTGCTGTACAAACATTGCATGCCGTTCAGGATTCGAAGATTATTCCACAAGACGCCGACTGGCTGGAAGAGACGATACGCAGTCTACTCCGACGACTTGTACGAAGGAGAGCATCTGCCGAATTTACGGCGAAGTGCTTGGCCGCGATCTCACACTGTACGAACCAGCGATCTAGAACTAAGACTGGAGTCTCAAGATCGGATAAGTACGAGCGCGATCGTCTCGAGCGGCACCACTTCCTCGACGTTATCAAGCTCTGGCGTCGAAATCCTTCAGTTTATGAGCCAAATTTGACGCCACTGTTGCGAGATCTCAAGGTTCCTTTGGACATCAGCAGCAAGTACGACGATGATGCTATCGAGCATCGAATCTTCTCGACAAAGCGCAAGTACCGATATCAACTGCTCCGCTGGATTTTGTTCAACCACCACCAATACGGGATCGACATCGAAGACGCCGCCCAGTTGAAACACCAGGCCTTGGAACCGTTCTCGGACACACTGATGTTCTCTTTAACAAGCCCTGAAGCTGTTCAACTTTTTGATCGCTTTGAGTTGGCCCGACCAGGAGCACTCAAGTTGAAGGTCCCAAGAGGTACTCTGAGGGAGTTGGGCAAAGCTGGTGATCAGGCGCTTGTCGACCTTCTACGTCTTCATCTGCTCGACAACGCCGATGAATCACGGCAGGAAGGACAGAGCCGCACATTGCACTGCCGACAAATGGCAGAGGACTCTGGTTCTCAGTCGATTCGATCTGCGTGGATCAACGCCGCGTTTCATTTCGCCATCTCCTCGAGATCGCTGGACGTCTTCCAGGATACTGTCATCTGGGCACGTCGCTTTAGTAGAGATCCTAAGGCAGCAGTCGAACTCTACGGATCCTATCCTTCTGGAGGTCCTTTGTTCCACGGTGGCAGAACTTCAAAATTTCTGTCTGGCATTCCCTTGAGATTGCAAGAAGACACCACTCTTGTAACCGTGAGCTACAACGTCTGCAAAGGCAACGAAGTCATGCTCGACCTGCTTCAATCTGCTATTCTGGTACAAAATGATCCATCCTTCAAGCGGCGTCATTGGGAAAAGGTGTTCCTGCTTCCGAAGGCCATCGTATTGTCCCGTCTGAGGCACGTGAACGCCCTTCAACGTCGACTTGGGCTGTCAGATGACCAAGTCTTTTCATGCGTATGGCGTCATACTATTGAGACTACTGGAATTAGAGAAGATTGGGCTTGCGGATGAGAATGCACCCTTGCAATCCAGCAGATCAAAGGGTCCAATGGGAGAATACGACTACTCCGAGCACAGCACAGCTGCCAAACGCCCTTCTGCGGCCACACTACGCTTCCTTGACGAGCTTGCAATTCGACGTGATAGTCTGTGGACGCACCGTCGAGTCGAAGTTTATCCCGCGGTAACCACGCTTGGGCCTCCTTGGCCGCGTGGGTTGTCCATAGATCGTCATTGGATTCCCGACCACCTTAGCGCTTGTATTCCTCGCTTGCGCTATGAGTATGATGACGAAGACGCAGATCAAGAGGAAGAAGAGCATAGTTGGGGACCTAGATTGCAGGACTGCTTGCCATTTCTCGAGAAACGAGCGGAAGACATCGTCTTCCTTTCAGCCGAGCATGCGCTACTCCCAGTGCCTCAAGATGAGAAATCCAAAGAAATGGTACGACCTATCGTCGAGGACTACCATCTAGCCCTAAGGTGGTATCTAGGATGGTGTTATCCGGCGGAAAGGCAAAGGCGACTACATGCTGCATGGCAACATGCTACAAAGACTTTGAGCGGTGACCGCATGTCCGCACTGGAGAGCAGGCAATACTGGACACAGACCTTCGCCCAAGCCGGTGCGCCGCCTACTCCCGCCATGCTAGACTTCCCTTCGCACTCAGATCCACGACTCCCGCATCAGGAAGAGCGTTCTCCTGAACCCGTCGAATGGTACCCTGGTCCTGATGCTAATCTCACTGGAGGCAAACGTAGGCAGCTAGATGCCCTTGTCATAGATTGGTTTCTTGGTAAGAGGCAGCCAAATCTCTCTCCAATCAGCATACCGGATTTTTGGGGTCTCAACAGGTACAGCTTAAAACCGCTCAGCCGTCGACTGCAGTACAAGATTGGCTTTGTACCAGGTAGCGTTCCCAAAGACGCAAGGGAGGCTCTCATCGCGGCCGCGCTGTTCCTCGTTGATGGTCGAGCTGGAGCCGGATCAGGACTCTTTAGGAATCCGTTCCCTTCTACCACAACCCCACGGTTCCCTTCCGTTTTCCTGGGTACTGACGTGATCGACAGCAAGTAACCCAGTGATGAAGCTGTTGAACAGATGCTGGAGCGTTTCCTCCCTGCCATACCGCCTAGCTTGATCAAACGATTGGCTGATAGTCTGGTCGAGAAATGTCTGACAGAGTCTGCGCCCTCGAACAATCTGCGCAAGTGGACAAGCATGCTGTTACGGCTTCTGGTGCTCTCAGACAAGCCGGAGCTTGCGACTGATCTCATTGTCCGCATCATTCTGGAGATGCCTGGTGAGACTCCGTGGCACCGCATCTTGCTCCACGCCGGCATACTCAAGCGACTTCCTCCTAGCCATGCAAGAATGGTTATGCAGAGTCTAGTGGACGGTGTCGTCGAACGACTCTCTCGGCACCATCAGAGTAAGCCAACCGATGGAAGCAGAGATGGCCATGCGATGACTCCCGGACCTTACACGCCCTCTTTGCCAGCGGTCAAAGTCACGACGGTGAAGATCTTGGCTCAGATCCTGAGGGATGCGTCTTTCTTGGGTGACGATTTCGTCTTACAAGCACTCATATCGCTCTTCCATAGCGCAACGCACATGCATGTCCGTGCAGATATTGTCGACAGTTTCACAAGCCTGCTCTCCAGCTCTCGATCGGTCCGAGTCCAAGAAGCCATCGTCAGCACATTGGAGACGGAAGTTGTGCCGGTCGCAGCGGAGCTCAATGAACGGTCGCCGATAACAGAACAGCGCTGGCGAATGGCCGAAGAGGCTGTCGAGCCTCCTCAAGTGTACAGCGATGCGGGTCTTGCTCCAGTATGCAATGCACTGGTGAAGGTGATAAAGTTGTCCAGGCATGAATCCATGCGGCCGCACAACTTGGTGGGACGCCTTCTTCTGCCTTTGATTCGCAGGTCTCGCGAGAACAACTCTCGCTGGGCCAACGTTCTCCTCCAAAAGCATCACACCTCGGATCTTGCTGCTCGGGTCCCGGATTGTCCTGCAAAACCTCAGCTGTTGGAGATCACGCTTACAGAATACACTGCTCACATGCCCGCCTCTGAGTTCACGAACCTGAGCAATATGCTCCTCTTCGCAGCTAGCCCTCCAGAGAGGTACACAGAGCTAGCAAAGCGACTCAACAGTCACCCTCAGGCATGCAAGCAGAACGACGCACTACATTGGCTTCGTACAACCAACGGGGCGCAACTCGCTATGTCCAGTGGTTCGAAAAGTTATCGCAAAATCGTCGAATGCCTACAAAGCGACAAATTTGCAAGTCCCGATCAGAGACTCGCATACGACATTGTCACTCCCGCACACCTACAAGATCACGAACGAAAGATGCTAGACGTCGTCTTCGCCAACTACCCATCGCACCCCAGGAGATGGCAAGACCACGTCAAGATCTATTCTCCGCCACTAAGCGACAGATCATTGAACACGCGCATTCGTTGGCGCGAGCACTGCCGCCCTCTCGTCCAGCATGCCGTTTCGCTCGTCGAAGCTGTACGAACAAAAGCATGGCAGTGCGACTCGTTGCGCAGTCCACACGTTCTGCCAGACATCTATCCCCTTCAACTATGGCTTCTTCCGTACCCAAATCTTTACCCGACGGCAGAGCACGACGAGCGAGTGGACTCGTTCGTGGACAACATGCGTGAGCTCATCCAGGATTTGGCGTCTAGTGGCAAGCCTTACCATTCACGATGGCCGCTGCTGATCGAAGCTGTGCAAGAATGTCCGCAGCAAGATTGGGTAGCTCTTGCCCTCCGCTTTGGGCGACTTCAAGGCGGTGCTGGGTGGGACCTAACCCTTGAGGAATGCTTGTGTGTTGAATTGGCGGATGGATTGCTACAAGGTGTGGAGAGCTTGACGCAAGTTGATGCAAAAGCGGTTGGAGACATGGTCGGCATTTGGAAGCAATGCTTTGATGAAGAGACGAGGAGCAAAGCAATGGCGCACTTGAGGTCGCTGCAGAGCAAAACAGGTCCGGGCATGCAGAACGTGAGCGAAGAGGGAGCTTGGAGCGACGATGACTCCATGGAAGAAGGCTACTGAGATTACATCTGATGCTCCGTAGCGCAGTGCTGCGAACGAACAATCTAACAGAGCACATTCACGTTGATCAGAACACTACGCATGCAGTGATTTGATGCTTCCTATCTCGCGTGTTAGGGTTGAGGTTAGATGCCCGTGCCGTCAAGATCAATCATTGTTTGGTTCAGATAGCTTAATGCTAGGCATTTCGATAGCTCAACAAGTAACAACAGTCAATCACTTGGTATTCCAATACCACTTCGTCTATACGGTGGTCGGTAACAAGGTTCAACGAGACCTTTTCGTGAATCTCAAGCATGTCGTTGCATGGCTTGTGCATCATCATGCTGTTCTGTCGGTAGAGTAGCACAAGAGGATGTCTATTCTACAAGTATTTTGGAGAAGTGCAAGGCACACAGTATAGCATGCAAAATCGCTCTTCGATAACTTTTTTCGAACGAAACATCAGGTAGGCACTGGCCATGTGTACGGGTATCGATCTGGAGCATAGAAGCAGGTAGACCGAAGCCCAATCGGGCCAAGCTAAACCGCATCCGATCGAAGTTGGAGGTTCACCAACGAACGCTTTCGCAACACCAAATCTCAATCTCGCTTGAACACGACCCGCTCGATCGGGCAAGGGCCTTGTGCGGACTTTTCACTGTATCCCTGAGCCCAGGAGGGCCTTCCAGTAGTCTCATCATCGAACGTAAGTCGTTGATTCGCCATCTTTTCATCTTCCGTGCCCCCCAACAGGAAAAGGGCGACGCCCAGGCCCAGAGCCACACGTTTTGCACCCTATGAACAGATCGCGACTATCGAAGCCCCTACGAACGATGCTTCAGCTCCGGCACCTGCAGCTTCATCGAGGCCATCGACCCATTCTCAACCAGCCGTCGCATCATCGAGTCAACCGCAAGCGCCTGCTTCATTTCCTTCGGACGTCAATGCCTCCATCAACGAGCCAGAGCGCGAGCTCACGGAAGAAGAGAAGTCGCGCCTGATGCAGGTCGCAACAAACTGGACTTCCTCAAGGAAACTACTTATCCCACTCTTCTACGCCGACCTTGCAGCCGCCTACAATCGTTACCAGAAGTGGTACTACAACGGCAAGAACACCATCCAGCCCGCGCAAGCGGAACGCACAATCCACGAACTCGAAATCAGATGGCACCAAGACGCTGCTTTTCGCGACTCTTTCTCCGATCTCGCGCAGGGTGTGGAGATCTGGCATATAACAGTGCGCAAGCCTGAGGAGAGAGAGCGGGCTCGCATAGACAAGATCGTCAAGAAGGCAGAGAAGAAGAGGGCAAATGCCTTGGAAGAGCTTGAGGACAAAGAGACTCTATACCAGGAATGGCTTGGAAACATTCCTCCGCGCACACATTCTGAGCTCTATCCCAGTGACGTGGAACTCGATGCCAATGAAGTGGTCGCAACATTTTCCAACGGTCCTTCCGGATACATATCTTGCCAAGAGGATTACGACACGGAAGATGAACAAGCCATGGCAAAGTACAGACCTCTTTCGGGACCTCTTTTCCAGTACGACGAGAAACGTCGCAAGAGAAAGCAACGAGCGAAGTCTCGAAAAGCTGCACGAGCGGACTACAACTCGGGCGATGACAAGGATTCCGACGACTACGAGGCGGACGATTATTGGCGTGCGGCAGAGACCCGCAACAAGCGGATTACTCAACTCATGCGATTCATGACGGAAGAGAAGAAGCTTGAGAGGGAGGAGAGAGCAATGGACAGGGAAGAGCAAGCATTGGCTGACGAAAGGAAGAAAGCTACCCGGGCGCAGTTTGAAGAGCTGAAAGTCCAGAAGGGAGAGCTGGACGCGATGTTCGAAACGCTGAAGAAAGAAATACTAGTCAAGCTTGAGGCGGCGCGCAAGGTCGAGGTCGAGGAAATGGTCGCCTCACTCATGTACGTGGCCAACGTGCTGCGATCTCTGATGCGTGCGGGTTCGGAGACGGAAGACGACATGGGCATAGAAGAGTCCTACTGTCTGACGAAGCTATCGCAGGTCGAGTCGCTGATTTGGAAGCACTCAGACTGGCCGCTTGCAAATCCAAAGAACGAGCTTTGGAAGGGCATCATGCCGCATATCACGCCTGGCATGGAGAGAGGTCTGCCTGCGTTCCCCAAAGATCTAGGCACAGCTGGTGAAGAATCGTCAAACCGGTCTTGATATTTTCGTTGATTATAGCACTTCGAGCAATCAACGTAAACGCATGACAGTGCTTCTCAGTATTGATGGGTACGAAAGCCAGTAGTATTGTCCGGTTGCCTAGATGTCTACCTCATTCGATTACAACCCTGCGACAGACTGGGCGCTATCTAAATCGTACATACAATCACAACGTCGGCGATGTTGCCGGCCCAGGAACGGCTTCAGTGGTCCCGCACACCTTGACCATCCCGAGCCGATGTACGTAACGTCTTCACTCGCACCTCACATTATCCGCTTGCACCCTTACCAAGTCAGGCTATTGCGAAACGGCGCCCAGCCTTACCAATCCTACGCTAATGAACGCGAACAGCGAGGGATGTTTTGCGTAGACGCTTACCGGAAGTGCCGTGACGTTGCACAGGCCAGTCCACGAACGACATGCTCTACATGAAACACGGAGGCATCCGCATCAACAACTTCTTCCGTACGAAGTGTGACGATCGGCAACACTACACTATAAACCCCCGCGCCCGGCGCCTCCTCCGGTCTCTTCTATATTGTCTGTCCAGGCCTTGGAGCAGGCTTCGAATTAGTCGACTGCAACCTTCCTCGCTCAGACAGCTTGGCTCGCCTTAGGTCTGTCGCAGACACGTCGGCTACGGAGGAATGATGTGTCTGGCCATGGAAGCTCCTCGGTGCAGGTCAGTCGCTGGGCAGAAAGGCATGTATAAGACCTGCAGAGCGGCACGGCATGCCCTAAACCCTACTTCCTTATACACACTTCCTTCAACAACACTTTCACTCTTTCTAACAATCCTTCAGCTTGCTGGTCAAGCCCTAATCCTCTCTTAACAATGGCCCCTAAGACTCTCCTCCCCATCGCGGCCCTCGCAACTGCTGCTCTCGCTCAGTCCTCCAGCGGCTGCAACGGCGAGGCCACTCTCACATCCGGTGTCCAGAACATCGAGGACCGCGAGTACACTCTCAAGATCCCCGACAACTATGACTCCAGCAAGCCCTACCGCCTCATTTTCGGCTTCCACTGGCTCAGCGGCTCCATGGACGATGTAGTCAATGGCAACAGCGTCGCTCCCTGGTACGGTCTTGACGCCCTTGCCGAAGGCTCTGCCATCTTCGTCGCACCGAACGGCATCAACAACGGCTGGGCCAACGAGGGCGGCCGCGACATCACCTTTGTCGACAATATCATCGAGCAGGTCGAAGCCGACCTCTGCATTGACCAGAGCCAGCGCTTCGCCACCGGCTTCTCCTTCGGCGGCGGCATGTCCTACTCCATCGCCTGCTCGCGCGCCGGCGAGTTCCGCGCCGTTGCACCCATCGCTGGCGGTTTGATCTCTGGCTGTGACGGCGGCAACGACCCCATCGCCTACCTGGGTATTCACGGCATCAGCGACGATGTCCTGCCCATCAGCGGCGGCATCGAACTCGCCAACACTTTCGTCGGCAACAACGGCTGCACCTCCAAGGAGATTGGCCAGCCTTCTCCTGGCAGCGGCGAGTCTGTCCGTACCGACTTCGAGGGCTGCTCTGAGCCTGTGTCTTTCATTGCATGGGACGGTGGCCACGTCGGCGCTCCTTTCGGTGCTGACAACTCTCTTGCGCCTGAGGCTACTTGGGAGTTCTTCACCTCGCTCAGCAGCCAATCTGCTAGCGTCGCCACTGGCGCTGGCTCCAACTCTACTGCTTCCGCTGCACCTGTTTCCTCTGCTGCTCCTTCGGCTGGTAGCTCTACCGGTGCCACCACTGGAGAGGCTCCCGCTTCTGAGTCTGCCCAGGCTCCTTCTTCCGGCTCTTCTGATGCCACCACCGGCCAGGCCCCTCCTTCCGGTGACGCTCAGGCTCCTTCCTCTGGCGCTCCTGATGCCAACGCTGGCGGTGCTCAGCAAGTCCAGGCTCCTTCTTCCAACCCCTGGGAGCAGGCTGGTAACAGCCAGGGTGGCTGGGGTCAGGGTCAGGGTCAGGGTCACTGGCAGCCGTGGTCTGCTTAGATGCAGGCCTGAATGTTGAATGTTGAGTATTAGCAAAATCCTTGTCAACTTCGCTGATGATCATCGGACGGTTAACTTCGCGTGGTACAAAGCCCGCCAACGAGGCATCTACTATAACAAATACTACATAGATATATCGATTGAGTCTTTGGGTCCATCGTCTTGGCTTGTGCTTGTGTCAGCTTCTCATTCCACGACTTCCCACCGCCCTCCCATCGTCAAAACCGTCAAACCAGACTCTTCTCATAACTAATCGTAACCTGGCAGTCAACGTACTCGCCATAATTCGGAGTCAGTCGATACCCAAGCCGTTCGTAGAATCTGTTCGCAGCAGGCATGTTCTTGCTCGTCTGCAAGCGCAACTTCGTCCAGCCTCGTTCCAGGGCAAACATCTCGAGCTGCCGTGCGAGAAATTCCGATACACCATTCCCTTTCCCACGAGCCTCAGGTACAACATACACCCGTTTCATTTCGGCCAGGTTCTCGTCGTCTGAGGGTAAAGGTCGCACGCCGCCACATGCTATTGCTTCGCCGTCTCGCTCGAGGACGAAAAGGAAAGGAATGTCGGTGGTGAAAGGACCGAGACCTGGGTTTGTGGTGGAGATCCCGTCGTATTGTCGTTGGGATAGGGCGACGATGTGTTGGTCAACCATTGAGGCCGGTCGTAGTTTGATGTCAATTGTGTCTGCCATTTTGTGGCCGTGTAGGTCATCGCTTGTGGGGGTTGGCGACATGTCTTTTCTTCGCATCACAGAGCTATAAGCGTGCTGTTATCACATGTATCAATTCTCTCAAACGATGAGACCATTGAATATGTAACGCGGACGATCGACAACGGAAAACGTGGCCTTGGATCCTGCGGCGCTGGTGCCTTGGAGTGGGGTTAGAGTTCACGGGACGTGAAAGGTGTTCCTATGTTCAAGGCGACAAATCATGCATGGCTGCGACACCTGGTTTCCTCATCATTCTTAGCGTTGCCATCAGACGTTTCCGCCACAGCTTTCTGCATCCCTTCCGGTAGGATGTGATCGAGGGAGACTTTGATCGAGCTTCGCGCTGGTGCTCGAACCTCAATCGATCGATACCTCCAGCTTTGCCATTAGGCATTTCTGAAGTGTCCAGCGAGTCGACTGGGAGTTTCGCAGATAATTTGATTCCATCTTGCCCTGGTAACAGTTGTGTACGTCGATGCTATTGAGAAGCAGGTCGAGGTGAATGTAGCCCTGGAACACAGCAGAAGATGTGCCAGGTAGCCTCGTCGCAACTGTTTACGTTTTCGCCATTGGGATGTATATAAAGGCGGCGCAAGCTCTCAACGAGTCGAGAGATGGTCTCGAGCGCTTCAGAAACATTCATGTGCATCGTGGCCATTGAGATAAAGGTTAAGGATAACGCCACTCTCAGTGGCATTGGTGGATATTTCAGATGCTTCATTGACGGTCCTGTGCATCGTGGCCATCGAGGTACAAGTAAAAGTCAGTGCCATTCTCAGCGACCTCCGTGGAGGTACGAGAAGCCCTCGTCATCATTGTGCAGAGCGCTGCCACTGAGATACAAGTGGCGATAATTCACTTTCTCACCCATCTCTAGGGTAGTATCGAGCACTCCAGTCAAAATCATGAGCACCTTCCCAGTGAGATACGTATTCGTTTGAAGAAAGAAGTCCTGGTATCCTTGCTTTACTCTGTAATCGCACGCTCACTTCTTCAGACAAGGCATTCATTCTTCAGGCGTTGAAGCGCCTCTTCCTTGCACTTGAGGTGGTTTTCTTCCAACCAGCCACTAGAGAAACGTTGACGATACCGATGCCATCCATCCTTGCCACCTTTGTCTCTTGCGCCGTCTTCGCCCTCCAGCTTTTCTGCCACAGCTGAGAAGTCGGCATTGGGAAGCTCCACGTTGACCCACCATGTGGCAACCTCCGCAAACGGGATGCGTACCTTGTCTGTATGTGGTCAGCAACGTTCGTGATTGAAGTATCCCAAGGTCTGGAAACGTACTGAATTTGTCCAACATGACGAACTCGCCGTCGACTTCTTCCCATGCACGATCGCATAGAATTGCATTGCCGTCTTTGAGCCCAGGCTCGTCAACAACCACAAAGATGCTAGCGTTGTACTGCTCGTTTTCGAATCCGATGAGGTCGAGGCAGAAGCCTTCTACATCGGCGAGACTGGCTCCGACCCAGGGATTCTCCATATCGCTCCCAAAGGTAGGTTTCGTCGATCCCAGTGAGTGATGGCCGTCGCGTGCCTCAAGCATGTAGGCGTTCTTGGTCGTGACGAGGTGGAAGAGGTATCCGCCCTCGCTGGGGTCGTGCCATTCTTTCAGGTCGTGGAGAATGAGGTTGTGGACTTTGTGATCTGCGTTTGGCACTGTAACGAAGAGAAGTGCGTTGGCCATTGGCATCTTGGAGGTCCGGTGGCTTCGGTGAGGCTGTTGTTGGTGCGAAGGTTGTTGATCGAGTGACGGTGTTGAGCGAGCGGAGAAGATCGCGAAGCTTTACATGGCAGGTCAGCAATCAACGGTGCGTCCAAAAGCTGTAACGCGGCCAACTCAGCGCCGGCTGTTGCACGAGAGTCGGAGCGTATAACCTTGCATGAAATCGTCAACAGATGTCGAACGCAGGGTTAGGGTTGGAGACTGGTCGGAGGTCATCAATTCAACATGAATGTGCAGCCAAGTCGGGGAGCAGCAACGAGTACTGTAGACTTGCGTGCGACCGAACAATGCTATGTCAGCGACCATCCATCCATCTTTGCAAAGATTACGCTCGCTACCTACGGCTTCCTGCACCTGTCGCAGTGCAATAGTGAATGCTAGCTTCCTGTCAACTCGTCTTCAGTCACGGCAGAACTTTCCATTCCCGGCTTTACGACGAACGAGTACGATGCCAGGCCTACCCGCAGGCAAATAGAGAAGCTGGACGCCAATCCAAACGGAGAGGAAGAACAAGTAGGATGCTGAGAAGGTAGGATACAACGTCAACGATATTCCAAGACTGCCTACCCACCATCATCCTCTTCAAATCCCTCGAGCTGGAGCTGGAGAAGATAGGTTCAGAAGCCAACGAAGCTCATCAACGATCCAGGTGGAAGCGTGAAGAACAGAAACATTCAGCAGAATGAAATGCATTCCGCCCCAGAAGACAACACTGATAGTTGCGGCTAAGTCAGCCTCGAATCGAAAAGAAAAGAGTGCGAACCACCCACGACAGTCCGAAGAAACAAGAACCTCGAACATCTCTGTTCAAAAAAATTGACCGTCTTGATTGCGTGCTTTTAAACAGCTTCCAAGTAGGACCCATGGACAACATACAGCGCAATAGCCCCGTACAGGAGCTCAGAAAGAATCTCCAAGTTTGGACTAAGCGGCCACAATATCCTGAAGAAAATTCTGGCAAATGATGAGAAACGGGTCCCTGTGTGAGGGCAGCCTAAGAATACGACGCCGCTGATCGCTTCTAGGACATCCGGGTGTTTGTGCAAAGCAGCGCTAAGGGCCTATCTACCATCAGAGGCGCATCTCTTGAAGCTTACGTCCGCATGGAGGCGGGAAAAGGAAGACGTACCTGCTTCACAGATAGTCCACCCACTAGCACCAGTGACTTTTTGATCTCCACTCCTGTCCAGAGTCACTTAGCTATGCGTCCAGAAAGTGGTCGATCGGTATATTTGTCTCCATCTTGTGGTCTCAAGAGGCGTTGCAAACCCTCCAAGAGATCTTCAGACACATGTCTCATCCGAACGTTGAGCGCATCACGCTTTATGTAGGAGTCCGTGATTGTGGAAATATATCCGTAAGCGCCGGCAGGTCTGAGGTGGTAGTTTCGTCAAGCAGAAGATCGGTCGCCCAGTTGACCGGTTTCCTATTCGAAGGCGAGCTGGACGTTGATTGAGGCTCTCGTCGCTCGTCTTCTCAGGTCGCTTTGAGCATTCTTCTACGAGCTTGCCGCAATATTCCACGTGGCCATATGTCACACAAGCAGCAGCGCCACTGCTGTTTGCTCTTCTTCGCCGCTTCGTCGCTGATTCTCTCGGCGACGCAAGTGACGATAGGCGCAGGCGCAGTCTCGGACATGGTGGTGCAAGGCAGCGCCGTGTTCAACCGCGTCTTTTGGGCTTACTCGATTGCGGTGATCGTTGCGTCGGCACTGGCGGGCGCTCGTACTGTCAGTTGCTCTGCCGACCTTGTAAACTCTTAGGCGATTGGTTTGGGGCTTTCGGCATCGGAAGGATGATCGCAGCGAGTAAGAGTTGAGATAGGTCATTGATGCATCGCGAGCAGGCGAAAAGCGATTCATCCAGGCGGGAGAATTCGCGGAAGATACCTTAGGGTGGCGGATGCGCGGACCGAGCGTTGTCAAACACAGTGAATGTTACCTTAGTTGCACTGAGTGATAGTGTTGTTGTCGATTCGGACACCAGATGGTTTCTTGCCTGGGCCGATTGCTCTTGATGCAATTCCGAGAGGGAAGGGAAGACCCTGAGTGTACAACGTGTAACAAGTTCCCATGTGTGCGTATATCTAGAAAGGGTATCATTCTCTAAGCCAAAACACGGTCTTGCGATAAGTAGTAAGAGTACAGTAGTTTAATGCCCGCTTTGCTTTGCTTTGGCTTCCAGACCCATAACACCAACCCAATGCGACAGAGGAAACAGAAAAACGACATGGTAAGAATGGGCCAGCCAGTACAGATGAACAAAAGGAAAGCCAGAGAGTGTCCTCTTGGAAAATAGCCGATCTTCAACAAGCGTGCCGTTCCCGCTAAGCACGACTCTTCTCCGCCAGCTCCGCAGCCCAGGCAATTTTCTCCTGCTTCAGCATGCGCTTGACGTACCAGGTAGTCATCATAGCCCAGATGCCAGCCCATACGAAAGGTGCAGCCCAGCCGATAACGTAACCTGCTTCGGCGTTGATGGTGAAGATCAAGATCGTGCACACGACCGCAATGCCCATGGCGCCGAAACTCCAGAACAGGCCCAGACGACGCAGCATGGTGCGGAAAGTGTGGCTTGCTTCGTAGCGACGGTTGAGCTGCTCGCGGTACTCGGTGCCAGCGCCACCTTCGACGGCCATGATGTCTTCGATCAGAGGGTAGATTCCGGGTCGGAGTTGGGCGCCTTTGGGAATGCTGGAGATGCGGCAGGGGGCGGGGATTTGGAAGTAGCGGCCGGTGTCGATGAGCATTAGTTCGATGGCGAAGACGAAGAGCATGGAGGAGACGGGCATGGCGATGAGGCGGATGGGTGGGTATTCTTGGACGGAGCCACTGGGGGGGTTTGTTAGTACGGGGTTTCGAAGAGTTTAGACGGTAGGGGGTTTCTTCTTACATTACAAGCTCCAGCATGACGATGATCCAACCCAGGGTGTAGTGCCAGAGGAACCAGTCAAAGTAATAACGGCCGGCACCGGTAGGCCGACAAGTGCTGTCCTTCTTCCACAATGCCCACAGACGGAGGAAGTATTCGAAAATAGCAATGCCACCGATGCAAGCTGTGACGACGGAGAAAACGCCGTTGGCTGACAGTCTGCCGTCTTGGTAGACGGTGTACCAGAGTCCGAAGTAGAATCCGATAGGCATGAGGACGGTGTCGAAGATACATACTGTCCAAAAGAAGAGGAGTTTCCATTTCTTTGCGCGCAGATCGTAATTCAGGGCAGGTGGTTCGGGCTCGAAAGCTGGGTCTGATTGCATTGTCTCGACGGAAGGTGGTGGGGGGCCATCGTCTTCGACCTGGCTGTGTCGTTCGACGATAGGGATCTCGGGCTCGCTCTGTCGTGCTGCGCCGACAGGACTCGCGACGTTATTGGAAGACCTGCGCCTAGTCATGGTGATTGAAGGTCGCGAGTATGGGCCATCGTAGCGTTGGTCGTAGTCTATGCTCGGCCTAGGAGCGCGCGACATTTGTGTGCTCTTGCGCGGAAGAGCGCCAGCAGACGCAGGGGTATCATTGCCGTTTGCCTTGTCGGCGCCTGCTACACCTGTTGCGCTATTCCTTCGCGGTATGTCGACGGCCAGCGGAGCGGGATCATTGCTACCGGCATTGGCTTGGACAGAATGGCTCTTCTTTTCTTTTGTGGCATGCGGGGCGGAGGCATGTCGCACTTTGTCGTTGGTCGAGTCGTGGACTATGGGCGGAGCATCGAAGGGTCCATCGTGTCGCTGGTCGAAGTCGTGCTGCTTGGGTTCCTCGACTCCCACCATGGTGACAGCGGCAGGCGTATGCGCCAATGAATTCTCGGCCGTCTCAGTGCTTGGCTGGTAGTGCAGTACCGGCGCTCGAGACGGGTCGCGGAAGGGGTAGCTGTGTTTCGGATATGGATTTGCTGGAGTGTTGTGTTACTGGCGTGTGGACCAGGCGTTGCAGGAGAGCATTGAAGGTTGGCGCGGTGTGTCAGGAGCGAATGCTGGAGATTAGTGGGAATGTAAGCAGGCGAGACAGCGTGAGCTTTCTCCGGACGCTTCCCTACGCCGTGGCAGACGAAGTCCACAAAACTTGCGGGTTGAAGGACAAGCACAGGACACAAGCGTTGACGAAGGGTCCCTGCCGTGCGTGGCAGGAATCGTCATCGAATCGACGCAATCTGGACGGTGCTGTGTATAGTGTCTACCGTGAGAAACGTCATTTTATTGCAGACCCCAGACAAAACAAAGGCCACTAGCGCCTCCGCAGACAAGCTTAACCTCGGTCGAAGCAAGCGCCGCAGGCATTCTACACTTGATCCTCACACGCCTCGTCGTCACTGAAACCTGAACTCCACCCGCTCCCTGCCGGGCCCTCTCTTCTGACTGCGCCTCCTTCACCAGGACATTATAGTGGAAGCGATACAATATACCTGCCCTGCTTATCGTGCGTTTTCACCCTCACCTCATCGCATGAATCAGCATGTGAGCGTCCGCTGCGACCCGCGCCCCATCATGCGCAACCCATCACTAATCGCACCGCTGTACCAAGCGCTGCTCCTCGTCCTCACTCTCGCGTGTCTCGCGGCCGGTGCCGTGCCTGTCGATCCCCAGCTACCGCTTCTCCAACATGCGCGCACAAACCGCACCGTATCGCCCGATCTGTTCTTTGAACTCGAGGAGCTCGCGCGCATCGTGGATATAACCTACTGCGTCGGCCTTACTAGTCTGGGTGTCAGCAAGCCTTTCTCGTGCCTGTCGCGCTGTAAGGACTTTCCTGACTTCGAGCTGGTCAACACGTGGAACACTGGCCCGCTGCTGAGTGACAGCTGTGGGTACATTGCCCTCGACCATGGGAGGAAGAGGGTCATTGTCGCCTTCAGAGGGACATACAGTATCGCCAACACTGTCGTCGACTTGAGCACTGTACCGCAGGCGTATGTGCCATACCCCGGCGAAGGAAGCGAAGATGATGCTCGCACTCTCTTTGATGTCGGGAAGGAGATGATTGACGGTGTCGGCGGACATGCAGGCCTGAAGAGAGACGTCGAAGACACCTACAATGAGCCCAAGTGCGACAACTGTACAGTGCATATGGGCTTCCACGCCTCCTGGATGCACACCCGCCCACACGTCTTGCCCGAGCTTGAGAAAGCAAAGGCCTTCTTCCCAGACTACCAACTCACACTCGTCGGCCACAGTCTGGGAGGCGCAGTAGCAGCCCTCGCAGCACTGGACCTGAAAGCACGAGGCTACGCTCCACAAGTCACTACATTCGGCGAGCCTCGCATCGGAAACACTCCACTTGTCAAATACCTTGACGCCCGCTTCGACCTCACCGGCGACGTACCCGTAAACGACACCCAGCTCCTGTACCGTCGCGTCACCCACGTCGACGACCCCGTTCCCTTGCTCCCTCTAAGCGAATGGGGCTACGCTATGCACGCCGGCGAAATTCACATCTCCAAGCCGTCTCTCTCCCCAGACATCGCCGACCTCAGTCACTGCAAAGGCGATAACGACGACAAATGCATTGCAGGCCAGGACTCGACTGCGACCGCTAACGAGCCTGCTCTGCGGAAACGCGATCTGATCGACTCGGTCAAAGACGAGATCTCCGAGTTCCATACCGAGTCTTGGAGCGTTCCGTCGCGGTACAAGCTTTGGCAGCTCTTCTTTGCGCATCGCGACTACTTCTGGCGGCTGGGCCTTTGCGTTCCTGGAGGCGATCCGTTGGGCGGTGGCAGTAAGTATGAGACCGGCGCTGATGACTTGTAGGTAGATTGGAAATATGACCATGTTTTATCCTGAGATGCGCCGCCGTCTTTGCTTCGTGGTGCTTTACTGGATGGCGGTGAAGAGATGAACGGCCTGCCATTCTGCAATCTTTCACCGAGGAGGGCTCCTCTCTCGCAGTAGTATCGCGTGCAGCCGTTCCATTGCGACGTTATCTTCGCAACGACACGTACCCAGAATCTCAAATTCCTCTTGACTGCCTTCGCGGCTGAGTCAAAAACACCGTTCCCCCAAAATCAGTGTGCCGTATGCCGTTTATCCGCTTCGTGATCAGCAGCAGGCAGAGCAACAGAAACATAAACTTTGCGCTCAATCTCAGGAACGATCATCACGGCACGACGACATGCGGGGAAGGTTGCATTTTTGGTGATCATCCCGTTGCGCTTTTATAACGCCCTCTCTCTGATGAGGGACGATGTTCTCGATCACCTACCGTGACCTGAGCAGTGTTTCCCATTATGGCGCCTTCGTCGTCGCTTGCTCTAGTCGTAGCAATAGCTGCGACATGCACGGCTTTCGCGGTTCCGTCGAATCCATTGACTTCTCCAAATGCCATCACAGTCCCTGCGAATCCTCCAGAGAATGCAGGCGCCCCTCTGCAGCCCTTTGTGTCTTACTCGATCGAGTTCTCATCGTTCCCGGATTTCGCTGGTAATCTCACGCATCCGAACGAATTCTCTAACAATCTGTTGGACAATCTGGCCAAGTTCACGGGCATCAAGCCGCTCATTCGTGTTGGTGGCAATACGCAAGACTTCGCGGTCTTCGACAAAGAAGTAGAGACTGCGATTGTCGGCATTGTTGATCCGGCTAAGTCGCCTGACTATCCGACTACCATCACCATCGGACCAGCTTACTTCGAATCATACCAAACGTGGCCTGCTACACAGTTCGTGCATGGCTTCAATCTGGGAAAGAACAGCACGACCGCTCGCCAGGGTCTGATTGACTCGGTGCCGTTTGCGTGCAAAGCGCTTGGTGAGAGCAGACTCGCTTACTGGGAACTGGGCAACGAGCCCGACTTGTTCAATCGATCTTTCATCAGGCCACCGGGTTGGGACGAACAGGACTACGTCGACGAATGGCTGCTCTGGACTAGGAAAATCCGAGAAGCGATGGAGGATGCATGTCCGGATCTTGCGACTGACGAGAAGTACAAATTCTACGCGCCATCTTTCGCCGGTACTGGCGGAAACGGCTTGGATCCAGTCCTCGCTTGGGAAGCAGGTCTAGACGCAGACAAAGACATCGCCCTCATCTCCTCGCACAACTACATCAGCGGCGCCGCCGTCCCCGGCGTAACCCTCCAAGGAACCCTAATGAACCACTCCAGCACCGTCGCCTCCATCGCCAAACAACTCAACTCCTCCCGCCTCCTAGCCGCCCTTCCCAAAACCCTCCAACCCAACCTCCCCTTCATCCTCGGCGAGACAAACTCCCTCTACAACCAAGGTCGCCCCGGCCTCTCCAACACTTTCGGCGCGGCGCTCTGGGGCGTTGACTTCAATCTCTGGTGTGCTGCCAAGGGGATTGGGAGGGTGCATATGCACCAGGGCACGAACTATCGGTATCAGAGTTGGCAGCCTGTTGATACGAATATTACGAGTAAAGGCACGAAGGCACCGTATTATGGCAATATCGCCGTAGCATCCTTCTTGGGCGATCTTAGCTCGGCAGAGAAGTTGCCACGGATCGTGCATATCCCACTATCGAGCGAGAGGGAGGCGGCGTATGCTAGCTACGTGCAAGGGAGGCTGGCGAAGCTGGTTGTGATTAATATGGACGCTTACAATGCTACGGCTGACAACGAGTACATCAACGATTATGAACGGCCAGAGGTAAAGTACAGTTTCCTGCTTCCGCCCGGTGTGGAGGGCGAGTTTGAGGTTCAGCGATTGCTGGCGAATGGAAGCGATGCGATTACCGGTGTTACGTTCGAAGGGTATAGCTACAATTACGAGCTTTATGACGGATTGCCGGTGAGGCAGGATAATGTGACGGCTGGAGAGATGGTGAGTGTTGGACGGGAAGGGATGTTGGAGTTGGTGTTGCCGATGAGTAGTGCGGCGATTGTGGTCTTCGACCGTTGATGGTGTTCTCGTTGCCTGATCGATCGTATCCCATGCACCACAAGCCAAATCACGAAGGTCATCTAGTTATGTGGGCCCTTGCATTCCATGCAAAATCCAAAAGTCTAAGCGGAATGGCATCAAGGACAGCCCAAAGAGATCAAAAACATATAACAGGCGGGATTTCCAGATGGTCACCCACTCTAGTACTAGTCGCCCGGTTCAGTGCTTATGTATGGCAGAGCGGACGGGATGTCCAGTTCTCACCGCGCTGAATCCTTAAATCTAAACCCCAGTCTGGAAATTGTCCATTGAGCACGATCAAGTTTGTACTGTCTCCATGCACACCAGTACTGTAGCGTTCGACACTCAGGTTGAAGAATGGCAGTATTCAAGGTCGCACGCATTATTCAGTGAAAATATGGAAGATGCAAGCTTGGAGCTCAAACCCGGAACTCCCGCTATCGAGAGATACATGATATGCGCGGCTGCCTTAGCAATGCTTTTGAAGCATCTGTATGATCCTCTTGCGTCGCCTCTTTTCAGCCTTCCTTCTGGAGATGGGAAAAAGAAGCCCGACTGGTTCAACACTAACAGCCTTAAGGGCGTTGCCATACCGTCCTCCTTGGACGTTAGCATCAGCGCCCTTTTCGAGTAGCATCTGTACGACGTTCTCGCATTGTCGATAGCAAGCGGCTTGAAGAGCAGTGCCGTACTCTCCACCTTGGG